>CM045747.1:1762500-1782500 GCA_024760905.1 Plotosus lineatus | reverse complement strand
GGTCCTGGTAAGGAACCCATTTTGTACTGAACTTGATGTATCCAGCATCCCAGATAATATCCAAGATGAATTTCTGGATCTAAAGAACCATTCTTCAGCTCGTGATCTCTTCAAGGAGAAATCCGTGACTCGGTTCTGGTGCACTGTGTATCAAAGTCAGGATGACCGCTTTGTGTGTCCTTGTTCCATTTGCTTCTACCTACTTGTGCGAGGCAGGATTTTCTGCTCTTGTTAATATAAAAACAAAGAATGGGAATAGATTGGATGTCGGAGATGACATGAGACCGGCTCTAACAAACGCTCGGCCACGAATTTCAAAACTTGCTGCTGAATGCAACATCAAGCATCTCACTAGCTGGGTTGAATAGCTGTTCAAACCTATGTTCATGTTATTTTAAGGAATATATGTTCTTTCTGTTAACTCAGCTTGGCCCAATATGATTTCATTTGCTAATGAACAATTACAGGATTCTTAAATATTTTTTAGATGTTTCTTTCCTTCTTCACAGAAAATAAAAGGAAAATTAATCTGCTGATACTAAGCCCCAAGTAAGGGGTCACATGGCTTTCAAACTTTTAGGTAAGGGGTCGTGAGTGCCAAAAGATTGAGAACCCCTGCTTTAGAGTTTATAGTTCCTGATTAAAATATTTGCTCTTTAATTAATTAATACAGTCAGTGTGTTACAGCAGAGTGACTCACTCGTCTGCTGGACACCTGCTCGTCCCGGGTGATTTCCTCTCTCACTCCACGAGGTAACATCGGCATGTGCCTCACCTCAGTCTTATCAACACTCTTCCTACGTACGGTGTGACTGAAACACACACACACACACACACACACACACACACAGCATGTAGTAAATATAGTGTCTGGATTGATGAGATGGTATTTTGTGGAGAGTGAAAGAAGCAGGATATATGTGGGTTGTTGGGGCTGAAGGTGTTTAACCTGCGAGACGGTAAAGGAATCCTCATCAAAGTTTTGTAGCGTAGTAACTCTCTGTGTAACTCTATAAAATGTTTCTCCTTTCTCTTTACAACCCAACTGAAATTTCCATGCTTCAATTCGATATGGAACAAAGCAGTCATGGCCTACACACACACACACACACACACACAATTTGAATATGCCCCAACATGAAAGGCTCATTTGCATGAAATGTAATAAACTTCCTGTTTCATTTCAATACAGAGAGAGAGAGAGAGAGAGCGAGAGAGAGAGAGAGAGAGAGAGACCTTGGAGCCACGCCCTTTACTGGCTGGATGAAATCGGTCCTTGGATCTGGTGAATCGTTCCACTTCTACCACCCGGGCTGTAATTGGCTCATTGCCAATAAAAACATAACTGTCGGCTTCTTTAATCCCAACTGTATTGTACACAGAGGAAAATGATATGCGATACTCGCCTGAAAAAACAAACAAACATAAAAAGAACCAGAGATGATTATTTTCCTGTTACTTCTTTGGACCAATTTTATCTAGCTGTAAAACAGACAATTTGGTCCATATGATATATACATTTATACACTGTGTAAAATCTATAGGTGGTGCTACCGATAGATATCTCCATTCATAAGTGTCCCAGGCTGGTGTTACAAGAGTAGATCAGGTTCGTTAAGAACTAAATCAACTTCAAATAAATAAATAAAGATCCCCCGTGTTTACTGACTATGTTCTGAAGTGAAAGAGGAGTTAATTATCCGTGTAACACATTCATGTTCCGTGCTGCCATTAGTGTTCGGTGGTGTTTATACTGGTGAATTTTTTTCTGCCTACCCGAGATAGACTGAGTGTTTTTTTTAATTCTGTGCAAGTCTAAACGGTGGCGCACGCATCAATGCAGTCTCATTCGGCTTCCTGTGTTGTGGCAGGCACCGACACGGGACAGAACATTTGAAAACCACCCAGGCTGTGTTCCATGTCCATGGTTCTCTACTTGGGACATCAGTGACTAAATTCTTACAAAGCCAGTGTTTCCATGGAAACTGGACCTGTTGTTCAGTATGGTTCCCTGATTGCTGGTTCGTTTGGACGGGAGTGTGTTTGTATTCAGTGAGACGCGGCGCTGATCCTGACTTATATACCTCCTCGGGTGTAATTTTACTCCAGATATCTGAACCCTGTCATGCAGGAGGAGCAGCAGCGGAATGAACAGTATTGAAGCTGAACGTAGAAATCCGAGCATCTAATGCCCACTTCAATCGTTATGAACTCCCAATTTCAGACGCAGAATCAGAGAACATTTATCTAATGCAGAGTGTGAGCAGTAACTCTATAATCCTTAGAGGATCCTGATGGATGAAGTTCTTTATTTGAGCTTCTTTATTATCCCGAAACGAAAACAACCCAAACAGGCTCTGTGAACAAAAAGCTTTGTTGGAGACGCTATTTATTTTCATATCATTTGGGTGTGCTTGGTTATACAGTCATCTTATAAGGAAGTACAGGGGAAACCTATCACCCTCTTCATCTTGAACATACCATATATCTATTCCAGCTAAACATGAGCACTCAACAAAGCATTCAATGACAGCAGGCTAAAAATTGATTTCAGAAATTAAAACAATGACTCAAGGTGAGGAAAGCTCCACCCAAAAGAGCGTCGGTGAGGCAGTTATATAGTTATACTCTCAAAAAAACCTACACGCCCACAGAAACTACTATCAGCTGTAAATAAAAAGTTGTTAAGTAAAGGACAACATACAGTGAGTGAGCTGGTTACAATCACAAGATAAACCCCGCCAGACCAATCAGGAACCTGAGACATAGTGTCGGCTTTAATTAAACAGCACATTTAAAACTAACAAAATCCCCCAGTGTAGCTAACTGGGTTATCAAAGGCGGGCCATGTCTGTCACTGTCTATGGTGAGAGGTTGATGTAAAAGAACCATTGCTGACTTTCGTAAAGAGGAGCTGCAAAGTCGTCAGCGTGTTTCTGTCCCGCGCTAAAAGGGTTGTGACAGGAAGGACATCCGACGTAAAAACCTCTGCCAAATCAAACGTGCGAATCAGATGATTCACTGTGGCGACTCCCGAGCAAAAAGGAAAAAGCCGAAAGGAAGACAGACAGACATGTATGGACACGTCAGTTGGGGAGGAGGTGGTCCTACTTCACGGATTTTGATGGTCGCATGGGGATCTCGGTCCCAATTAACCGTGGAAATGAGGGATCCCTGTAACTGGTGGAAATTTGGACAATGAACTAGTACCAGTGCACACACTCAGCAGGCTGAAAGCCACCATGGACTTGGACCAAACGTTCACATGGTCCTCATTAATCAACATCCATGAACTGGTACAGATTATAAAATTCCACCAAGCTTTTTGCAGGTAGGTCAAAGGTCAGGACAGTTCACACACACACACACACACACACACACACACTTATGGCAGAGCCGTACCAAGTGAGATGTTGGTCTGAGCACCTCTGCGTTTCAACACAAGTGCACCATGCTGTGTATTTATTACCACAATATTGAAAAATTATAGGAAAAATCTGAAATAATAAACAACCCAGTTGTTCCTTGGGGGTTTTAAAGCCTTCCGTTTTTATTTCTGAATGTTTTAATACCAGTCATAAGCCATGAGACTATTCTGTAACGAATATGATGAGGCAATAACAATGTACTGATAACACTAATTAAATTTTCTGTATCTGTTCAGTATTTGCACTCACGATGGAGGGATAAGCAGAACAAACAACCTGAGGATAGGAGACAAAACCCATCCGACTTAGAGCAGAACACACATGGCAGCACTGCCGGGTCGATGCCGGCAAGTGATACAAGTTACTGTAATGCATCATAATCAATAATTCACAGAACATCTTCAGTGGTGTGTAAGTTTCTGTGAGTGCTGAGATGATGATGATGATGATGATGATGATGATTATGACGATGATGATGAATGGAGTTCCCAGAGGAGAGGAAGATTAGGAGAGGAGGAAACTATGAGTGTGTGTAGGAGTGTAATGTGAAAACCGGTGAGAGGTGAGAACATGCTGAGACACGCTGTAGTATTTATACAGAATTCTCAGAAATGGAACCAACGCCCACTGTCACACACCTGTGTCGTCGTCGTCGCCCCCCTCCCCTGCCCCCTTCTGGGGTTTTTTTTTGTGTTTACTCATTTAACATGAGGAAAACGTTTCCTGCCGGGGACGTGAACAAAAGGCAGAGAAAGGGCCACTCGGATTTTCTCATCTGTTTGCACTCCAAAAATAAAAAAACACCAATATTAAAACAGGAACATTACACCAGCAATCACTGCTTGTTTTCACATTAATTTGAATGCTAAGATTGAATCATCCTGAATAAGTCAGACATGTAGTAGGGACGAGTTTGTTATGGATCACAGGAGTTCATATATTAGAGGATTAGGGGTTATTGGATCAAGGCTCACGGGGTGATGGATGATTGGGTTAAGGACATTTGGCAGTGTTGGCTCAGTGGTTAAGACGCTGGGTTACCAAACTGAAACTTGGCATTTCAAGCCCCAGTACCAGTAGATTGCCACTGTTGGGCCCTTGGGCAAGACCCTTAATGCCCAACTGCCTTAAAAAAAAAAAAAAAAAAAAAAAGGGTAAAGTCTGTTGGGCTTTTCATCAGGCCAGTGCTTACTTCCGACTTCCATATCGTGAAGCGACCGGGAGTTCAGCTCCTCCTGGATGGGGCGCTAGTCCATCACAGGTTACCTTCCCAGTATATTTTTACTGGTACCCATTTATACTGCTGGGTGAACAGAGACACACTTGTGGTTGAGACGTTGACCAAGGGTCTTAGCACAGTGAGGGTCTAACTGGGATTTGAACTCACCACCTCCCAATCATGAGCACAGTACCCAAACCAGTACGCCACCGGATCCAGCGGCTTAATAATACAAAGCAATTCTGGGAGATATAAACGTAAAGATTAGTGGGTTATTTACTAATGGGTTAAGTATTACTTGGTTAAGGATTGCTGTGTTATGATTTATGGATTATGGATTAAGGATTACTGGGTCAGGGATTACTGGGTTACTAACCTGACTCAATGCTAGTAGAGCTCACAGCAAGTGTTTTATAAACAGTGCATGTGAAAAGATCATGCTGAAGGATCAACCAACATTTATTTCTTAACATATTGACCCTATTTGTAATAAACATTAATGGAAATGGGTTTTGTGTCCGGTGGGAATTCACCCGGAGCCGACCAGCCAGCATCCTCAAAAACTTCAACTGTTTCCGACCGCTCAGACAAGAGGCAGCTCTGTCCCAACTTCCTGGATCATCAAACTCCTCATCAGGAAAAAAAAAAAAAAAAAAAAAAAAATACAACACACCCGACAGCAGCAGAATCCGATTTCCACCATCTTCCCTGTGGTCTTATTCTTTTGGTCTGAAATGTATTTGTATTGCAAATGAATCTATTTGTATACACAAACCGCCAGATTGGTAAAGATGGTCTTTGCACCCTAACAGCAATCAATAACTTATAAGATCTGAAAAAGATCAGAGAAAAATCCAACACCAACCAATCCCTGCCTGCTGGGAAATATCCAATCAAATGCTGCCGTGTTCCCCTGCTCTCGTGTGACCCTACCATCAATAAACCTGCAGACAGAGCACGTGTGGAAGGGGTGTAGCTTTGAATGAGTCTTCTAGGGCAGGACCATGAAAAGGTGATCCTTTCAAATTTTAACCATCTTTCTATATTACTAGCTCCAGCTTTAATTTTCACATGACCACACCTTAATTGACCGGAAGCCACACCCTCCCGGTTCTGAAGTTAGCTCTCTGGCTCTGATGTATTCCAGAGGAAGTGCCCTGAATATTTTTGGTTGACTGCTGGTTGGAAGGATAAAATCATCAAGTAAGTCCAGTAATTGTGAAACCGGGCTTTAGGTTTCTGCTCCAGCTTAATAATCCATCCTTGAGGTGTTCACATCGATGCTGTTTAATAATTATCCGTCCCAAGTGTAATGTGTGACAGATTACAGGATTTACACACGGTGTGTTCGCTCACTTCAGAGCTTCTCCAAAACGTAAAGCCAGACTTGGGGTTCAAGTCCCACTATCACCAGATTGTCCCTGTTGCCCCCCCCACACAGTGCACAAACTGGTTTATCAAAGGCCGGCCAGGTCTCTCACTGTCTATGGTGGAGGTTCATGTAAAAGAACCATTGCTGACTTTTGTCAAAAGGAGCTGCATAGCCGTCAGCGTGTTTCTGCCCCGCGATGGCCCGATATGGGCGCCAGCCTCCCCATGACTCTTTTTAGGGATTAGGATTAAGCGGTTGGAAAAAACGAATGATTGAATGAATTTGAGAAATGAACAACCAATGAAATTTAAACTGATAAAAACTAAACAAATAAAGTTACACTGATGGACATATCAGGATTCGATTAAATAATTCTGTGAACATTAAACTGCACAAAACTCGTCCATACAGAACCAACATCCACTGCTCTACATTTACATTCTACTATTTATTATATTAATAACACTCCACACATCCCTCACCGACTCCATTCATTCTTCGCCTGATTATATTACTGTGGCTTTAATTCAGTGTCTGGGGCTCGTCTGAAGAACCGTCTCTGGCCACTAGACCCAAAAAGAACAATCTTCCTCTCATCAGTCCACAGACTTCTTGCCGATAGCTCGGCTTCACATAGGCATCTCCTAATTCTAACAGGACTCACAGGTCACTTTAGATCTTCTCTGATCTTCCTGGGGCTGATTGGTTGTTGAGTTCTCACCATTTTGACCCTTCATCCAGTCGAATGGTAGTTTTTCTTCCATGTCTTTCAGCTTTTGGTTGAATTTTAAAATCATTTGGATCATTTTAGCTGAGCAGCCGAACAGTTTCTGTTCTTTATATGTTTCCTCTCCAATCAACTTTTTAAATCAAGGTGCACTGTTTTTCAGAACAATGTCTGGACTGACCCATTTTCCTCAGAATTTCAGAGAGAAATGTTTATAACCAGCAGGTACAACATTTGCTCCTTCCTTCCTGAAAAAGGAAATAAGGACAATAACCGACTCCTGTTTCTCAAAGAATGAATGATGTCACTAATTAAGCTCCACACAGATGATATTTTGAACACGCCCCTTTCGATCAGTGATTCAATTACACGGAATCAGCAGCATGTGGATCAGGATGGTTCCTTCTGTTGAATTCTATTACTCTACAACACCTGATAGTACAGTACATTATTCACCATGTAGAAATAGCAATTCTACCAAAATCACTGATTGATCAGGTTAGTGACGTCTGACTGAGATTAGTTTGAACACGACTGTACAGACGCTCCCCGACTTACGTTCATCCGTTTTACATTGTTTTTTTCGATTTTACGTTTAAAAAAAAAAAATCAAATTTTGAATTTAGACGTACCCACTTAGTACGCGGACATAATGACGCAATGACGCTGCATTCATTGTTTACAAACTACATACTGAGTGTGTACATATATATATATATATATATATATATATATATATATATATATATATATATATATATATATATATATATATATATATATATCTCCGTTATATAGTGTTACCCTTGTGTTAAGACAACATCTTTGTGTTTACACTTTTGTAACCCAAAGCAAATCTGGTTGGTCAGAAGTGTAAGCCCACTCGCATGGGTGCAAGTCTCATACACAGAGATGAATTAACTATCTGCTCAGATCGGCACAATATTTATATGTATTATCTTTTAGCAGAATCCGAAGAGTGTATACTTATTTGTATTTTAATATTCATTAGGATTTGTACTTGTTCTTTGTATGCATCTCTTGAATAAAGTTTACTTACTAACACAAAAGAAAGAACTCTCCGCTTTGCTGGGATTCACGTGCAGGCTGTGTTCTAAACGAGTTCAACGGCACCCTTGTGCACTTGAAAGACCGGAAGTCTGTATAACCCACAGCAAGTACACTACTTTCACAAGTACATTACTTTTGGTATTGAGCGCTTCACATATTGTAAGCGTCGATTGACAGTTTTAAGCTTCATGTAAAGTAACTCGGTATAAATAAGTGACTTATTTGAAACATTTCATATCTTTTTACAATGTTATGTTTATAATAATTGATTTAGGGGTGTTTTATGAGGTACTGTAATGGTATTTATGGATGTATAGTACAGTATGAGTGTCATATGTCACACGTCATACGTCACTGTAACAACTTACGTTCACTTTCAACTTACGTTCGGCCGTCCGGAACCAATTAAAAACACAAGTCGGGGAGCGTCTGTATTTGTAATTTTTCTTATTTGAGACATTTATCTTTATCTAATTGCTCAAAAGTATTCTGGTTCTGATTCACCCCTGTGGGAAGATATACAGAATACAAAGAGACCAAATATCCGATTTTGAATGTTTTGTAAATACCTTATAATCAAATCCATCAATAAAATATAAACTCACCAGCAGGAAAGTCCACATCTTCTGCTGCATCATTGTCATCAAAAAAGTCAAGCTCACGGGGGTCTAAATTCTCCACGATGTCACTCATCTCTCGCAGATTTCAGCTCAATGCAGCCGTCTGTTAATATTCAAGATTAAGTGATTCACACAGAACAATTCCCATCCCACACATCAAGATCCTTCAGGTTCAGCAACACAACAGCTGGAACTGTGACTAAACACCAATAACACACAACCTCCTGACTGGTGGATTACTGAAAACAGCTGATTCGTGGTGGTGCTCGCTCAGGAAATTTTAATCAGTCGTGATCACGGATTGGCGGCAGTGAGTATTGCTTTTAGTTTCTGCTTCTTTATTACTGAAGGGTCATTTCAGTTTAAGTCCAGTTGGTGTGTAACAGATTCAGAAGGCCAATCAGTGATCAGCACATAATATGAAATATAATTTATGATGATTATATAATGTGATTTATGTGGTTTCATTTTTTACTTTATGTTTATTGTTTAATGTTCAGAGCATACTGAGGGAAGCAAGAGTGACCGGTGATCGGCCATAAGGAACAATGAAGATTACTGACTAATTTAAGGACAAATAGAAAGTCGTTCCTGCTCATGGGAACATTACAGTGCAGCAACATTCTTTTCTACATGGCACAGCTTTTCAGAACACAGTCAGAGTCGGGGTCAGAGCCCAAAGTCAAGAGTCGGGGTCAGAGCCCAAAGTCAAGAGCCGGGGTCAGAGCCCAAAGTCAAGAGCCGGGGTCAGAGCCCAAAGTCAAGAGTCAAGGTCAGAGCCCAAAGTCAGAGGCTAACTGACTGGTCTAAATTGCCCCAGGTGTGAGTGTGAATGTGAAAGGTTGTGTTTGTACTGACACTGCCATGAACTTGTAAGCCATTCAGGGGTGTACCCCACCTTTGCCCAGAGCCGTCTAAGATAGGCTCTACCCTCCCTGTGATCCTATTACTCGTATTAAGTGGTTGGGTGAATGGATGGATGGTGAGCGATTATATTTAATATAACTTCCCAGAGAAGCTAAGAGTTAGTATGTTTTGCTAACCTAAAGCTAGTACAGCATGTAATGAATTAAAAATGTAACTCGTTAGCTTTAGAGATGATCGCTACAACGGTTTCTCATCACAACTAAAACAAGAGAACACTAAGTAAACATAAACCCTGCAGGCCACACCCACAGATGACACATGAAATCCAGTTATAAAATGTGACCACTGAGTTACGCAGCACTGACGATCGTCCTTACCTTTTAAACACGAAGTTCCAGTTCTCTTTCTTCTCTCTTCTGAAATGCTTCCCTCTGATCCATAACCATACCGTGGATGACTTGGTTCAGGGTTGTGACCTGTTCAACATAAACATGTGCATTATAACCATAAAACTGTATGAATGTGAGCTACCAGCGGCGTGTACGCATGAAAATGCCCACCACACATCAGTGGGACTGAAATCCCTCACACCTGTGCAGGTACCTGAGGAACAAAACACAGTCCGCAGACAGCACAGATATAAAGATAGTGAAAAAGAAACACAAACTTCGGAATATCTGATAAACGGGAACTTCACTCTGTTTCCATGTCAACACAAACCATTTAATCCTTTCAGTGTGGAAACATCAATAAACAAACAAACAAATCTGCTCGAGACTACTGTATATTATATATATATATATATATATATATATATATATATATATATATATATATATATATATTGTGGCACAAATGGAAATCGGGTACGATTTCCAATCATACCAGTACAGATCACAATTGGGATCTGTACCGGTACGATTCGCGATTGTACCAATGGATCAAGGAAAATCTAGAAACAAAGGAATGTTTAACTTTCTATTGGGATCTGTACCGGTCCAACACACACACACACACACACACACACACAGGGGCAAAAACGGCAGGCGGTAGATGACACTGGAAGCCACAGCTCCAATCCTACATGCAGGCGGTTCAGGATATTGGTCATCTGGTATTGACCTGAGACGACAGCATCACCCGGCTGCACCCTGAATGACCAAGCAGCCCTCTTTAGGGACAGCACTGCTTGCTCCACATGGAGAACGGCCTAGAAATGGTGGCCTAAACAAAGCTCGTCTCTCATCCCCCAGTTGGCTTGCCGCGGTCAATGGGCATCTTCCCAAGCAATCAAAAAAAATCAAAGAAAGGAAGGTACACACCCACCTCTAAGGGTGCAAAAACCTTAAAGCTTGTATGCTGGAACATTAGAACCATGCTCCATGTAGCTGTCAGTAACTGCCCCGAAAATCGCTCTGCTTTGATAACGCATGAACTGTCCAGGCTAAATGTCAACATTGCTGGCCTTAGCGAAGTCAGCTTCCAAGAAGAAGGCCACCTCCATGGGCATGGTGCCGGATACACCCTCTTCTGGTCACGTTTTTCAGCATACAGTATACACGCCGACTCTTCAAGCTGAGCCTGCAGAAAAAGACAAGTTCTACTTGGAACTCCGCAGTCACCTACAAAGCACCCTTATAGAGGACAAGGTGATAATCTCTGGTGACTTCAATGCCAGAGTGGGCTGGGATGGTGACACCTGGAAAGGAGTACTTGGCAGACACGGCGTTGGTAACAGCAATGACAACGAACGTCTCCTGCTGGAATTTTGCACTGAGCAGCAATTTTCCATCACCAATACCATCTTTCAGCAAAAGGACAGTCTCAAAACAACTTGAATGCATCCTTGGTCGATACACTGGCATCTTATAGATTATGTTCTAGTGCGCCAGCGAGACCTCAATGACGTCCTGCACACCAGAGTGATCCCCAGTGCAGAATGTCACATTGACTATATATATATATATATATATATATATATATATATATATATATATATATATATATATATATATATATATATATCGTGTTACCCTTGTGTTAAGATGTCGTCTCTGTGATCTTTGTGTTTACACTGTTTCGCGGACTTTTGTAACCCTAAGCAAATACGGTTGGTCAGAAGCGTAAGCCTACTAGCATGGGTGCAAGTCTCAAACACAGAGATGAATTAACTATCTGCTCGGATCGGCGCATACTCAGTTAAGCAAAGAGAGTTGTAAAATTAATGAAAACCCGAATCCAGAAAAGAAAGAGAACTCTCTGCTCTGCTGGTGATTCACATCAGTGCAGGCTGAGTACTAAACGAGTTCAATGGCGCCCTTGCTCACTTTAAAGACCAGAAGTCCGTCAAGCACAGCAAGTAAACTACTTTCGGTTTTTAGTTTCGGTTTACAAGCAGAAAGATCACATCATAGAGAATGTTAAAGGTTATATTTGATACTGTATTTGATATTTTATGAGTGAATTTGATTAAAATGTATCTATTAGAAATCATTTTGCTTGAATTTAGTTTATTTGAAATTAATGTTGATATTATTTTACAATTTAGGGGTGTTTTATGAGATACAGTAATGGTATTTATGGATGTACAGTACAGTATGAACGTCCTAAGTCACACGTCATACGTCACTGTAGCAACTTACGTTCACTTTCAACTTACGTTCGGCCGTCCGGAACCAATTAAAAACGTAAATCAGGGAGCGTCTGTATATATACAGGCATGGGCAAGTTTCAAAATTTTAACTAGCCATATGGGCTAGTAAACTTTCATAGTTAACTAGCCCTCAAAAATTTTTATTCGCCCATAAAATTTAACGGTGCCATGATACAAGTCTGATTTATAAGCATTATTTATACATAGTAAATGACACATCAATAAATAAAGTGAAATATTTAGGTTACTGACATTTTTACTTTGGTAGAAAATACGTGTACAACTTCAGTACAGATATAGCAGGGAACTTTTAAGTTCCTTGGATATAGACTTATAATCTTTTTAAAAACTAAACTCAGCAGACGTAGCATGCCTACAGTACTATTACCAGGTAGAATACTGACTTGCAAATCCAGTCAAATGTGGTGCAAGGAGAGAATGTTTTGGCCAGTGCATGTGCAGACCTCATCAGTTTACCAACGCGAAGATGCTGATCTTGTGTCAGTTGAAATAGTGCCTTCCCTGCCTGCGTATCTTTGGTAGCTTTATTTGCATGTTGTTGTAGTCGAGCGATATTCAAGTAATTTTAGGAACGTAATGAATACTAACGATTCAAGTACGCTCAGAAACTTAACCGTTCTACTGAAAACGGAAACACTCCGACTCAGCTGTTAACAACATGAAACATCAGTAAAAACATGAGTTTCAGCCGAACAACTTCTGTGCACATGCGTAAATAGTGATCTTACGGCAGTCGTACACACTCGACCATAGCACTCGACTGTGTCCGTACTGGACATTCTTGCGACCATCGGTAGTTTCCGTATGCTGGACGAAAACAGAGTGCGTCAATGACGTGGAAGAAAAACTCCTTTTAATTTATGGAATATATCAATTGAAATCCCTGCTACACTAAGACTAGCGAGATGGGCGTGGTAGTTGACATGTTTGGCATGGGGAATATTATTGAGGTCTGTACCTCCTATCGTCCTGTACTTGTATGTCGATGTATCTTCCAAACCTTCCTGGGCATGCTGCAAATGTTTAGATTATATTCATGTCTCTAGGGTTCCAAAACATCTGAAGTATTTAGGTTTATCACATCGTTTTCCATATCAACGTGTGTCTGTTTACAATGCTTTTTGCCGTAACCGGAAGCCTATTGACCACGGCGGCATGTATAATGTATACAGAGCGCGCAGTCTAGTTTTTCTTCTACGTCATTGGAGTGTGTACTGACCGCGATATCGCTGTGCATTATAACTGCCCAAGCAGAAATTAAAGAAATTGTCTCAGTCATAATATATATACACAGGCTTAAAACTTTTACCCGCCTCATGGGCGATCAATTTATTAATTTCCACTCGCCCACATTTATATTTGGTCGCCTGGGGCGAGTGGGCGAGTGATCTTCCCCATGCCTGATATATATATATATTACATCTCAGTACATTATTTACAGTTATAATTTCCTTGACATTCATTTATTCCATTTAATCTTCTCAGGGCCGCAGGGAGGCTTCAGCCAACTCTGGGTGAAGGTGGGGTACACCCTGAAGAGTATCACAGGGCATCACATTCACATTCAGGGGTGATTTAGAACAAACAGTTAGCCTACTTGTGCATGTTTTTGGACTGTGGGAGGAAACCAGTGTCTAGAGGAAACCCACACAAGCACGGGGAGAACATGTTAACTCCATACAGAAATGCCCCAAGCTTGATTCATAAACCCAGGACCTTCTTGCTGTCAGGTGGACGTGCGAACCACTGTTTCAACAAAATATTTGATTTTCATTAGTACTCAACATAGTATACTGTATACAGTGGAGCCTCGGTACACAAACTTAATCCGTTCCAGACGGCTGCTCGGATTCCGCTTTGTTCGGATTCCCAATCCGCTTTTCCCATTACAAATAATGTAAATGGTCTTAATCCGTTCTGTCGTCTTTTGAACAGAAGTTAACGGTACCGTAACTCCTACCATAGGTCCTCAAATTAAGTGAAAAAATTATTGAATACAGTACACTATGTTATGGTTTGTGTTGTGAGAGGCTTCTTAACTTTTCTGTGGTTTTTATTTTAGTGTTGTGGTCTCTCAGAAAAGAGTTGTGCATTTGGAGAGGGGCGTGGCTCGAACACGCAGGGAGGAGTGCTAAACACACACACATTTAATCATTTACATTTAATCACAAGCTATAAAGACTAGCAGCACTCTTCCCGATGCTAGAAGACTGTCCCTCTTGATCTCTCAGCTCTGTACTCAAGCAGTACAAGCTTTAGTTTGATTTCCGTGTTTTTCCGCATCTCTATTACAGTGACTACAATTTCCCCCTCCCTACCACCCCCTCCGTATCTTTCTCTCCTCCCTCTCCCAATCTCTCTCCCTCTCCCAATCTCCCCCCACCCCTCTGATCCAGTCTTCTCTCTATCTTTTCTCTCTCCATCCTTTTTTTTCAGATTGATACTCTAACTATCCCCTGCACTAAATCTCCCTCCCTCTCTCACTCTCCCTCCCTCTCTCACTCTCCCTCCCAATCTCCCTTTCTCAATCTCCCTCCCTCTCTCAATCTCCCTCTCTCTCCCTCTCTCAATCTCTCTCCCTCTCTCAATCTCTCTCCCTCTCTCTTCCTCTCTCTCTGTCTCTCTCCAACTCTCTCCCTCTCTTAATCTCTCTCTCTCTCTCTCTCAATCTCCCTCCCAATGTCCCTCTCTCAATCTCTCTCCCTCTCCCTCCCTCTCTCAATCTCCCTCCCTCTCTCAATCTCCTTCCCTCTCTCAATCTCCTTCTCTCTCTGTCTCTCTCCAACTCTCTCTCTCTCTTAATCTCTCTCTCTCTCTCTCTCTCTCAATCTCCCTCCCAATGTCCCTCTCTCAATCTCTCTCCCTCTCCCTCCCTCTCTCAATCTCCCTCCCTCTCTCAATCTCCTTCCCTCTCTCAATCTCCTTCTCTCTCCCTTTCTCAATTTCCCTCCCTCTCTCAATCTCCCTCCCTCTCCATATCTCTCCAACTCTCTCAATCTCTCTCCCTCTCCCCCTCTCTCAATCTCTCTCCCCCTCTCTCCATCTCTCTTCCTCTCTCCCTCAATCTCCCTCCCAATATCCCTCTCTCAATCTCTCTCCCTCCCTCTCTGAATCTCCCACCCTCTCTCAGTCTCCCTCCCTCTCTCAATCTCTCTCTCTCCTTATCTTCCTCTCCTCCCTCTCTCTCTCTCTCAATCTCCGTCCCAATCTCCCTCTCGCTCAATCTCCATCCCTCTCTCAATCTCTCTCCCGCTCTCGCTCCCTCTCTCAATCGCTCTCCATCTCTCACTCCCCCTCCCTCTCTCAAACTCCCGCCCTCTCTCAAACTCTCTCTCAATCTCCCTCTCTCTCCCTCTCTCTCAATCTCCCTCCCTCTCTCAACCTCTCTCTCAATCTCCCTCCCTCTCTCAATCTCTCTCTCTCTCTCTCAATCTCCCTCCCTCTCTCTCTCTCTCAATCTCCCTCCACCCTCTCTCTCAATCTCTCTCTCTCTCTCAATCTCCCTCCCTCTCTCAATCTCCCTCCTCTCCATCTCTCTCCCTCTCCCTCCCTTTCTCTCTCTACCTCTCTCAATCTCCCTCCCTCAATCTCCCTCCCTCTCCCTCTCCCAATCTCTCTCCCTATCTTCTCCTCTCTCTCTCAATCTCTCTCCCTCCCGCTCTCCCTCTCCCTCCCAAGCTCCCTCCCTCTCTCAATCTCTCACCCTCTCTCAATCTCTCTCCCCCTCTCCCTCCTTCTCTCTCAATCTCTCTCCCTCCCTCTCTCAATCTCTCTCTCTTTCCCTCTCTCTCTCTCTCTCAATCTCTCTTCCTCACTATCTTCCTCTCCTCCCTCTCTCTCTCCCTCTCTCAATCCCTCCCTCTCTCAATCCCTTCCTCTCTCAATCTCTCTCCCTCTCCCTCCCTCTCTCAATCTCTCTCCCTCTCTCAATCCCTCTCCCTCTCCCTCCCTCTCTCAATCTCTCTCCTCTCCCTCCCTCTCTCAATCTCTCTCCTTCCCTCTCTCAATCTCCCTTCCTCCCTATCTTCCTCTCCTCCCTCTCTCAATCCTCCTCCCTCTCTCTCAATCTCCCTCCCTCTCTCACTCTCTCCCCAATCTCCCTCCCTCTCTCCCTCTCCGTCTCTCTCTCAATCTCCCTCCCTCTCTCAATCTCTCTCCCCCTCCCTACAACCCCCCCCTATCTTTCTCTCCTCCCTCTCTATCTCTCAATCTCTCTCCCTGTCTCAATCTCTCGCTGTCTCTCAATCTCCCTCCTGCCCGCTTCCTCTTATCCACTCTTCTCTCTATCTTTTCTTTCCCCATCCTTTTTTTTCAGACTGATTCTCTTACTACCCCCGCTCTCATTCTTCTGTCTCATGTTTCCTCTCTTTCTCTGATTCTTCTTCTCTCTCTCTCTCTCTCCTCCCTGTTGGCGTGTCTCCATCAGACGGTTAATTCCATGACGTGTTTGTTTTTGTTTGCACTAGAAACAGGTGACTCTGGTTCCTGAGTGCTGAACATACCTGTATGATTTCAAACTGAAACCTGCCTACAGCGTAAAGCTTCAGGCCAAAACCTCCCCAAGACGAGAGAAACGAAGGTCACGAATAAACAAATCATGTTCTTCAATTCCGTCAGTCGAATAAAGCATACACACCTCCAAAGACCCCCCACACACACACACACACACACACACACACACCACACACAAAACACACAAACATCACAAAGTGAAATTCAGAGATGGAGTGATAGAAACAGAAGAAAGGAAACGATTTCAGGAGAATAATAAAGACGGTGATGTTATTAATATCACAGCGGCCGGTGCAGGGCTCATCAGCACTCGCATACAGGAGGAATGTAACGGCTTCAGACAGACACTGTGGATCCGATTCCATGTTATTTACAACAGACCCCACTGTATTCCTTCTTTATTTACTAACCTGGAACTGAACGGAACCGAATTAAATTCCAGATTTACGCTCCAATAACCTGTAATGATTCTGACCTTGTTAGCAGTGAATGTATCTCAGACTCCGTCGTTTATTCTGACTGACAGAAGGACTTTAGACCATGAAGAATGTGGATCACAAACACGTTACTGGCTGTACTTTGTTTCCCATCATTAACGTTTTACAGCCCCGCTCTGTGCTGTTTAATAAACACGCCAGCAAACACATCAGTCACGTCCTGACTGCTTCCTTTAAAACCTCCGTGGTGCTGAAAAAAAATCAACCATTATTTGTCATACATTACTATACTGTAATATGAAGGCTCCGCCCCATGCAGCCTGTTACTCAAACTATTTGATCATATTCAATTAAATCCACTTTCAGAAACAGGCGGCGATTTCATCAGCGTTACGACAGACGGACCTGTGTGCGGTTGGGTGATGTGATTTGAAAGTTGCAGTAGTTGCGTCCGTTGTACTGAAAATAAATCAGGTCTGCAAGTTAAAGTGAATCGTATGATGTTCATATCAAAGTGATACAAGAGCGAAAAAGTCCTTGTACGATATTCCTGTGACATTCCATGAACCCACAACAGCTGAGCGGCTCAAAGGTGGTGGTACGGAGGTCACATGGCTCTAACACAGAAATCTCGCAAAAAAGTCAGGGTTCAGGTTGTTTCCTTTGGTTTTAACCCCATGATGTAGAAGTTGGGGTGTAATATAGCATTCAATACAAAGTTCAACAAACCTGCACTCATTCAGACATTTTTAAATCATGTGACTCGTAAATCATTTGATGAAGAGAAATTTAAAAGGGGGGGAGAAGGAGGGAAGAGAAGAAAGAGGGGAAGAAAAAGGACAGGAAGAAGAAAAGGACGAAGAAGAGGAGAGGACTCAGATTGGTAAATATCAAAAACATTATGCTGGATTGTTCATCTGTAAAGCTAGAAAATCACACACACACACACACACACACACAACCACTTTATTACCTTTAAACACACACACACACACATTCACTACAATCTTCTCTAAATATACACAACTATTTTCAGATAGTTCAGTAAGAAGTACATACTTCATCACCTGTCAGTACAAACACACACACACACACACACTCACTCACACACTCACTCACTCACACACTCACTCACACACACTTCTATTCTCAAGCAGTAACAAGTACCCACTTGATCACCTTTCAGTACTCACACACATATACACACTCACTCTCTCTCTCTCTCTCACACACACACACACACACACACACTCATTCACTCTCACTCTCTCACACACATATACACACTCACTCTCACTCACTCTCTCTCTCTCTCTCTCACACACACACACACACACACACACACACACACACATTACTGTAAAGTAACACAAAGGTCAGTATAAACTTTATATTTTAAAAGTGATACTGACCTGCGCGTGCACACGTCTATTATATAATCCAGATCAAACACACATAACTGTATATTATATATGCGCGCACGTGTTTATAAACACACACACACACACACACTCTCAGAAACTGGAGACAGACTGAACCTCGGTGATCTCACCCTGTCAGGGGCGGGGATTTCTGTTCATGTCATTCATTCATACCCCACCAATCACACGAGCGCCAGTCAGATCACCCGCCCACAGTGTTGAATGAAATATAAGAAAGAGTTTTCTGTCTTTGTTGGAGTTTTTGTGCCGTTATTGAGTTTAGAATGATTTTTGATCAGGAACAGCACACACACACACACACACACGCACACACACACACACGCACACACACACACACTTCTTTATGGAGGAATCTTTTCGAGAGACGAACGTTTTGTTTGATTCGTTCCAGTTGACTTTCAATAAAACCGCCTTTGTCTCCCTCTCGTGGCCACAGTTTAAAAAAACATGTCTGGTTGTTGTAGCGTCACACAACACGCACATTTTTTATTTTTTGGAGGAAGATATTTAAAGGTATTTATATTACTTATACTATAAAGGGTAGTGTAGTGGTTAGCACGTCCGCCTCACAGAAAGAAGGCCTGGGTTCGATTCCCGGCCTGGGCGTTTCTGTGTGGAGTTTGCACGTTCACCCAGTGCTTGCGTGGGTTTCCTCCGGGTGCTCCGGTTTCCTCCCACAATCCAAAGACATGCACAGGAGGTTAAGTGGCCGTTCTAAATTGCCCGTAGGTTCGCATCGTGCAGAAGGTAATGGCAAACCACTGCACTAATCCTGCCAAGAAAACCTCCATGACGTTATCCTTCATGGTGGGTCACCAATGCTCAGGCACTAGATAGATAGATAGATAGATAAATAGATAGATAGATAGATAATATAAAGTACACTTTATAAAGTACATATTCAAAAGAATGTGTGAAACAAATATGCTATATTACATTGTATAGCTAAATGCAGTGAAGTAATAATTTAAGCCATCGCCTAAAGATGTGTGAAGTGACTTTGAGACCAAAAGGTCGCTGGTTCGATTCCTAAACAAGTAGAAAAAATGTGTGGCGGTGGAGGAGTGAGCTGCACCTACCCTTCCTCCACATTCATAGCTGAAGTGCCCTTGAGCAAAGTACTTAAACCCCAACTGCTCTCTGGGTGCCCTAATGTGTATCTGTGTGTCCGGAAAGCCAAGAGTGTGTGTGTGTGTGTGTGTTTGTGTGTTCACTGTTTACATGTGTGTGCGCACATGTGTACATGTTCACTGTTTGTGTGTGGGTTGACTGACTGTGTGTGTGTTCACTGTTTAGGTGTTTATGTGTGTGTATAATCATTATTTACGTGTGTGTTCACTGTTTACATGTGCGTGTGTGTGTGTGTGTGTGTGTGTGTGTGTGTGTGTGTGTGTGTATGTGTGTTCACTGTTTGTATGTGTGTGTGTGTTCAGTCTTTGTGTGTGTCTGTGTGTGTTCATTGTTTGTGCCTGTGTGTGTGTGTGTTCACAGTTTTGTTTGTGTGGGTTAACTATTTACATGTGTCTGTGTGTTCATTGTTTGTGTGTTCACCATTTGTTTGTGTGTGTGTGTGTTCACTGTTTATGCGTGCATGCGTGTGTTCACTGTTTATGTGTATGTGTGAGTATGTG
>CM045747.1:1685000-1757500 GCA_024760905.1 Plotosus lineatus | reverse complement strand
TGGTGGAGTCATGAACATTGACATTAACTGAGGCAAGTGAAGCTTGTAGTGTTTAGAAGTGGTTTTTGGATCCTTTGTGACTTCTCCAGTTAGTCTGCGCCGTGCTCTTGGAGTAATTTTGGTAAGTCGGCCACTCCTGGGAAGGGTCACCACTGTGTCACGCCTTCTCCATTTATGGATAATGGTTCTGACAGTGGTCCGCTGGTGTCCCAAAGATTTACCAATGACTTTGTATCCTTTCCCAGACTGAGACATCTCTATAATCTTCTTTTCTGTTTGCTCTTGCAGCTCACTGGATCGCGACATGATGATGTGTGTTCAGTATGGCCGACCTCACCTTGTCACACAGGTTTTATGTTCGGGGTCTCCTGATTGGAAATGTCTGGCAGCAATTAGGCCTGGGTGTGGCCATGAAATTGAACTCAGGTTTCTACAATAATAGGATTAATCACAATTACCTCACCTTTTAACAAGGGAGCAATTACTTTTTCACAGAGGTTCATGTAGGTTTGAATAGGATTTTTCTCTTAACAAATAAAATCACAACAGGAAAACTGCATGTTTTGAATACTTGGGTTATCTTTCTGTCGTGTTTACATTGGTTTGATGATCTGAAAAAGTTAAGTGTGACAAAGGGGCAAAAAAGTAAAAAAAAAAAATCAGAAAGGGGCAGAAATCTTGCACAGCACTGTATTTATTTTTATATCCGTTTGTCTGGGGTTTTTGTCTATCTGTAATAAATCACTTTATATAGTTTAAAAGAATTTTGTGTATTTATAGTAAAAAAAAAATAAAGGACTGCAGGCTGACTGAGGGTCTCGGGAACGCGCGCTACTGTGGCGGGTACGCGCCCGCGCGCTGCATCACTTTGCACGGCTCGCGCATCTCTCCTCATTCAGTTTCCCGCGCTTCAGCCTGACAGGAATCAGAGAGCTGCAGCTTTACTGCTCCACAGAAATAAAAAAGCATAAACAAATAAAAGGAAATGAAGCAAAACGGACGGCTTTGAATTTGGACTTGGATTTCAGCCGTATTCTTCTGTTTGTCTCCAGACGTGTGAGTCTGTGCCCAGTCTGAATCTGTTTTTGTTTATTTGTTTGTTTGTTTGTTTGTTTGTTTTTGAATTTAGTTGTTGGTGTTTTGACAGGATTCTGAATTTAGTGTAATATAATGTCAGGTTTCACAGTTTTTTCTGAACGTTTCTACAAGATTTGGAGATACTCTTTCCTGTAGATGTGTCTATAAAAGTGTTTAATGTCTGTCGGCTTTGGGGTGACATGTTGTGGAAAAAGCTAAGAATTTCTATCCAAAGCTCAGAAGTTATTTAGTGACATTTCATCATGGACGCGATGTGGACGAACCTGATAAACTGTTCGTCAAACTGCAGTTGGGATGCTAATGCTATCCTGTACACGTCGTCCCCTCCTGTCGCCATTTTCCCCATCCCTGTCCTCGTTGGGGTAACTGTTACCTGTGTGCTGTTCTTCCTTATGGGAGTGGTGGGAAATCTGACCACCATCATGGTAGTGTTAAAGTACAAAGAGATGCGCACTACAACCAATCTATACTTGTCCAGCATGGCATTCTCAGACCTGCTGATCTTCCTGTGCCTTCCATTGGACTTGTACCGGATGTGGCGATACCGGCCGTGGATGTTGGGAAATGTACTGTGCAAACTTTTCCAGTTCGTCAGCGAGTGTTGCACATACTCCACCATCTTGAACATGACGGCGCTGAGTGCGGAGCGATACTTCGCCATTTGCTTCCCACTCAGGGCCAAAGTAGTGGTGACCAAGCGTCGTGTACGTGGACTCATTCTTGTACTGTGGACTGTGGCCCTGTGCAGTGCCGGACCTGTGTTCGTACTCGTGGGTGTCGAGCATGAGAATGGCACTGACTGGCGTGAGACCAGCGAGTGCAAAGCCACAGAGTACGGCGCACGTACAGGCCTGCTGAGCGCCATGGTGTGGGTCTCAAGCGGGTTCTTCTTGCTGCCCGTCTTCTGCCTGACCGTGCTATATGGACTGATTGGCCGCAAACTCTGGAGGAGGAGGAGGACGAGGAGAGCAAGGATGAAGAGCAGGGACAGTAGCAACAGGCAGACCATCAAGATGCTTGGTGAGAGTGTGAATGCACGTGATATCCAGATACCGTATTCAACATAATAAACGTCCTGCTCCAATAACCGCGCCGTCCCCGCCCCCCCATGTTTTTTATCTTGCATCTAATAACCGCCCATGTGTACTGAGAGCAAAATGGTAGATCAAACTTACCAATTTTATTTGATCAGTCTCTGTAACGGCAAAATGATCCGTTTACTGCCTGTAAAAGTCAGTTTACACAGTATTCCAAGACCCCCTGCCACTGGGGAATGTCCATAATGTTCATCAGTAACAACACATGTGATTGTTCCACCGTGCTTTAAAAAACAGGAAAATATTTTGTTGTGTTCTCTTGGTAAATGTCCAACAACCGATGAACCATTAGAAACTTCATCATTTTCTGTAACCGCTTCATCTTAATTAGGATCGCGGGGAGGCTGGTGCCCATCCCAGCCAACTCCGTGCGAGGGCAGAGTACACCCTGGACAGCTCGCCAGGCCATTGCAAGGCGGAAACACGCCAACAGCTTTGCAGCCTACTCTTTACGAAAGTCAGCAATGGTTCTTTTATATGCCTCACACCATAGACAGTGAGAGACATGGCCGGCCTTTGATAACCCAGTTAGCTGCACTGGGGGGACAGTGACAACCTTGTGGAGAGTGAGACTCGAACCCCCAACCTTTGAATCAGCGATCCAGCGCCCTATACCACTAGACTACCACTGCCCATTAGAAACTGCTACAGCAAAACTATGGGATGCTCTGAATGAATGGAGCGATGAGCCAGATATGGACCTATCAAAAAGTGATGATGAGGATTTTTCACCCGATTCTCCTGCTCATTAACTTCATAAATTTAAGCACATTCCTGAACATGTGCTTTTGTTTATGCTAGTGTTGATTGGTTCAACATGCCACGTGCTAAAGTTGACATTCGTGTTGATTGGCTCGATTTTACTTCCGGGAAAATGTTTCAAGGACCAGCCGAATGAAGAACACCAGAAGGGAAAAGTATGGGGTCTTTTATTATATAACACAAATACCAGTAAAATACTTTTATTGTGCTGTTATTATTCATGTTTTCTACCTCGATGGTAACAAGCACTTACCGTTCCACTCCGCTGGTAACATTTTAATAAGCACCCACCCACTCCAATTTTTAAAGCGCCCTGGGTGCTTATCACGTCGATTACGGTATATTGAATCTGTATTGTAGGTTGTGGCATGATTGTGTGTGAATTTTATGCTAATTCCATACAACGCAAGGAAGCAACAAGTCAAAACCATCATCTTTCTTCAGTTCCTTGCTCACAATTTTTGTTCCCCTCATTGCTCTTTCACACAAAAAACATAAGAAATATATATGAGCTTATGTAGTCTTGTTGGTATCATTAGTCAGTCTGTATTACCCTTTGCTCCCATTTGTAGTTGCCTCATATCTCTTCAAAATCAGTAAAATGTTTGGCTCCTAAGTTGAGCATAGACCAGGTGCTTGGCTTTTTTTTTTTTTTTTTTTTTTTTTTTCGGCTGCTTCCCGTTCTCGAGAGTCTCCTCAGCGAATCATCTGATTCACACATTTTGATTTGGCATGGGTTTTTATGTCGGCTGCCCTTCCTGTCACAACCCTTTAGCAAGGGACAGAAACACGCTAATGGATTTGCAGTCTACCCTTTACGAAAGTCAGCAATGGTTCTTTTCCATGCCTCTCTCCATAGACAGTGAGACACATGGCCGGCCTTTGATGATCCAGTTAGCTGCACTGGGGGGACAGTGACAAGTTAATGAAACAAGATAATGTTGAGTCTGGACCATCACTCCCTCAAGGAAACAAGTTAATGTTGAGTCCAGACCTCCAATCTGTCAATCATGCTTTGAACACCCCGTCTGAAAAGCTCCAGCGTCAGCTGCGCGCTGCGTGTGGGCGGAGCCCGCATTCGGCAGAGCGCGCCACAAATGTGTGTTGTTTGTGTGTGTGTGTGTGTGTGTGTGTGTGTGTGTGCGTGCGTTAATAAAAAATGTTTAATCATGGTTTAATTAATAAATATGTTAATAAAAATGGTTTAATATGTTGATAAAATGTTTAATAAATAATTTTCTTTTACTTTTAACACATATTTCATACAAAATTGGTGTACTTTTATCATTTTTAAAGGTTAAAGGGTTTATAGGGTAGTCTTGGGAGCCTTGGAATGAATTACGTGTTTTACATGTAAAATGCACCTCTACTTATGAAAACTCCAGAAGGCTCTGGAACGGAGTAATTTCGTAAGTAGAGGGCCAACTGTACTTAATAACTGCTTGTTGTATAAACATTGGCACCCGTTTCTTAATTTTTCTCCCCTCATTACTTCTGTTGGAACAATGGAGCCAGAGAAGAACTACAACAACAAAAATTAGTGATAAAAGGATTTAAAGTACACAGTGATGAGAGTTTGGTTGTAGGAGAACAGATGACAATAAGTAATGAAATAAAAGTCTGAGAGCACATTCAAGTTAATCATCAGGTGTGTATTTCAGGTGTAACGTGAATTCCATGTAAGGTGAGTGTGTTTGAGCTGTTTCTCCTTCTCCTGTACTTAGCTGTGATGGTGTTTGCCTTCGTGCTCTGCTGGCTCCCGTTCCACGTGGGTCGTTACCTGTTCTCAGCATCACCTGAGGCATTCGCGTCCCCGTTGTGGTCTCTGATCTCTCAGTACTGCAACCTTGTCTCCTTTGTCCTCTTCTACCTCAGCGCCGCCATTAATCCCATCCTCTACAACGCCATGTGTAAGAAGTACAGGAATGCTACACTGCGTCTCTTCAGCCACGGATTTCATAGCGTCACTGAGCCCAACATCAACTACTGATAGCAAACACACAGCGATAATAAGCTTGTAACCTACTTATGATACATCAACTTGGTGAAATACCATTGTGAGTGCAATGTGTGTGAAGGTGGTCCACTGCCACATCACAGCTCCAGGGTTCGATTCAGCGCTCATGTTGGGTTCTTCTCTGGTTTCCTTCCAGTACATGTATTAAATAAAGTTGTCTCTAGGTGTGAATATTGGCATGTGTACATGATTCCCTGAGAGGAATTGGCTTCCCATTCCGGATATATTTCCATTTCAATTTTCCTAAAATTGGCTCCAGATCCACTGGCACTGTGACCAGGATAATGCACTTACTGAAGAAAAATAATGAACTGAATATAATATGCACATCATATTATTATGCAACATTCTTCAAAATATTCCCATATACTGTATACACCGCAAGGGCCGAGTGTATACAAGGAAGGGTAAGCAATCCTCAGGTTTTCATTTTGTTGACAAATATGCAGTTACAGTATTTTCCCAGTTCAATTCAGTTACACTCCATTGCAACTTTATTTTCTGTATTTTAAAATTTGCAGTCTTGATTGTGTTTTTTTAATCCTTGTTATGTTTTATATTAGAAAATTCCAGCACACACACACACACATTGAAGATGTTGAAAATGTAGCAATGCCTTCATCATCATTTTCTGTAACCGCTTAATCCTAATTAGGGTCACGTGGAGGCATGTGCCCATCCCAGCCGACTCCGGGCGAGGACAGAGTACACCCTGGAGAGCTCGCCAGGCCATCGTAGGGCGGAAACACGCTGACGGCTTTGCAGCCTACTCTTGTAGAAAGTCAGCAATGGTTCATTTTCAGCCTCACACCATAGACAGTGAGAGACATGGCTGGTCTTTGATAATCCAGTTAATGCACGGTGGGGGGGGGGCAGTGACAACCTTGTGAAGAGTGGGGCTTGAACAGTGACAGTTTCTCTGTCCCCATAATTTTTATTTCACTGGTGGCCTAAGAAACTGTAGAAACCACAGCATTGCTTCATGCCTGAAAAAGGAAAATGCGAGAGTGACACACTTTATTTAACATCAAACTTCACAATTGCATTCTATTTTTTATCTTTATTCATGAGGACTAGCAGAATGTAAACTCCTTTTGAATAAAGAAAAGTTTTTTAAAGTGCATAAAGTTCCATTTTCTTTTTTAAAGTCAGTTAATTTAAAAACATTTGTTGGACGAATGTTAGACTTTACTTTTTTCTTCATACAGTTAACGTTGTTCTTCCAATTTTTAATAAGAAAATCATCAGCACAATCATTAATAGCATTAATTACCTTTCCAGAGTCCGTTCTGAATCCTTACTTAGTGTCCCAATTAGAGAAAAAAAAAAAACAGAGTTGTATAACGTTATGAGTCTGGAACATTATTGGTGAAATGTGTTTAAATTCATAAAAATTAGCAATTCTTATAGTTTAATATTAATGTATAAATGGTAAAAAATAAATCTCACTTATTAGTTTAAGTTTATTTTAATTCAGTTGATCTAGTTTATCTGCCATGGCCCTTCACAGATGTTATCTTTCAGTGAGGCACAAACATAATTTACACTTAAGACTGTTTAAATGATTAAAAAACAAACAAAAACATTATATGAATTTCTTTTAAACAATTTTAAATTGTTCTTTTCATATTAGTCTTAAAAATAATTCATTTTTTCTCTTATATTTTGAGTAGTATTTACTCTTGGATTGCTTATTTATTTATGGAAAAAAGAGTTTTATTATGGAAAATATTGTATAATATATATATATATATATGTGTGTGTGTGTGTATATATATATATATATATATATATATATATATATATATATACATATTTGATTTGGAATAGGTTTTTTCCTCAGATGCCCTTTCTGACACAACCCTTTAGCAAGGGACAGAAACATGCTGATGGCTTTGCAGCCTACATTAAGATATTGCAGCCTATTATTTATATTAAAAGTAAATTTAGTAAATATTCCTAATTATGATCTGTGTCATCCTGTATTACATCTGTAAACATGTACAGAATATATGCATTAAAAAGTGAATAAAATATGCAGAGTGTGAGCTGACATGTTCCCAGTTGGTTATAAAAAATAAGTGAATACAATATTCTAATATACTTCATTGCTTACCAATTTCAGCGATCAGTCAGTTTTTCCTTCATTACTATTGAGAAGTGTACATGAAGGATTTTTATTATGATTGAACTCTCAGTCTTATTATTGGATTATTAGTCTGCATATAAACATAACTAATACATCACTACTTTATCTAATTTAATAATTATTCATTCATTTCAATGCCAATAACGTGGTTCCTACTGGATCCATTTCTAATCTTT
Organism: Plotosus lineatus; assembly: GCA_024760905.1. Taxonomy (NCBI): domain Eukaryota; kingdom Metazoa; phylum Chordata; class Actinopteri; order Siluriformes; family Plotosidae; genus Plotosus; species Plotosus lineatus. The sequence continues at coordinate 1,750,201 of CM045747.1, read as the reverse complement.
TTAACATGCCACAGTTGACCTGGGCAATGAACCATGTGACTGTGTTGTAATGAAGCTGATCATGATGGGTTTCAGGCTCATATGGAATTAATTTCAAAGCAAAAAAACATTGCTGTAAAAAGCATTACTTTATTTATCTACTGGAATAAATAAAAGGCTCGGAGGTCAAAGGTCATTACTCTTGGTACGCAATGTGCACAAAAAGATGATGGTACGATAGCATAGATTTTTTTATCATGAAATACTTTTATGCAGTGTTGTTTTAATAGAATTTGTCATAAACAATCTTTTTTAAATGCGGCTAACTTAAGCTCAGAATGACCATTTCTGTTTTCTATTTTTCTATGGTCACATTGAGGTTACAGTATATGAGATGACATCAGATACAGCCAATCAGGGCAAAGAATTACTAAATTGTGATGTAGGAAAGGCTAAATAGTATACATAGTGAACAAAGGAGCCAGAATAATAAAGTAAATTTGCAAGCGCTTTCACTAACCGTTTTTGCATAAAAGATGTAGATAATACTACAGTTAGTAAAATCAGACAGGTCTCCAGAGTCAGTGAGAATGTAATACAATTTACTGAAGAAATAAACTAACTCCTAGTGAATCTCACCTTTTAAATGGGTTTTATTCACACAGTGGCAGAAATAAAACCCAAAGCTAAGCAAAAAGGTCACGCTCAGAACATCATGATTCAAGGGGTTATGGGTGTTTTCTCAAAAATCGATATTCACTCACACCTTTATCAGTACCACCAACATCATGAACTGAACAGACCAGGGTTGTCAAACTCATTTTCACTGAGGGCCACAACAGTAAATTTAAAGGTGATCGAGGGCCGAATAAATCACTGAACATCTAAAAATCAACCACGAAATCCATCACAAAATGATGTTCAGAAATTTAACCTCTTTTCCTCTTGACTCACATTTTCTGACGAAGCTTAACAGCAATAAGCAAGCATGCAATCATTTTTGAGTCATGAATGACTAGCTTTTTACTTGAAAAAGGCTGCTGCTGCCACCTAGTGGACTGGATGATGGATGGAAAGGATGATGAATAAGGTTTCATGGGAATAGTTGATGCAAAGGATGTACAATAATCATAACCTTTGAAAACTCATAGGCCACATAAGATGAGTTGGCAGGCCAGATTTTGCCCGCGGGCCTTGAATTTGACACCTTTGGAATAGACAAAGTACACATAGGAAAGAGCATAAAAAAACAATAATGGTTTTAATCCTTCCACCAAATTAATTAAGAATCTGTGATCTAATGAAAGTAATTAAAATAAAAGGCCACAAACTCTTTGAAAAGATGATGAATGAGGAAAATGAGAGAGAAAAAAGAGTAGAAGGGGTGACCGTTGAGGAGCAGGAAGTAGCAAAGATTAGTAAAGGAGAAGTGAGGAGGGCATTGAAGAGGATGAAGAGTGGAAAGGCAGTTGGCCCTGATGACATACCAGTTGAGGTATGGAAGTGTCTAGGGGAGGTAGCAGTAGATTTTCTGACAAGAATATTCAACAAGGTCTTAGAAAGTGAGCAGATGCCAGAGGAATGGAGGAGAAGTGTGCTTGTGCCCATTTTTAATAACAAGGGAGATGTACAGAGTTGTGGCAACTACAGAGGGATAAAGTTGATGAGCCATACAATGAAGCTATGGGAAAGAATAGTGGAAGCAAGACTAAGGGCAGAGGTCAGCATTTGTGAACAACAGTTTGGTTTCATGCCAAGAAAGAGCACCACAGATGCAGTGTTTGCTTTGAGGATGTTAATAGAGAAGTACAGAGAAGGTCAGAAGGAGCTGCATTGTGCCTTTGTGGATCTGGAGAAAGCATATGACAGGGTGCCAAGAGAAGAACTGTGGTATTGTATGAGGAAGTCTGGAGTGACAGAGAAGTATGTTAGAGTGGTGCAGGACATGTATGAGAGATGTAAGACAGTGGTGAGGTGTGCTGTCGGTGTGACAGAAGAGTTCAAGGTGGAGGTGGGACTGCATCAAGGGTCAGCTCTCAGCCCCTTCTTGTTTGCTATGGTGATGGACAGGCTAACAGACGAGGTTAGACAAGAATCTCCATGGACTATGATGTTTGCAGATGACATCGTGATCTGTAGTGAGAGCAGAGACCAAGTGGAGGAAAATCTAGAGAGGTGGAGGTATGCCCTGGAAAGGAGGGGATTGAAGGTTAGTCTTAGTAAGACAGAATACATGTGTGTGAACGACAAGGACCCAAGAGGAACTTTGAGGTTACAGGGGGCAGAGATAAAGAAGGTGGAGGATTTTAAGTACTTAGGCTCAACAATCCAGAGCAATGGAGAGTGTGGAAAAGAGGTGAAGAAGCACGTGCAGGCAGGTTGGAATGGATGGAGAAAAGTGTCCGGTGTGATGTGTGATAGGAGAATATCGGCAAGAATGAAGGGAAAAGTGTACAAGACGGTGATGAGGCCAGCAATGTCGTATGGTTTGGAGACAGTGGCCCTGGGGAAAAGACAGGAGTCAGGGTTGGAGGTAGCAGAGATGAAAATGTTGAGGTTCTCTTTGGGAGTAACGAGGATGGATAGGATCAGAAATGAGTACATCAGAGGGACAGCACATATTAGATGTTTTGGAGACAAAGTCAGAGAGGCTAGATTGAGATGGTTTGGACATGTACAGAGGAGGGATAGTGAGTATATTGGTCGTAGGATGCTGAGGTTGGAACTACCAGGCAAAAGGCCCAGAGGAAGACCAAAGAGAAGATTTATGGATGCGGTGAAGGCGGACATGAAGGTCGTTGGAGTAAGAGTAGAAGATGCAGAGGATAGGGAGAGATGGAGGCAGATCATTTGCTGTGGCGACCCCTGAAGGGAACAGCCGAAAGGAAAAGAAGATATATATAGATATATATATATATATATGATATATTATATATCAGTTATATAGCGTGTTACCCTTGTGTTAAGACGTCGTCTCTGTGATCTGCGGACTTTTGAACCCTAAGCAAATATGGTTGGTCAGAAGTGTAAGCCTACTAGCATGGGTGCAAGTCTCATACACAGAGATGAATTAACTATCTGCTCAGATCGGCGCGATCTACCATGCATACTCAGTTAAGCAAAGAGAGTTGTAATATGAATGAAAACCGAATCCAGGAAAGCGAACGCTCCGCTTTGCTGGTGAGTCACAGTGCAGGCTGTGTTCTAAATTAATTCAGCACCCTTGAAAGACCAGGTGCACGTGCAGGGTACACCCTGGACAGCTCGCCAGGCCATCGCAGGGCGGAAACACTCTGACGGCTCTGCAGCTCTTCTTAACTAAAGTCAGCAATGGTTCTTTTACTTGAACCTCTCACCATTGACAGTGAGAGACACAGCCGGCCTTTGATAACCCAGTTAGTGCACTCTGGGGGACGGGGACAACCAGGTGATAGTGGGGCTTGAACCCCCAACCTTAGGATCAGTAATCCGGCACCTTTACCACCTGGCCACCACTGCCCCCAATAATTGTAATTTAGTAAAAAGTCCAACTTTATTAACATGAACAAACACTCAGGGTGTGAGTTTATTTTTCAGCACTGAAGAAAATTGCAGATGTACTACCTGTGCCAGACTTACCTGAAACCCCCCCCCCCCCCCCCCCCCAGCTGTTTCTTTACAAGGAAAGGGTTGACTGCATGATATATTCTTAAAATAGATTCAAATGCCAATGTATCTCTGCAAATTAAAACATAAAAACATTAATGACTGTACAGGTTTATTAACTTGACTGCAGTGTGCATTTATTTAAATAAAAGACTTTGTGTTGTCGGTGTAATGTTTTTATGTGTTATACAAACACTGGGATTCAAAAAGAGTACATCCTCTCCTTGAACAGCAGCTTTGTCAAATCTGCTGATATTATAAATATGTTTGTGTTCTTTTTTCAGTGCACCATTGTCTGTAAACTGCGTGGTGCCCTCCATGGATCTGAGCTGGTTGTTGTGACAGATGTGCATGAAGTCGCATCTGATGACGGCTCCGCTGATGTTATCTTGGGTGTTGCACTGGTGTTTGCACTGTATTGGATGTACAGTTTTGAATAACCAAAAGGACTTACAAAATCATTTGCATTTCTAGAACATCCTGTTTTCAGTCTGAAAAGCTTGAATATAATCGCAGTACCTGTGCTGCGGTGACATACAGACATAACCTGGCTTTAACTGATAATGATGAAGTTTAATTATGTTGAGTCTGTCTTCAAATTAGCAGCCGTAATTCATCTGGAGAGGGCAGTGGTGGCCTGGTGGTAAAGGTGCTAGCTCACTGATCCTAATGTTGGGGGTTCAAGCCCAACTCTTAACAGGTTGTCACTGTACCCCCAGTGCACTAACTGGGTTATCAAAGGCCGGCAGTGTCTCTCACTGTCTGTGGTGGAGGTTCATGTAAAAGAACCATTGCTGACTTTCATAAAGAGGTGCTCTATGGCCGTCAGCAGGTTTCTGCCCTGCGATGGCCTGGCTAGCTGATCAGGGTGTATTCCACCCTTGCTCAGAGTTGGCTGAGCTGGGCACCAGCCTCTCCACAATCCTCATTAAGATTAAGTGGCTTAGAAAATGAATGAATGAATGAATGATGAATGAATTCATCCGGAGCTGCATGTTTGTCTGTTACATTGCTGGAGCTTTTGTGAATGTCTTATGTTTCTTTAATGTGGGAGCGATATCATTTCCTCATGCTTTCCAAGTTTACACATCTGTATTACACAAACTTACAGCTTTTAATTTTGTCAAAATTGTACAAATAAAATCAAAAGAAAGACTTTATTTGGTGTAGGAGGGGCTATCAATAGTGAAAATGTAGTTCAAATCCATTCAGTATCACGGAATATATATATATATATATATATATATATATACACACACACACACACACTCAAATTTTAAATGTAAAATACCACCAATTTCACCAATAGCTTTATGTCTTTGCTGTATATAATTATATCCAAACGATATTCAGCAAGCAAATAGACTGGAGAGACCCACATCATCCAAAGGGGGCTTGGCCTGGCCTCATCAATAAGTGCAATGGGAGGAGCTTAGATATCTCCAGATAGTGTTCTTTAACATCTCCATGTGTATTTTGGTCACAAATATATTCAGTAAAAATAGCTTTGAATGATATGGGGGCGGTAATCTTTCACTGAGTTGAACGATAGTCGAGTTGTAATACAGTGGTACCTCAACTTATGAAATTAATCCGTTCCGAGGGTGAGCTTGTAAGTCAAAATGTTTGTTAGATAAAACAAAAATTCCCATTGGAAATAATAGAAAACCAATTAATTTGTTCCAAGCCCCTCCCAAACTCATATAACCTGTGTGGGTGTACTATTCCCTTGCCCAGAGTTGGTTGGGATGGGTGCCAGCCTCCCCGTGACCCTAATTAGGATTAAGCAGTTACAGAAAATGAACTGATGAATAATAATACATGTACATTAACATGAATAATAAAAAATTATAATAAAACAAGAATAAACAATAAGTCAACTAACTCGTCCAATCATCGACTCCGTTGAAGATGTCACGTGAGCAGGAAGATATCACGTGGGCAGGCAGGAGGTGGTACATAAGAGAGGAGGAGAAGGAGGAGAATTTTGTGCATGTGCATGCTACAAATGCAAGCGAGAAAAGGGTCGTGGTGAGCTTCCACAAGGCCAGTGCTTCTCAAATAGCGGGGCACGATGCAGTGTGATGCCGGGGGGCATGTATGACCCTGGGGAACATGCTTTTTTGCCATACTGTACTAGAATTAAGTGTAATTACGCACACTCTCGCAGTGGCGCTCTCACTGTGTTCCCTATGTGTAGGGAAAAATCTCCGAGCAAAATGATATGAAGTGCAGTAAAGACTATTTATAGTCGCGTGCAGGGGGCTGAGGGACATCCTATAGGGGGCCTCACAGAAAATAATTGAGAAGCACTGCACAAGGTGTTCTTGGAGAGCAGACGAAAACTCGCAGAAGAATACAAGGCTAATTGGCCTGGAAAAGCCATTTCCACATCAAATTCCTTCGTAAATCAAAATTGTGCTCATTGGATGGGGCAGAATTTTGGTGGGATCAAAGCTCATATCATGGAAAATTCGTGATAAAAGACAGTTCATAAAGTTGTGTTTATACAGATCTAATCTGAAATGCCCCTCCCTGAATCGCCACCTTATCGTGGTGGAGGGGTTTGCGTAACCTAATGATCCTAGGAGCTATGTTGTCGGGGGCATGCCCCTGGTAGGGTCACCAAAGGCAAACAAGTCCTGGGTGAAGGTCCAGACGAAGTGCGATTCAGAAGATCTCTATGACCAAGAAACAGACAAGGATACAGTTTGCCTTGCCCAGACATGGGTCACCGGGGTCCCCCCTGGAGCCTGGCCGGGCCTAGTCCGGTCTGCCCTCCCATGGATCCACCACCCATGGGAGGAGCTTTATTGATCGGGTGTAACGTGAGTTGAGTGGCAGCCGAAGGCTTAAGTTCTGTCGGACCGATCCTCGGTTACTGACTCTGACCCTCGGGACATGGATTGTCACTTCTTCAGCGGGGAAAGAGCCTGATCTGGTGTGGGAGGTGGAGAGATACCGACTGGATATAGTCGGGCTCACCTCAACGCATAGCTTGGGCTCTAGAACCACCCATCTCAAGAGAGGCTGGACCTTATTCCATTCTGGAGTTGCATTCTGTTGCCCCCTGTATTCACCTTCTTAAACCACCTTCCCGCACTACATGATTGGTTTTTTGCATGTGTGAAAATAAATACTGTATTTGATGTGATAAGCGCCCAGGGCGCTTTAAAAGTTGGAGTGGGTGAGTGCTTATTAAAATGTTACCAGTGGAGTGGAACGGTAAGTGCTTATTACCATCGAGGTGGAAAACATGAATAATAACAGAGCAATAAAAAAGTTTTACTGGTATTAGCGCTATTCATTTTGTGGTATCAACCAAATTACTTACATGAAAGCTGAAAATAAACAGAAAACAGCATAATTAAAAAAAAAAAAACCTTGAATTTTCCCTCCGTGCTGTTCCTTTAAATATTTTCCCAGAAGTAAAATCAAGCCAATCAACAGGAATGTCAATTTTAGCACATGGCCAATTGAACCAATCAACACAAACATAAACAAAAGCACATGTCCAGGAATGTGCTTAAATGTATGAAGATAATGATCAAGAGAATCGGGTGAAAAATACTCGTCATCACTTTCTGATAGGTCCATATCTGGCTCATCGCTCCATTCATTCAGAGCATCCCATAGTTTTGCTGTAACAGTTTCTAATGGTTCATCGGTTGTTGGACATTTACCAAGAGAACACAGCAAAATATTTTCCAGTTTTTTTAAAGCACGGCGGAACAATCACATGTGTTGTTACTGATGACTATTATAGACATTCCCCAGTGGCAGGGGGTCTTGAAATTCCATGTAAACTCACTTTTATGGCCAGTGAACACCTCATTTTACCGTTACAGAGACTGAGCCAATAAATTTGGTAAGTTTGATCTATGATTTTGCTCCCAGTACACATGGGAGCTTATTAGATGTAAGATCAAAAACATTAGGGGAGGGGGAGGGCGCTTATTACGTTGAATACGGTACAGAGAAAAAAGTTACTGCAGCAATACTTGTGTACTCTATGTAATTTTTTTATCAATCAAAATGGCGAATGTTATCGAGACTCATGGCAAAGCTAAAGTGCGTGAGAGAGATGAAAAACAAGTTTAGGCAGGACTGGTTGGATAGAAAGGTGACGGTGTCCCCAGAGGGAAGCAGTAAGCACGAACCATTATCTGTACTTGTCTGATTTTGTGAACAAGCTCGATGTCGCTGGCAAAGCTCTCTGTACAGTGTGTGACAATGTCATTCTTTATGGATCGAGAGGATGGAAGGCTTTACAGAGTCACGCACCCTCGGTGAAACACCAAAATCAAATGAAAGTTTAAGGAATGTATGCACTTGAGAGTTCTACTTTTGTATAAGTGTCAATTTTGTAAGCAAACAGGAGACGGCATTTCAACAAAATTTGTGAACATTTTGATGATAAAATCAATGGTTTTTAGGGTAAAAAAAAGTTTAAAATCCATGAGCCCCTGGGAGCTTCGGCCCCTGGACCCCGACTGGGTCTTCGCCCCTGGGCCCCAGGCTAATTTTTCAGATTTTTTCATTACAACTCACTCTCATCCCTGTCACTTATGTAAACTTATTCTTATTTAAAGTTATGTTTTATTTGCCTTTAATCTGAACACGGGGTGTAATTATTCGTATTATACAGATTTATTCTATTTTAAATTGCCTCTGATCGCTGCTCATGTTTTATGTGTAAATACATTATGATCATTAAGGAAAAAAGATTTGGGATTGAGGTTTGTGTCTGCGTCCCTTGCTGGAATGTTTTTCATCATTATATTCATAAATGATCTCCCCAGTGCAGCTAACTGGGTTATCAAAGGCGGGCCATGTCTGTCACTGTCTATGGTGAGAGGTTGATGTAAAAGAAACATTGCTGACTTTCGTAAAGAGGAGCTGCAAAGCCGTCAGCGTCTTTCTGTGCCTTGCTAAAAAGGTTGTTGTGTCAGGAAGGGCATCCGACGTAAAAACCTCTGCCAAATCAAATGTGTGAATCAGATGATTCACTGTGGCGACTCCTGAGAAAAGGGAAAAAAGCCGAAAGGAAGAAAGAAAAAAATTCATAAATGATCTTCTGAGTCGAGTTAATCGCTGGATCGCAATCAGACGCTCAGTTATTTCGATAAACTGTCTGAGTTTATTGTCAGCAGAGAAAAATGCTGAATGCTAATGTAGCCAGATGGCACGGGATCAGGACGAGGCACGGTGGTGAAGTGCTTAGCAATGTCTGCCCTACAGCAGTAAGGTCCTAGGTTCAAGTCCCAGGCTGGTCAAAGGTATTTCTGTGTAGTCTTTGCATGAGTTTCCTCCAGTTTTCCCTCAGAGTTCAAAGGCATCCACATCAGACCTGTTGGATATTACAAATTGCTTCTACACATATCTGTATGTGTTGGCCCTGCAATGAACTGTCAAGCTGTCCAGGGTATACTTCACCTTTGTCCAGAGATGGATGAGATAAGCTCCAGCCTTCCCATGGCTCTAACAGATTATGAAGATCTGAGAATGAACGTTTCAAGAATAGAAATAATTGACTCTCTGAATATAGCTTCTGCTGTTAGGTGAATAATTCTGAGACGACTTGCTGACGTTTTCCTGGTTTTAATTCCATCTGTAAAATAATTATTAAAGCAGTAAAAGGTGAAAATATCAGAGTTAGTGAGAACTGAAAACCTTTAGAGATCTGAGACCCTACTGGACATAAATCCTAACAGCATGGATGCAGATGGTTTTGTTTTGATGCTGAATGTTTGTGCCATGTTATTGAAACTTTTAAACAATGAAAAATGTTTTTTTATATGGAATAGAATTTCGCTTTGAATGGTTAGAGCCCACGTTACACTTCACTTTACTCCAAACACAGAAAGGGTTGTGTACTCTCTTGACTGACTGATAATTTCACGTTCATTAAAAGCCATCTGTTGTTTTGAAGTGAAAACCACTTACAGTGCCAAAAAGGCACATTTGCCATGAAAACAGCGACCGAGCTGAATTAAATCAGTTGGTGTGCTGGAGTGGGTTAAACACCACGCCCGCATTATAGCAGAGGTGACTGCAGATCAGTCAGGAGAAAGAAAAAAGCTTCATTTCAAGCATTAGAGTTCACGATAGTAAGCGTTCGGACTGATATCTGGAGTTTTTGATCGCCATTTCACACAAAGGAATTTATTACTCTGTTTAATATCAGTAACTTTAACCCCAATTCCAAAACGATTCTGATCAAAACAGAATACTGTACAGTGTTAACTTTCAGTGTTGCTGTTGTCCTTCTAAATGTTTAACTGACTGCACCTCATATACCCACATCTCCAATGCACCTCAGAGAGACACCACTTATCAGCTGGTCCTTCTCCTCTCTCGTCCAGAATAAGCGACGTGCATGTTTTCCAAAAAGAATTTCAAATGATGATTTGTTAAGCCGCAGTGGTGGCCCGGTGGTAGGGTACTGCGCCCAAGGTAGGGCGTTCAAGCCTCACTATCAACAGGTTGTCACTGCAGTCCCTCCAGTCCAGCAAATTGGATTATCAAAGGCCAGCCATGTCTCTCATTGTCTCTGCTGAGAGGATCGTATCAGAGAACCATTGCTCAGTTCAACCATTCAACCAAGCAACCATTGATCAGAGGGTGGGAGAAGGGAGGACAGCAGGAGTGTGTGTGTGTGTGGGGGGGGGGTAGGAAAGAGAGGGAGACGGGGTAGGACAGAGAGGGAGACAGTTGTCATTTGGGGGGCAAAATCAGTTGTTCAGGAAAATCAGGTATTGCAACATTGTACTGGTTATACATGAGACAACAGATGGTATGCATGTACCCACACACACAGATATACATGTGCGCACACATACATACACGTGCACAGCACACACACACACACACACACATACACATACATGTGCACACACACACACACACACATACACATTCACACGTACACACACAGACACACACAAACATACACACATACACATACCCAGACATGTGCACACACACATACACATGCACACAGACACACAAACATACACACACGTGCACACACACACACCCATACACATACATGTGCACACACACACACATACACGTGCACACACACCCATAAACATACATGTGCACACACACACATACACGTGCACACACACCCATAAACATACATGTGCACACACACACATACACGTGCACACACACCCATAAACATACATGTGCACACACACATACACATGCACACATACACACACAAACATACACACACACACGTGCATACACACACCCATACACATACATGTGCACACACACACATACACATGCACACACATACACACACAAATACACACACATACACACTGATAAACACACACACGCGCACATACATACACACACACATACATACATACACACACGCATACATACACACATACTCATACATACATACATACACACATACACACGCACATACACACACATACATACACACACATACACCCATACACATACACACCACACACATACTCCCATGCACAACCACACAAACACATACACAACACAAACACATACACACACACACACATACACACACACACAATCACTGCCCACATCCCTCAACTGTTCACACACCATACTGATGCTGCTCTGTCGATGTTTCTATTGGCTTTTTTAATTTAAACTACGCTCACTCTGCCTACATTTCAGAGATGCCACATCTCTGTAGCTGTTCGATTTAGTTCTTCTAATGTTTAGTGTTCTTCACATTGTGTGTGTGTGTGTGTGTGTGTGTGTGTGTGTGTGTGTGTGCATGTGTGTGATTCATACAGCAGACTTTTAACCTGTTACATCGAATCCCTGCTTGTTGCACAGAAAAAAATAATCAGAGATGTAGTGGTTACACGTCCACCTTATAGCAAGAAGGTCTTGGGTTGGAATCTTGAGCTTGGTGTGGGTGTTTCTGTGTGGCTTTTCCATGTTCTCCTTCGGCATGCGTGGGTTTCCTCCGAATAGTCCGGTTTCCTCCTACAGTCCGAAGTCATGCACATTCGGCACAGTGGCTGGTCCAAATTTCCCCTAGGTGTGAGTGTGAATGTGAGTGTGTGTTGGCTGTCCAATGGTCTGGCAAGCTGTACTTAGTGTACCCTGCCTTTACCAGGAGTTGGTTGAGATAGGCGCCAATCTCCCTGCTACGTTATTAGGATTAAGTGGTTGAGCGAATGAATAAATGAATGGATAAAAACGAATATCTTAATGTTCTTCCGAGAGTGCAGTGTGCTCGGTCCTGCCTGGACACATGGTTTGTTTGTATGATCACTGGTGGGCACTGAAAGGGGTGAAACTTCCTAACCAACCCACAATCAGTCATTCAGGAATGAATATGATTTCCAGATTTTAACACAGCGCCAGCTAGAGTCTCGGACTCAGTACTGTGTATGTAGGTGTTGTAATTGCAGTTTTTTACTATTACTATAACACAACAGCCAACTCTTGAAACCAAATCAGTTCAATTCCCAAAACAGATGTAATAAAATTAGCCCCCAATTTGCCAAAACTATAAACACACTATAAACACATTTCACATGTTAAGACACAGGTCACAAAACTCGACCCCGTTTTCTCAGAACTCGAATCTTATTTAGTTTTACTGAAACATGTTTCAAAGGCAGCACAGTGGTGTAATGTTCAGCATGTCCGCCTCACAGCAAGAAGGTCCTGGGTTCAATCCCCAGCCTGGGGGTTTCTGTGTGGCGTTTACATGTTCTCTCCTTGCTTGAGTGGGTTTCCTCCAGGTGCTCCAGTTTCCTCCCACAGTCCAAAAACATGCACAGTATGTTAAATGGCCGTTCCAAATCTCCCCAAAGTCCGAGTGTGAGTATGAACAGTTGTGTGAGTGCTGGCCGTGCGATGGTCTGGCGAGCCGTCCATGGTGTACTCTGCCCTCACCCCGAGTCGGCGGAGATGGGCACAAGCCTCCCTGTGACCCTGATTAGGATTAAGCGATTTCAAAAATTAATGAAATGACTAAATGAACATTTTGCAAAAAAATTGTATGCAAATTTTCAATCACGAAACACATTTTTGCACATTAAAGTTCATGTGATGCAAAATGCCGGCTATAGTCCACAAAACTTGAGCACAGTGAACACATCTGGAGTCTCTGATTAAACTGAATGACTCAAAACTGAAGGCATTTGTTGCCTATGATGTGACCAGACATAGGCCAGTTTAGAATGCACCGATTGCTGAAGGCTCCAAACAGCGGTAATGGACAGAGACGGGGCAGAGGCAGAGGCAGAGACAGAGAAGTTCATATCAGATGAGGGGGCAAGGAGGGATGAACAGATAACCATGCGCCGTCATTACGGATGAATAGGAGCTGCAGTCACTAACCAGGTCATTGTCCACGGCATGTCAATAACCGAAGCAGGACAAAGAGTCCACCCAAACCTTAGCAGGTTCTCAAGGGTCACCATTATCTGGCCATTCAGAGAACATAACAGGGACTGTGTGTAGTTACTGCTATATGTACTTGTTTTTTGGCCACAATATAGTGGAGTGCAATCTGTAAAAAGATTGTGGATCATGTCGATTTATGTTTCCATAGAATGCATGTCTTTCTTCTTACAGAGTACATGTACAATTCAGTAAAATACATGTTTAAATCTGAAGAGTTGAAAAATTGCCACATGGAAGTGGAAGGATTGCCGTATTCACACCAGCACAAGAAGAGATCCAATAAAAGCTTTACACAGTAGAACAGTGAAAGCCGGGGCTTACAAAGTATAAAAGAATTTAAACATTTCCTATAACCTCTACACATCCCTAATGCCCTAATGAGCAGCGACGGTGGCATGGAAAAACTCCCTCAGTAGATGCAAGGAAGGAACCTTGAGAGGAACCAGGTCCAAAAGGGAAACCCATCCTCATGTGGGTGGAACCATAAAGATACAAAACATATATATTCATTTTCTGTAAACGCTTAATCCTCATTAGGGTTGTAGGGAGGTTGGCACCCAGCCAACTCCGGGCGAAGGCAGAGTACACCCTGGACGGCTCGCCAGGCCACTGCAGGATGGAAACATGCGAAAGGCTATGTATCAATTGTTGTCGAACGTCAGCAATGGTTCTTTTACAGGAACCTCACACCACAGACAGTGAAAGACATGGCTGGCCTTTGATAACCCAGTTAGTCTACGGGGGGTGGGGGGGGTGATAATCTGTTGAGAGTGGTGCTTGAACTCCCAACCTTAGGATCGGTGATCCAGCACCTTTACCACCATGCCACCACTGCCCCACAAAACATATACGAGAAGCTTCATTACAGTAAAAAATGTCGTCTGGTTGGTTATACAACTGTAAGTCCTAAATAAGTGTATGGAAGAGTTCCAGCAGTGCACAAGAGACCATGAAGGAGCTACATTTTATATATATATATATATATATACATACACACACACACACACACACACACACACATATATATATATATATATATATATAAGTAAAAATAAAAGGACAGGACAAAGACTTTCTATTGAAACTCCATTTATCACTACAGATCTGTTTCGAGGGGTGGTGAAACCATCCTCTCTCTTCAGGTGATTATAGAAGAATTCTATAATCTATAAGATTCTTCTATGTATGTATGTATGTATGCGTATGTATATATATATATATATATATATATAGGGAAAAGCCGAAAGGAAAAGAAGATATATATATATATATATATATATATATATATATATATATATATATACACATACATCCTGCATACACACATCTACATTCTTATCCTACATATACACACATATGTATATATTCACATACTAGTATATGCACACATATACACACATAGATCCTACATAGACATATCCACACATATATATATACAGTACACATATACATACATATATCCAACATCCACAGATACATGTATGTCTATCCAAAAATTCACACATTTTCAGACTTATACATTCACTTCTTCACACTTTATACAGAAGAATAAATGATATTTAAATATTCCTGATATACACTGGGTGAGAAGTAGAGCTTATAATTAAAAGGTGCCTGGTGCTATAATGTCATGATGTTGGAGACCTGCTCTAAATGTGAGTATTGGACTGTTTGTATGAAGATGATCTGAATGATGTTTATTCACTCAGTGTGTGTGTGTGTGTGTGTGATGGTGGTGGTTACGTGTTTAACAACTTGTGGGTAAAAGTTGTTCTTGAGTCTGTTAGCTTTTGTTTTTAGTGTTCTGTACCTTTTTCCGGAGGGGTGGGGGAGAAAAAGGGTGTCCAGAGTGGTGTGGGGTCCCTGATAATTCCACTTGCTCTCCTCTGAAATCTGCCAGTTTAAATGTACCTGCGGGGGGGGGGGGGGTAGTCTAGTTCCAATTACTCACTCTGCCTTCGTCATCACCCATTGCAAGGCCTTCCTGTCCTTTGCAGTCCAGATACTGTACCACACTGTACAGCAGTAAGTCAGGAGGCGCCGATGGCGGAGCAGTAAAAGTTCATCAGTACAGGTCAGGGTAGATGGGTTTCTCAGATCTTCCTGAGAAAGTACATCCTTTGTAGTGCTTTCCCCACCTGGAGGGAGATGTTTGTGGAACAGGTGAAGTCAGCAGAGATGTGGACTCCAAGAAATTTGAAGCCCTCCACTCTCTCTACCGCCTCTCCATCAATGTAGAGGGAAGAGTGCTCAGTTTGTTTCGATCTCCTTTATTAAGCCCATTATCATCTCCTTGGTTTTGGATGTGTTTAGTTCCAGATTATTGTCACACCATCACCGCAGATACCTCATTCTTGTAGGCTGACTTGTTGTCATCTGTTATCAAACCTATGACAGTGGTGTCGTCTGCAAATTTGGCAATTATGTTACTGGTGTGAATGGAGGAACAGTCTTGAGTGATGAAGGAGAAGAGGATGGGGCTAAGAACACACCCCTGTAGTGTTCCAGTGTTCAGGATGAAAGTGGAGGAGATGTGGTCTCCTATCCTGACATTTTGAAGTCTGTTGCTAAGGAAGTTCAGTGTCCAGGTGCACGGTACTGAAATTTACGAATAGCATCCTCACTTAGGAGGTGCTGCTCAAACGTGTTTGAGGGCTGTATGGAGGGCTGTGTTAATAGCATCCTCTGTTGATCTGTTTGCTCAATATGCAAACAGAAGTGAATCGAGATCAGCAGGGTGGCAGCTTTAATCTAGGAAAAGACAAGTCTCTCGAAGCATTTAGTGATGATGACATAGAAACCCTTTCATGGATATGGTTAGGGAAAACCATGCCATTAGACACCGAGGAGTCCAGCAGACAGTTATTGTTGACAATGTCGACTTTCGGTACATTGGGTGTCAGTAGGACCACCATAGACTGAGTCTTCCAGCTTCAGTGGGTTTGCATGAAGCAGGTCTATAGGGTACCCTTTCACTGCAACTCTGATACAACCAAAGACCTACATTACCAGTATGAGTAAAATAAGTGTAGCCCTATGTACACAGTTCACAGTACAGTGAGTGCACATACCGTGCTGCTCAATACAGTACAGTTGGCCCTCTACTTACGAAATTAATCCGTTCCAGTGCCTTTTTCGTAAACTGGAGTTTCGTAAGTAGAGGTGCATTTTACCTGTAATACGTGTGATTCGTTCCAAGGCTCCCAAGACTACCCCATAAACCCTTTAAAAATTATAAAAGTACACCAATTTTGTATGAAATATGTGTTAAAAGTAAAAGAAAATTATTCACCTTTTTTAAAATCTCTTGAACCACCCATGCGACGCTTTAAAGTCCGGGGGTTGCTGGTCTGAAGAACCCCCACCCCCACCCTCCTTCACAAGGTCCTCAAATATGATGGTTGCTTTTTCTGAAATAATCGCCTCCGTCACTATATCTCCGCTTTTAAGGCCTCCTTTTGCTTCCATATCGTCCCGATTGTAGAGGGGTTTCGGCCAGACTCCTTTATGATTTCACTCAACCGCATCCCACTTTCGTATTTTTTTATCAACTGCTTCTTCACTTCGATTGATAACAGAGCCCGCTTCTTCTTTTCTGTGTCACCGGGAATCAGTTTCTTGAGGCTCATGATGGATAACGAAATATAATGCTGCAACATGCTGAGCAATCTCAAAAAAAATGAGCCAACAGTCCTGTTCAACTCTCCTTCACGCGTGTGACAAACAGGAAGTATGGGTACAGGAAGTATGGGTACAGTTCAGCTCCCTCCTGGCCAATGGGAGGCTAGCGGGACAGGATATTGGGAGACAGCCAATGAGAGAACAACTTGCGCATTGTTTGAACGTTTGAATTTTTGAATGGAATGTTTGGCGCTTTTCATAAAAAGAGGTAGAACATTTAGGAAAATGTTTTTCGTAACCTGGATTTTTTTTGTATTCAGAGGTTTTCGTAAGTAGAGGGCTGACTGTACTACTGTACAATACTGCACCTGTGTATTAACAGTCGTTCTGAACACCTGAAAACAATTTCATTCATTTTTCACAGAGGATATTCCAGTTGGACTCTATGGCCAGACATCATGAATACATCTTCCTGGATGAGGTTGGATTCAACCTTGCTAAAGGAAGGAGGAGAAGATGTAACATCTTTGGACGAAGAGCTATCATTGATGTTCCAGGTCAATGTGAGGGAAACATTACTCTCTGTGCTGCCATGAATTCTGAAGGGCTCGTGTACTGGCATGCTCTCCTCAGCTGATTCAACACCAAATGTCTCCTCGCCTTCCTGGGAGAGCTCAGAGACATCCTCCATGACTTCCACCAGCAGAATCCTGGCCCTGTAGATCATTCCATTGGCATCATTTGGGAAAATGTTAGTTTTCATTGCAACAACCAGATAAGAGAGTGGTTCAATATCAACCACCAATTCATCAATGTCTGTCTGCCACCCCCCTACTTACTTTTCTGAAACTCCACAGAGTTTATGTTATCATAGCGGTCGATGGTCTATGACTGCCAGCGTTTCAGCAGAGAGAACATCTGAGGACTATGGAACTGGCCTTTGAAGATGTGGATGTAGAGGCATTTGATGGTTGGATCAGGCAATACCAGGGCATTCTTCACACATTGCCTGGCAAGGGACAATATTGCCTGCGATGTTGATGTGGACCCTAGTGCAGCGAATTGGTTTATCAAAGGCCGGCCGTGTCTCTCACTGTCTATGGTGTGAGGTTCATGTAAAAGAACCATTGCTGACTTTCGTCAAGAGGAGTTGCATAGCCGTCAGCGTGTTTCTGCCCTGTGATGACCTGGCGATCTGTCCAGGGTGTACTCTGCCCTCTCCCAGAGTTGGCTGAGATGGGTGCCAGCCTCCCTGTGACCCTAATTACGATTAAGCAGTTCACAAAAGGAATGAATGAATGTTGATGAGGTCCTGTGCCTGACCCAGACCGACGGTGTGATGCCACCGCACGACTGCAGGCTTATGTCCTTCTACCACATACCGTCACTGCGCTCCTCATTTCCGGTACACAGTAACACTGGACCGGCACATTCACTGTGGGTCCCTTGAACTTCAAGGTTTTTTTTCTATTCATTCTACACCCTGAATATTCTCTTCTCAGTTTTTGTTTTGTTTTAATATGTAACGTTTACATTTTTGCAGGTTTTTTGTGTGATTTTGATGTGAAAGTTGAATGTGAGGTTTTGTGTCTGAAGCTTGGCAGAAGTGTTTTCTGTTGAGAGTTTTAGGGAAACTGAGTCTTGTCTGTGTTTTAGCAATACGTAATGAAAAACTGTAAATCAGAAGTATCAGAATATTTGTGTATTAATTTGTTTTTTGTAAGTTTAGCTCATTAACACTCACAGTGAGCGTTTTTAGTTAGCATTTTGAGTTAGCATTTCTTTAGTTTTTTTTTTTTTGGTAATATTGATCTTTTTTATGTGATATTTTCATGTCTACTGAAGTTTGTAATGTTATTCAAGATCCCTGAACTCCGGAGCAGACCTGTGCTCACTCATGCAGTCTGATTAATTCTGTACTAAAGAATGAACAAAACATTTTCTGGAATTCCTCTGCGACTTCTGTTCAAACCGCTGCCTGACATTTGACTACAAACACAGCACACTGTAACCTTTACACACATTTGATTAAACCGGAAAACACAGAGCACTAATCGATCATACAGCTGCTTCAGCCGAGCGAGACTTCCACATAATACCCTGGAAGGAAATGTCAGACTATTAGGTTGCTTTGCTTTTTCCTTCCGTGTTAATTATTGTCACTTAATAACAGAGTATTGATTTATTCAATCAGAACACACTGTACTGCTTTCAACCAATCATAATAGTGCTACCCTCTGCCAATCAGAACAAGCCATACTGCCCTAAGCCAATTTGAACACTCTATGTTACTAGAAAATCAGAACAGACCATACCATTCTCGGCCATTCCAAACACCTTGTACTGTCGAAAGCCAATCAGAACACACAATGCTGCCCTCAGCCAATCAGAACATGTCATACTGTTCTAAACTAATCTGAACACAATATAGTTTCCCGAAACTTTTGTTTTGACTTAATTTCAAAGTTATAAGCTCTTAGAATCCCGTGACCTTTGATTCCAACCTCTAAAGGTCACTCATGATTAAAAAGATTTATTCTATTAGAAAGTGTTTATATAGTTCTCATTATATTTATAGGTCTATATTACTTTGTTTCTCAAATACAAGCCATTTCAATTTTACCATGGGAAATATCTATCCCCAAAACTTTGTGACCCTGTTCTGATTTTCACCTTTGACCTTGATATTCCAAAAAGAAACTGCATACTATCTAACAGCAGCGGGTATAATATCGGTAGAACTCTGTACTGTGGCGGCCCTAAATGTGTCCTCTCTTATTGGTGTCTGTATTTGCATGTGGTTCAAAGATTAAAGTACGTACAGCGGTACCTTGACTTCGTAAATTAATCCATTCGGAGGGTGAGCTCGTAAGTCAAAATGTTCGTTAGATAAAATTCCCATAGGAAATCATAGAAAATCAATTAATCCATTCAATCCCCCTTCCAAACTCATATATCCTGACACAAACACGTATATTTCACCTAATATATTAAAGATAAACATGTAAAAACAATAAATATTTCATAATAATAATAATGATACATTAGTACATTAACATTAATAATAATTAATAATAAATAATAATAAAACAAGAATAAACAATAAGTCAACTAACCCTTCCGATCATAAACTGCGGCAA
Source organism: Plotosus lineatus (assembly GCA_024760905.1). Taxonomy (NCBI): domain Eukaryota; kingdom Metazoa; phylum Chordata; class Actinopteri; order Siluriformes; family Plotosidae; genus Plotosus; species Plotosus lineatus. Next base: position 1,730,384 of record CM045747.1, on the reverse strand, counting down.
AGATGTCATGTGGGCACGAAGATGTCACGTGGGCACAAAGATGTCACATGGGCAGGCATGAGGTGGTGCATAACAGAGAAGGAGGAGGAGGAGGAGGAGAATTTTGTGCGTGTGCACACTACGAATGCCAGTGAGGAATGGCTCGTGGTGAGCTCCCACAAGGCCAGTGCTTCTCAAATAGTGGGGCGCAGTGTATGACCCTGGGGAACATGCTTTTTTACCATACTGTACTATAATTAAGTCCAACTGCGCATCCTCTACAGTAGGTGGCAGTGGCGCTCTCACTGTGTTTCCCTATGGTGTAGGGAAAAAGCACCGAGCAAACGATATGAAGTGCACTTCCTATAGGGGGCATCACAGAAAATAATTGAGAAGAACTGCACAAGGCGTTCTCGGAACACAGAGGAATACACGTGGAAGAATACGAAGCTGGAAAAGCCATTTCCCCAGCAGAGCTCGTAAATCACAATTTTGCTCATTGGATGGGATTTTTGTGGATCGAAGCTCATATCATGGAAAATTCGTTATAAAAAACACTCGTAAGTCAAGGGACCACTGTATCTATTTCTGGTTAAATCCTGAAAACACACATCCTGATTTCTTTATTTTTTTAAATTATAACATATGCAGAACTCAACTCCCTAAACGGAATAACTGAGTAAACTCAGTATCTTCATATAAACAAGTCGAATGGAAGTGGCGTCTGATGCTTGGGGATTTGTTATTATTCTGCTTTTCAGAGACGTGCTCGTGATTCTTATAGGATAGTGGAGAAAAGTGCAATCAGGGAGGGAGCAGGTCAGACAAAATCCTCAACTATTCTCAAAATGATGCCACACAGTTAAATCCAGACTATCCCCTCAGTGAAAGATTTCTCTCAGATGATGATAGTTTTGATTTTTTTTTTTTTTTCATGTTTAGAATTGTCCGCTATCTATTTTCAGCCTCTGGGAACCAACCTGGATGAATATGTGACATCATACACTAGTCCTTCTCAAAAAATTAGCATATTGTGATAAAGTTCATTATTTTCTGTAATGTACTGATAAAAATTAAACTTTCATATATTTTAGATTAATTGCAAACCAACTGAAATATTTCAGGTCTTTTATTGTTTTAATTCTGATGATTTTGTTATACAGCTCATGAAAACCCAAAATTCCTATCTCAAAAAATTAGCATATGATGTTCAGGTAGTGTAAACGAGCTATTAACCTAATCATCTGAATCAACCAATTAACTCTAAACACCTGCAAAAGATTCCTGAGGCTTTTAAAAACTCCCAGCCTGGTTCATTACTCAAAACCGCAATCATGGGTAAGACTGCCGACCTGACTGCTGTCCAGAAGGCCATCATTGACACCCTCAAGCAAGAGGGTAAGACACAGAAAGAAATCTCTGAGCGAATAGGCTGTTCCCAGAGTGCTCGATCAAGCCACCTCAGTGGGACGTCTGTGGGAAGGAAAAAGTGAAAGAAGGGCCGATTCCAGACCTTGGGGGACCTGTGGAAGCAGTGGACTGAGTCTGGAGTAGAAACATCCAGAGCCACTGTGCACAGGCGTGCGCAGGAAATGGGCTACAGGTGCCGCATTCCCCAGGTCAAGCCACTTTTGAACCAGAAATGGCAGCAGAAGCGCCTGACCTGGGCTACAGAGAAGCAGCACTGGACTGTTGCTCAGTGGTCCAAAGTACTTTTTTCGGATGAAAGCAAATTTTGCATGTCATTCGGAAATCAAGGTGCCAGAGTCTGGCGGAAGACTGGGGAGAAGTCTTTCTTCTTTTCCTTTTGGCTGTTCCCTTCAAGGGTCACCACAGCAAATGATCTGCCTCCATCTCACCCTATCCTCTGCATCTTCTACTCTTACTCCAACTGCCTTCATGGCCGCCTTCACCACATCCATAAATCTTCTCTCTGGTCTTCCTCTGGGGCTTCTGCCTGGTAGTTCCAACCTCACCATCCTACTACCAATATACTCCCCATCCCTCCTCTGTACATGTCCAAACCATCTCAATGTAGCCTCTCTGACTTTGTCTCCAAAACCTCTAACATGTGCTGTCCCTCTGATGTGCTCATTCCTGATCCTATCCATCCTCGTTACTCCCAAAGAGAAGCTCAACATTTTCATCTCTGCTACCTCCAGCTCTGCCTCCTGTCTTTTCCCCAGAGCCACTGTTTCTAAACCATACAACATCGCTGGACTCATCACCTTCTTGTACACTTTTCCCTTCATTCTTGTCGATACCTTCCTATCACACATCACGCCGGACACTTTTCTCCATCCATTCCAACCTGCCTGCACACGCTTCTTCACCTCTTTTCCACACTCTCCATTGCTCTGGATTGTTGAGACTAAGTACTTAAAATCCTCCATCTTCTTTATCTCTGCCCCCTGTAACCTCACCGTTCCTCTTGGGTCCTTGTCATTCACACACATGTATTCTGTCTTACTGAGACTAACCTTCATTCCTCTCCTTTCGAGGGCATACCTCCACCTCTCTAGATTTTCCTCCACTTGTTCTCTGCTCTCACTACAGATCACAATGTCATCTGCAAACATTATAGTCCATGGGGAATCTTGTCTAACCTCATCTGTCAGCCTGTCCATCACCATAGCAAACAAGAAGGGGCTGAGAGCTGACCCTTGATGCAGCCCCACCTCCACCTTGAACTCTTCTGTCACACCAACAGCACAACTCACCACTGTCTTACATCTCTCTTACATGTCCTGCACCACTCTAACATACTTCTCTGCCACGCCAGACTTCCTCATACAATACCACAGTTCTTCTCTCGGCACCCTGTCATATGCTTTCTCCAGATCCACAAAGGCACAATGCAGCTCCTTCTGACCTTCTCTGTACTTCTCTATTAACATCCTCAAAGCAAACACTGCATCTGTGTTCATATTAAATGTTATGGTTCAGTTACTTATTCCTCCCCCTTCTGTTATTGTTTGCATGCTATCCTCATTAAAATATGAAAACCTATAAATGTTTGGGTGGTTTTAGTTAAAGCAGACACTGTTTTTTCATCTGTGTGATTTTGACAAAGATCAGATCACATTTGATGCTGATTTTATGCAGAAATGTGATCTTTCTGCTTTCTGAGTCCTGTGGTCGGTCCTGTGTGCTGATGCTGACTGGAGTTCTCATCTTGGAAGCCGCTCCTTCCTGCTGATGAAGATCTAAACACACTTAGATGTGCACTAACAGTCTGTGATCATGACTTTTCACTGCTGGTGATATTAACTCTTTTCCACACAATTATTTAAGACTTACAGTTGTAGAACCGACCGGACTAGTTTTGGACTGTAATGAATTTCTCGTATATGTTTGTATCTTTATGGTTCCACCCAAATGAGGATGGGGTTCCCTTTTTGGATCTGGTTCCTCTCAAGCTTTCTTCCTCACATCTACTGAGGGAGATTTTCCTTGCCACCGTTGCTGTGGGCGACACTCATTAGGGATGTGTAGGGGTTATAGTAAATGTTTAAATTCTTTATACTTGATAAACTCCTCCTTTTATTGTTTTACTGTGTAAAGCTGCTTTGTGACAATGTCAACTGTAAAAGCGAAGAACAAATAAAACTGAATTGAATTGAGTATTCAACTTAATTTCTCCCCTTCATCTCTCACCCTCATCCTCATCTTCATCTCCATCAGTCCTCTTCATCTATCTTCATCTTCATTGCACCTCCTCATTTCTCATCTCACATCTTCATCACGACTCTTCCTCTGCATCAATCTCTTTGCTTGGAGCCCGGGAATCGCGGCTTGCAGCTACATTTCAAATTTTATTTTTATTCATATGTTGATCCATTCTCCATTTTGCAAACATGTGCCCTGCCTGACCACACCCACTGTCGGCTGTAATCGGTATGCAGCCTGCAATTTTCCATTTAGGAATATTCTCTAAGACTTTGTTCGATTTAATCGAATTCTCTGAGCACCGTGGAGCTCGGACACTTCTCACCCAATCCTCTCACATCTGGGTTAAACATGGGAAATCAGCAGATTTAATGAAAATATTTGAAAATATCTTTTTTCTCCCCAAATGCAAAGGATTTTAGCATCTTGGATTGTGCAGTGTTCAAGGACTGCAGCATAGTGCACGAGGAACAACTTCCACTGTGAGTGCAATGTCAAGCTCGCGGTACTGAGACGCGAATTCTCTCAAAGCGCAAGTGTACCAAACCTGCCCAGAACATTCCGTGGGATTTCTGTCTGTATGTATAAACCAGGGGTCGGGAACTTTTTTGACTAAGAGAGACAAAAAAAAAATACTTATTTTAAAATCTAATCCTCTGACAGCCATTTTATATATATATATATATATATATATATATATATATATATATATATATATACTGAATACAACTAAATTGAAATAGAAGACCAAGAATTTGAGCGTATAATAAGACTCAAGGTCAATACGACAGGACTCACACGCTGCAGTGTTTATGTGACAGAAAGCACGTCCCATGTTTTGGCAATCAGCTGGTCTGCGAATTGAAGTTTTTCCATGTCTGTCCATTTGTGTTTGCTTGCCAGCTGTGTTTGGCTTTGTGGAAATGAGCCGATCAAAAATGAAGGAAATTTATCTCTTTACTCAAAAACAACACGCGCGGTCTGTGGCTGTTGTTGTAATCCAATAAAATTAGAATTTGAAGGTATCGGACCCACCCACACACTGGAGTACAGAAAGGATTGGCTCTCCGCTGCGTGCCACAGTGCTGTGGCATTGAAAAATAGATGTAAAGATTTAAATGCGTGAGATTTATTCATCTGTTTTTGTTTTATTTGATGGATTTTTTTTTTGCATTTTTCATTTAAATGACAGTGCAATTATGTATTCGTTATTGTGTTAAGAAAGACCACCTGATTTATCTGAGAGTCAGATACAGTCGTCAAAACAGCCACATCTGGCTCGCGAGCCATAGTTTCCTGACCCGTGCTATAAACCGAAGATGTTTACTTTAATAAGACTGTAAATGTACAGTAGTATAACAGAGGGATACATGTGACGAATTAGATTCGGGATTAAAGCAGTGAGGACCGCCCCCTACGGGCCGGATGTAAAGTACACGCAAATCGTTCAGTTGGTGAGATTTGGGATGAAAGAAACAAACCAGGGAGGAAATGGGTGTGAAGACTTACCTGTGTGAGAGGGAGGACGTGTGTGGATAGTGACTCACCAAAGTCGAGCAACTGGACCGAGGAAACGTGCCGGACGGTGGCACCGGAAAGGGAAAGCTGACCAACAGGTGAGTGTCCAATCAAATCGCTTCATTATTGGTTGAAATAGATGCACATGTTGGCTGATTTCATTTTAACAGTGAAAAAAGAAACTACAAATCAGAAGGCGTGGCACACTGAGTCAGAGTCACACAACTGTACCCCTGTATGTGTGTGCGTGCTCGAGTGTGTGTGTGTGTGTGCGTGCTCGAGTGTGTGTGTGTGTGTGCGTGCGTGTGTGTGTGTGCGTGCGTGTGTGTGTGTGTGCGTGCGTGTGTGTGTGCGTGCGTGTGCGTGCTCGAGTGTGTGTGTGTGTGTGTGTGTGCGTGCGTGCGCGTGCTCGAGTGTGTGTGTGTGTGCGTGTGTGTGCGGGTGTGTGTGTGTGCGTGCCCGTGTTCAGGTTGAACTGGTTTTTCTGTTAACTGGTACTGCTGGATTACAGATGTTCCCGCCTACTCTATTTTCCATTTCATGGTTGAAGATTCACCCGAATGAATTTGGTTCAAAGTCATATTTGTCACCTCACTGATTTTGAAGGAGAATGTGTCTCCTCTGTGGGTTTTTTCCAGCCTGTAGTCTTCTTCTTCTTCTTCTTCTTCTTTTCCTTTTCCCTTCAGGGCTCACCACAGCAAATCATCTGCCTCCATCTCTCCCTATCCTCTGTATCTTCTTCTCTTTCTCCAGCAACCTTCATGTCCTCCTTCACTGTCTGTCTGTCTTCCTTTCGGCTTTTTCCCTTTTACTCGGGAGTCGCCGCAGTGAATCATCTGATTCGCACGTTTGATTTGTTAGAGGTTTTTACGTCGGATGTCCTTCCTGTCACAACCCTTTTTAGCAAGGGACAGAAACACGCTGACGACTTTGCAGCTCCTCTTTATGAAAGTCAGCAATGGTTCTTTTACATCAACCTCTCACCATAGACAGTGAGAGACATGGCCCGCCTTTGATAACCCAGTTAACTACACTGGGGGGGACAGTGACAACCTTGTGGAGAGTGGGACTCGAACCCCCAACCTTTGGATCAGCGATCCAGCGCCCTATACCACTAGACCACCACTGACCTTCATGTCCTCCTTCACTACATCCATAAATCTTCTCTTTGGTCTTCCTCTAGGCCTTCTGCCCGGTAGTTCCAACCTCGGCATCCTACTACCAATATACTCACTATCCCTCCTCTGTACATGTCCAAACCATCTCAATCTAGCCTCTCTGACTTTGTCTCCAAAACATCTTACATGTGCTGTCCCTCTGATGGACTCATTCCTGATCCTATCCATCCTCGTTACTCCCAGAGAGAACCTCAACATTTTCATCTCTGCTACCTCCAGCTCTATCTCCTGGCTTTTCCCCAGGGCCACTGTTTCTAAACCATACAACATCGCTGGCCTCAACACCGTCTTCTACACTTTTCCTTTCATTCCTGCCGATACCTTCCTATCACACATCACACCGGACACTTTTCTCCAACCATTCCAACCTGCCTGCACACGCTTCTTCACCTCTTTTCCACACTCTCCATTGCTCTGGATTGTTGAGCCGAAGTACTTAAAATCCTCCACCTTCTTTATCTCTGCCCCCTGTAACCTCACCGTTCCTCTTGGGTCCTTCTCATTCACACACATGTATTCTGTCTTACTGAGGCTAACCTTCATTCCTCTCCTTTCCAGGGCATACCTCCACCTCTCTAAATGTTCCTGCACTTGTTCTCTGCTCTCACTACAGATCACGATGTCATCTGCAAACATCTTTTCCAGCCTGTAGTATCCCAAAATAAATAAATAAATAAATAAATAGAAATAAAAACTGTTGGAAAATGAAAATAACTGTACTAGGGTTTAGGTTCAATTCTTTGGTGGCAAAACCACAAACACACAGGAAGTGCTGAGCAGTGTCAGTGGCAGCTCGTGCATTTGGTACCTTGGCTTTTGGTGGGACTTACCAGACTTAATCCAGCTCTTAATACCACCACTATTACATCACAATTATACAAAACATCAATAATATACAAACACCACAGTATCACAAGGCGTGGCACTGCAGAGAGAGACATTTCACACATTTCTGCCAGTAACTCTGAGCATGACATCACTTTCCTCAGTGTTGACTGCTGGAAGCTGCCATTAAACCTGATGTTTGGCCAAATGGTTAAAGAGCAAACCTCACCACCACTTCCTCAACCTCTCCTTATGATGTCGATCTTTTCTGAACAAGTCCACCATGAAAATGGATTTTTAACAATTAAGTCAAACACCGAATTAATTTCTCCTCCTCGGTCAGCCATTGTGGGCATAAAAAATATCTTAAATGCACCGTGTGCAGATCGTGACGGTTTACTCCGCTAGTTTTGCTCCATCCAATCAATCAGAGAATGGAAAAGACTGACATTATTGTGACCTCACTAGCTGGCGCTGTGTGGCAAATCTAAAATCTAATTGGTTCAAGAAACAGTCCCAATATAGTTTATCAGTGCTTTTCAATTATTTTCTGTTGCGCCCCCCCTAGGAAGAGGAAAATATTTGCCCCCCCCCCCCCCCACACACACACACACACAGTGTTATTTGTCTAAAATTGTTATCAGTAATCCTCTGTATGCACTCTATCCTTATTAACATAATAAATCCTTATTAACATAATAAATCCTTATTATCATAATAAATCCTTATTATCATTATGGAATACAAAAAAAATAAGAAATATAAATCAACTTCCAACAAAGAATAACTTTATTCACAATTTTTTAGTCTTTAAACAAAAAGATTTAAAGTGCATCAATTTGCCTGAAATAAAAAAAGTGTCTTTATTTAAACTGTCAAGATTTTTGACCAACAATTTGAACCATTTGGTACCGAAAAATTAAGTTAAATAAAATCAATAAATAATAACAAATTCAAATTGATCGGCAATATTAACCCAGGAGCACAATATATAAAACACTTCAACCTACAAAACAAACACGAATAAAACAATTTGTATTATTTTTATTATTATTATTTTTGTCAAAATGATGAAGTCCAGATTAATGTTTATAATGAGCAGGTTTGCAGTGCACAGTTTTTCGATGCCGGGTTTAAAGCACGATACTGAACTCTCAGCTCCTGCTCAATGCTGAACTGGGACCTGGACTTATTTTCGCAGCAGTGACATCATCCAGCATGACAGAGACCGTGTGTGCTGCAGGTCGGATCAGTTCCTGTGCAGTGGGCTTTTCTACACTGAGCCGTTTGGTACTCCGCCTTATCTGATGCTAACAGAGCTCGCTGGTTTGTTCATCAGTTCATTTTCTGTAACCGCTTCATCCTAATTAGGGTCGCGGGGAGGCTGGTGCCCATCCCAGCCAACTCAGGGCGAGGCCAGAGTACACCCTGGACAGCTCGCCAGGCCATCGCAGGGCGGAAACACGCCGACGGCTTTGCAGCTCCTCTTGTCTAAAGTCAGCAATGGTTCTTTTACATGCCTCACACCATAGACAGTGACAGACATGGCCCGCCTTTGATAACCCAGTTAGCTGCACTGGGAGCTCGCTGGTTTGCTGGAGTTGCATTCACAGAGCGGGATGGTTGTTGGCAATATTCAACACATTTTCGCTGAAAAAACTCACGCGGCTCATCATGTGATCGGGGTGTGATATCTTTAAATGACGCCTGAATTTCTTTGGGTTCATGCTGTCCGCTGCCAATGTTTTCAGACACAGTAAACACAGCGGTCTTTCCTCGTTTCTCACCGCAGCACAGTGAAGCCGAGCGCTACATCCGCTTCATCATACCTCCTCCACTTAACTTCCGGGAGACTTTCGTTTCTGTCCACCTCTCTTTCCGTCCCTGTTAAAAATTTCCTTGGTGGGTTTATTAACTTCACTTCTTTTTTACCTCTGGCAGTGAGGAAGCCACTGCCACCTGCTGTAGTGGATGTAGAATTACACTTTATCCGGCAAAAAAAAAAAAGCATGTTCCTTTTGGGTCACACAAGTCATTTATCGGCAGGTGCTTTACGGCACACAGAACTTTTATAAAGACAATAATCGGAGATGTCACGATCTGATCCATGTTTCTGAAACGTTCCCCATTTCCTGTGAGTTTCTATTTATAAATGTTTAAATCTTCCTGATTCATAATACACAAGAGTCTCCATTCAATACTCACCATACAATATTATTATTATTATTATTATTATTATTATTAAAAACAACAATATTATTATTATTATTGCTGCAGTGGTGGTCTAGTGGTATAGGGCACTGGATTGCTGATCCTAAGGTTGGGGGTTCGAGTCCCCACAAGGTTGTCACTGTCCCCCCAGTGCAGCTAACTGGGTTATCAAAGGCGGGCCATGTCTGTCACTGTCTATGGTGAGAGGTTGATGTAAAAGAACCATTGCTGACTTTCGTAAAGACGAGCTGCAAAGTCGTCAGTGTGTTTCTGTCCCTCGCTAAAAAGGGTTGTGACAGGAAGGGCATCCGACGTAAAAACCTCTAACAAATCAAACGTGCGAATCAGATGAACCAATCTGGTGGTTTCTTCTGCATAATCAGCCGGACCCGGTCTTGGCATGCAGAGATAGGCAGGCCCTATTCTTACCGACTGGCTTGTGGCATGCGCCATGACAGTGATGACTTATCAGGGCTGCTTAACCCCATCACAGGTCCAAAAGACCTGCCCACCACCCTTACACACACACACACACACACACACACACCTGCATATATACTGGTACATACATACACGCACACATATATATATATACTCACAAACACATACATACACACTCACTCACTCTCTCTCTCTCTCTCTCTCTCTCTCTCACACACACACACACACACTCACTCACTCTCTCTCTCTTACACACACAAACATGAAGTAAAGGAAAGTAGAGCACAGTGTGTGAAATACATATAAACATGTGTACATTCTCATATGCAGGAGCTTCTACACTGTGTAATAAAACACCAAAGCATTTCAAATACAGAGAATAAAGCAAAATCATGTGACCAAAACAACACACACACACACACACACACACACTCTCTCTCTTGCTCTCATATATACATACATACATACACACACACACACACTAACATACATATACACAAATTCACACTCACGCACGCACACACAAAACACACACACACACACAAATATATATACAATACATACACACACTCTCTCTCTCTCTCTCTCATACACACACACACACACACATGCAGTAAGAGAAAGTAAACCAGTATGTGAAATATACACATATGTACATTTTCAAATGCAGGAGCTTCTACACTGTTTGTGTAATAAACACCAAAACATTTAAAATACAGAGAATAAAGCCAAATCATGTGAACAAAACAAAACAACACACACACACACACACACACACACACACACACACACACACACACAGAGAGGATATACAACGAGACAACCTCCAGACATTGTTTGAGAAACCCTGAGCTGAAAAGAAACTCAATATAAGGTGCTATTTCTACATCTGTCCATTCTTTATCATCACAAGAGGAGCTGCTTTGTCACCAGCATGCTTTGGCCCGTGATGGCCTGTCGAGCTGTCCAGAGTGTACAGTCCTCCTCTTTCGACCACAGTTGTCTGACATGGGCACCAACCTTCCCGCGACCTGAATTGGAATGAAGCGGTTCAGAAAATGAATGAATCAGTGATTGGTGCCACCTTGTGGAGAACTGGTACTTTACAACCTACCCTTACGTTCCATTCGCACAATTTTGCTGCCATCTGCTGGACTGTGAAATGTCCACATTGTACAGGTGTGTTTAACGTTGCTTTATCATCTTGCTGGCTTGCCAAAACATATGATGTAACTCACAGCACAAAAGTCCTAGGTTTGAGTGCCAGGCTTTTCTGTGTGGAGTTTGCATTTTCCTCCAGTGCTTGTGTGGGGTTCCTGGAGTCATTCCAGTTTCCTTCCACAGTTCAAAGATCAGGCACATTAGGCGAACTGGCTATTTCAAATTGTGTGAGTGAGTGGAAATGTGAATGGTTGCCTATGTATGATAGCCCTACAAAAAACTGAAGGAACTGTTCAGGGTGTACTCCACAATTGCCGGTTTAAGCTGAGATAGGCTCCAACCTCTCCATGACCCGAATAGGATTAAACGATTTGGCAAATGAGCAATTAAGTAATTGTTGGGACAATGATCTTGTGGAGGCTTTACTCATGATGTCATGCAATTGCCAACATTTGTGCACTCACTGCTTACGAATGAACTACGTACATTCCTGAAATACTAATAAGTGCGATATACAGTATTCGAATACTGTACAGCAGAGGTGTGATCTGATTGGTTCGTTTTGATAAATCATGATTCAGAGCTGATAATGCTTGACTGGAAATGGCAGACAAACACTCACAGTTTTCAAAACCCACTGAACCTGAAATCCTAAAGGCTCAGAAGTGAGCCGTCTCAGAAAATACAGCGTCAGCAATTCAACAAACTCGTCATTCAAACCGTCAATGGACTTCAAAAGGTATCAGCATCAGCAAACTGGTACCAGTGGGCCGAACATTCCTGTCTAAATTTAAATGCTTCAGTTTACTCTTTACTTTGATCACAGCAAGATGAATGTCATACAAAATTATAACATATGCCCTGAAATGGCCCGGCGAGCTGTCAAAGGTCGGCTGAGATGGGCATCAGCCGCCCCGCGATCCTAATTAGGTTTAAGTTGTTTAGAAAATGAATGAATGACTGAATTACAATATGATAAAAGAGTTAAACGGGTTTCTCAAGGAACCGTCATCTTTCTGTGTGAAGCCAGAGTGGAGTGTCTACCACAGACAGGCCAGAACTCACTGAAGCCATTTCCTATGGAGTATTATCCACTCAGAAGAATGCTTTATCATCCAGAAGTAGCGGGCGAATCAGATTGCACCATTCATGTGTGTCATGAGTATGCACCTGGTCTTCAGTGAATAATTGCTGAAAACTAACGTTCTAATATGACTTGGCTTCTCTACCTGTCAGTCTCACTGATGGAGGTGTGGCTTCTGTTCCTGTCAGTCTCACTGAAAGAGGTGTGGCTTTTGTACCTGACAGTCTTGCTCAAGGAGATGTGGCTTCTGTTTCTGTCAGTCTCACTGATGTAGGTGGGGCTTTTGTACCTGTCAGTCTCACTAAAGGAGGTGTGGCTTCTGTATTTGCCACCTTCACTGAAGGAGATGCAGCTTCTCTACCTGTCAGTCTCACTGAAGGAGGTGTGTCTTCAGTATTTGTTAGTCTCACTGACCGAGGTGGAGCTTCTACATCTGTCAGTCTCAGTGAAGGACGTATGGTATCTGTATCTGTCAGTCTCATTGAAAGAGGTGTGGTTTCTGTATCTGTCAGTCTTACTGAAGTAGTTGTGTTCTCTGTTCCTGGCAGTGAACGAGGTCTGGGACCTGTTAGTTAAGGAGGTGTGGCCTCTGAATCTGTCAGTCTCGGTGAAGGAGATGTGGTTTCTGTATCTGTCAAATTCAGTTCATGAGGTGTCCACTATACCTGTCAGTCTCATTAAAGGAGGTGTGGTCTCTGTACCTGGTAGTAAAGGTGGGCTCTATGTATCTGACAGTAAAAATGTGGTCTCTTTACCTGTCAGTGAAGGAGGCGTGGTCTCTTTACCTGTCAGTGAAGGTAGCGTGGTCTCTTTACCTGTCAGTGAAGGAGGTGTGGCCTCTTTACCTGTCAGTGAAGGAGGTGTGGTCTCTTTACCTGTCAGTGAAGGAGGTGTGGTCCCTTTACCTGTCAGTGAAGGAGGTGTGGTCTCTTTACCTGTCAGTGAAGGAGGTGTGGTCTCTTTAACTGTCAGTGAAGGAGGTGTGGTCTCTTTACCTGTCAGTGAAGGAGGTGTGGTCTCTTTACCTGTCAGTGAAGGAGGTGTGGTCCCTTTACCTGTCAGTGAAGGAGGTGTGGTCTCTTTACCTGTCAGTGAAGGAGGTGTGGTCTCTTTACCTGTCAGTGAAGGAGGTGTGGTCTCTTTACCTGTCAGTGAAGGAGGTGTGGTCCCTTTACCTGTCAGTGAAGGAGGTGTGGTCTCTTTACCTGTCAGTGAAGGAGGTGTGGTCTCTTTAACTGTCAGTGAAGGAGGTGTGGTCTCTTTACCTGTCAGTGAAGGAGGTGTGGTCTCTTTACCTGTCAGTGAAGGAGGTGTGGTCCCTTTACCTGTCAGTGAAGGAGGTGTGGTCTCTTTACCTGTCAGTGAAGGAGGTGTGGTCTCTTTACCTGTCAGTGAAGGAGGTGTGGTCTCTTTACCTGTCAGTGAAGGAGGTGTGGTCTCTTTACCTGTCAGTGAAGGTAGCGTGGTCTCTTTACCTGTCAATGAAGGAGGTGTGGTCTCTGTATTTGTGTTTATAGCTCAGACTTCAGTTAATAACCATATGAGAGTCTTGCTGTTTTTTGAATGAAGTGAAATTAATATTTCAGTTATATTTCTGTGAATTCTTCTAAAACACAGTCACTATTTAACGATCAAACTCTGTCAGTCCACACTGTGTTTGAGTGATTTTTTTTCTTATCGGATGTGTAATGTGGGTCATGGGCAGCAGATTAGGAAAACTGATTTTACTACACTATATTTTTGAAAAAATCACGAGTCCAGCTGTAATTTTAATTGTAAATATCTACCTCTTATTGCATTTTTGTGCTACTTAATAAATAAACTATATATCCCACAAGTCCACACTTCTGTACTCTGATTGGCTGGAAGTTTTGTCCTGGAACAGATAAACACAGGCTGCAGTGACCCACAGCAGAAAACGCTTGGACTGGTCTCGAGTCAGGATGATGAAGCTCCTGTGTGGTGCGAGTCTTTTAACTCTTGCCCTGTCTTACTACATCTACATACCGTTACCTGCGACCGTCTCCGAGCCATGGAAACTCCTGCTGGTGGGGGCGGCATTTCGAACTGCCACTCACTTGGTAAGAAAAACAATTAACTTATTTAGTCATTTGCAGTCCTGCGATGGCCTGGCAAGCTGTCCAGGGTGTACTCTGCCCCCGCTCAGAGTTGGCTGAGATGGGCACCAATCTCCATGCAACCCTAATTATGATTAAGTGGTTCATAAAATGAATGAATGAATGAATGAATAGTCATTTGCATAACATTTGAAAGGAAGGAATATGGAAATGAGATTCAGTAAATTCATAAATAAATTAGAAACTGGGAAAAGAAGTGAGATTAAACTTGATGTAATTTGTGTGAGGCTTAACGATGGAGACATGAGTTTACGAAGCCACAGGAGAGTGTGGGACAGGTGAGAGAAAGTGGAAAACAGAAACTAATGAAATCAAATTTAAAGACGGAAATGATTTAGAAGAGTTTTTAGGGGCAAGTGGACGGACCTTGTAAAGGGAGATGGAGTTGGTGTGGCGGTGGGACGGGTTTAAATATAAACGACAGTACACGTATTCCCAATGGAAAAGGGACAGGTTTCGATGACACATTGTTTCTTGAAGAACAGCTGACTGCGGTTGTTCTGCTGCACAACAAAATTGTTTATAGTCATTCTGTGACGATTGGTAGACGGTGGCTAGGTGGTTGCCATGGCATCACTCGAAGTTTGCTGTGGTTGTTGAAATGTTTGTAGGTGCTTACTGAGTTGTTGCTAGGGTGTTATAAGACTGATGCTCTGTGTTTGCTAGGGTGTAACTAGGCTGTTGCTAGGTGCTTCTCAGGTTCTTGCTAAGCCATCATATCAATAAGTGGCTGCGATAGTGTTGCTAAGGTGCTGTGAGGGTGTTGCTGTATAGTTGCGAGAGGCAGCTGAGCCACAAAGCAAAGCTCTTAATTTACCACATTCCAATCCTCACCGACGGTCATGAGCTGAAAGAACAAGCTCGTGGATACAAGCGGCTGAAACGAGCTTCCTGCACTGGGTGGCGGGTCTCTCCCTTAGGCATGAGGTGAGAAGCGCAGCCATCCGCTAGAAGCTCGGAGTAGAACTGCTGCTCCTCCGCATTGAGAGGAGCCAGTCGAGGTGGCCCAGAATGCCTCAGGAACGCCTCTCTGGTGTGGTGATTCAGGGATGTCCAAGTGGGAGGAGACCCCGGGGTCGACCAGAACACGCTGGAGGGATTGTCTTTTGGCTGGTCCAGGAAAGCCTCGGTGTGTCACACACACACACACACACACACACACACACACACACACACACACACACACACCCCGGAAGAGCTGGAGGAAATGGCTGGGGAGAGGGACGTCTGGACCTCATTGCTTAGGCTGGTGCCCCCACAACCCAAGCCCGAATTAAGTGGCGGAAGATGATGATGATGTAATCAATGAGTTTGCTGTTGTGCTAGTTACAGCAACTGTACTGAACTGTATTGCTAATTATAAACACCAAGTCTTATTGTGTAATATATCCTTACAGATTTCACTGTGACTAAAAGGTTTCGTCCCTCACTGCACATGGACATCGTGCTAGTCATTAACTTTTGACCTGCTTTGTGCTGTGCACATCGTCTCTGTGTGTGTGTGTGTGTGTGTGTGTGTGTGTGTGTGTGTGTGTGTGTGTGTGTGTGTTCTCTTTCTGAATGGAATTTTGTTGCTAGTGATGTCATCACCGAGTAGAGACAATTAGTGTGTGAATGTATTGGCCTGGTTTGTTTCTTAGACTAAGATCAAGTGCTTCTGTGGGTTTGTGTAATGTCCCTACAGGCTGATATCTCACACTCGCTGGGTCTTGTCCATCATGTCCATGTCCTCAATCTGCTCATGACAAATTTTGAGCGTTTGGTGCCAGTGGAGTTTGAAGGTGTTCAGACAGAGGACACAGAGTTTGACGGTGTTCAGGTCCGGGTATACATGCCTCAACACCAAGATGCCACACTGAGACGTGCTGTGCTGTTCATCCATGGAGGAGGGTGGGCCCTCGGAGTGCCAAGTAAGAGTGTGTGTGTGTGTGTGTGTGTGTGTGTGTGTGTGTGTGTGTGTGTGTGTTATTGACGGATGCTGCATTTTCAGAGTCTTACTGCTAATTACATTAATTGAATCCAGCAGCCAATTCCATCCAGTAAGACATATTGCTAACTACAGTTGTTAGCTTTTTTGCTAATTGTGGTTCGTGACCATTATTGTTTTGGTAATTCTTGTTTGTCGTCATGCAGAGCTGGGTTCTTATGATGCACTATGCAGGAAGATGGTGGTCAAGCTGAACGCTGTGGTTGTTACTGTAGAGTAAGTTTGTGTATGTGTGTATGTGTGTGTGTGTGTGTGTGTGTGTATTATTGTGTGTGTGTGTGTGTGTGAGAGAGAGACAGCGAGAGAGAGACAGAGACAGAGAGAGGCCTGTGTGTCATATTACACCTGTGTATGTGTGTATATTGTGTAGTTACCGCATGGCCCCTGATGTGCACTACCCTGTGCAGTATGAGGAGTGTGTACAGGCAGCACGCCATTTCTTGCAGCATGATGTATTGGCACGCTACTCTGTGGATCCGCAGCGAGTTGCTGTATGTGGTGACAGTGCAGGGGGGAACCTTGCTGCGGCAATCACACAGCAGGTAAACTTTACTCGTTTCTTCTCCTACTGATTTCACTTTCTGCACTATGCTAATGTGGGTTTCATATAATATATATATACTAGTCCTTCTCAAAAAATTAGCATATTGTGATAAAGTTCATTATTTTCTGTAATGTACTGATAAAAATTAAACTTTCATATATTTTAGATTCATTACACACCAAGTGAAATATTTCAGGTCTTTTATTGTTTTAATACTGATGATTTTGGCATACAGCTCATGAAAACCCAAAATTCCTATCTCAAAAAATTAGCATATTTCAATTTTAGACCAATAAAAAAAAAAGTGTTTTTAATACAAAAAAGTCAACCTTCAAATAATGATGTTCAGTTTTGCACTCAATACTTGGTCGGGAATCCTTCTGCAGAAATGACTGCTTCGATGCGGCGTGGCATGGAGCCAATCAGCCTGTGGCACTGCTGAGGTGTTATGGAGGCCCAGGATGCTTCGATAGCGGCCTTAAGCTCATCCACAGTGTTGGGTCTGGTGTCTCTCAACTTTCTCTTCACAATATCCCACAGATTCTCTATGGGGTTCAGGTCAGGAGAGTTGGCAGGCCAATTGAGCCCAGTAATACCATGGTCAGTAAACCATTTAGCAGTGGTTTTGGCACTGTGAGCAGGTGCCAGGTCGTGCTGAAAAATGAAATCTTCATCTCCATAAAGCTTTTCAGCAGATGGAAGCATGAAGTGCTCCAAAATCTCCTGATAGCTAGCTGCATTGACCCCGCCCTTGATAAAACACAGTGGACCAACACCAGCAGCTGACACGGCACCCCAGACCATCACTGACTGTGGGGACTTGACACTGGACTTCAGGCATTTTGGCATTTCCTTGTCCCCAGTCTTCCTCCAGACTCTGGCACCGCGATTTCCGAATGACATGCAAAATTTGCTTTCATCCGAAAAAAAGTACTTTGGACCACTGAGCAACGGTCCAGTGCTGCTTCTCTGTAGCCCAGGTCAGGCACTTCTGCCGCTGTTTCTGGTTCAAAAGTGGCTTGACCTGGGGAATGCGGCACCTGTAGCCCAGTCCACTGCTTCCACAGGTCCCCCTGATTTTCAGAACACTGTGAACACTGAAATCTCTGCAATACATTCATTTATTTATTCATTCATTTGCTGAGCTGCTTACTCCTATTAGGTATGCAGGGAGGCTGGAGCCTATCTCGGCTGACACTGGGCGAAGGTGGTGTACACCCTGAAGCTCACCAATCCATTGCATCCACATATGCATGGCATATGTGTATGCCAATATGCCAATTGGCCTAATTTGCGCATATTTAGACTGTGGGAGGAAACCAGAGTATCTGAAGGAAACCATGGGAGGTATATACGAACACCATATAGAAATTGTCTTGTCATGCCTGAGACATGTTAAGTACTATACCACCAAATGCAACCCCCCCCGCACAACCACCACCACCTCCCCACAGTATACTCAAATATTGGTTCCTGTTCGTCATAGAATCCAAACGAGGGGACAGTAGATCTGCAGCTCTCACCTGCCAACCCAACAAACAAGACCTTGCATTAATGGAAGGGTTCATGACCATGTTCACTGTACAAAACAGAGGCAATAATGTCACTGAGATTTGACCTCTCACCATCTAAAACATTGGCCGAGTAACTCAAATGCAGAGTCACTGTTGCCCCAGTTTTGCCCCGATGGGACAGATTTGACTACCGCCCCCAGCCCCCCCCCCCCAACACACACACACACACACATACACACACACACACACACACACACACACACACAAACAGTTTATTTTTATAAAATAAGACTAATGCGCATCTCAACAGCGTCACCTGACCCATGACCAAAACAGCTTTTTTGACCTTTCATTCATGGAGACTTGAATCTTAATGGGAAACAAGAAAAGAATCCGTTTTAGTGATGCTGCATTCCTTGCAAAATGCTGACCTCTCATCTTACTCAGACTCCAGAACTTACAAGGTCTTACCATCAATGTGTGGAGTTCAAGAGTGTGGCAACTTACTCTGCAATCATCTTGGCCAGACACCACTCATCGAACACAACAGATACTGGGCTAGAGTGCACATGAACTTTTATTTCATTTGTACTTGGACCCTTGTTACAGTTTCCTTGCAATAATCCCACAAAACAAACAAAAAAGCAGCTTTCTTATTGCTGGATGCTTAAAAGAATATTCATATAAGTGTAATTTGTAGAAAAGGGCACAGGAGCAACATGTCAGTTATTCCCCCCCCCCAAAGCCTTCATCCCACGCTCTGGTAGCCCGGTAGTAAGGTGCTGGATTGCCGATTGTAAGGTTGGGGGTTCATGCCCCACTGTCAATGGTTGTCACTACTGTCCCCCCAGTGCACTAACTGGGTTATCAAAAGCCAGCCGTGTGTCTCACTGTCTGTGGTGAGAGGTTCATGTAAAAGAACCATTGCTGACTTTCGTAAAGAGGAGCTACATAGCCGTCAGTATGTTTCTGCCCCATGATGGCCTGGTGAGCTGTTCGGGGTGGACTCTGCCCTTGCCCAGAGTCGGCTGAGATGGGCGCCAGCCTCCCCATGACTCCAATTAGGATTAAATGGTTCAGAAAATGAATGAATGAATGAATGAATGAATGAAAAAGTCTTCATCCCAGTTACAGATCCACAAGTGCAGAATACATAAACCTATTCTAACCATCTCAGTACTCAGCAGGTTCTCCAACTCAGGCCTGGAGTACTTTCTGTCGTGCATGTTTTAATGTTCCAAATGCTCCCAACATACCTAAAGAAACTATTCAGATATGCAGGACATAAAGTTCCTCATGGACCCTGTGAACGCCCAGTACAGACACTCCCGACTTACGTTTTAGTTCGGTTCCAAACGGCCGAATGTAAGGTGAAAAAAAACGTAAGTTGTTACTGTATGTTCCAGTATGACGTTCATACTGCACTATACATACATAAATACCATTTCCGTATCTCAGAAAATACCCCTAAATCAATTATTATAAACATAACATTGTAAAATAATATCAAATATATCAAATAATATCAACATTAATTTCAAAGAAATTAAATTCAAGCAAAATAATTTCAAATAGAAAATCAGAGAAAATTTTAATCAAATTCACTCATCAAATATCAAATACAGTATCAAATATAACCTTTAACATGCTTTGTGATGAGATCGTTCTGCTTGTAAATGGTTCCGATGGTCGACAGAGCTATTTGGAGAAACGTGCAACATTCATGTGCTTTTCACCAGCATCAATTTTCATGATAATAGCCATCTTCGTTTCTAACGAGATGGTTTGCTGCTTTTTCTGATTACCACTATCACTAGTAGGCTTACGCTTCTGACCACCCATATTTGCTTAGGGTTACAGAAGTCCGCAAAACAGTGTAAACACAAAGATAACAGCGACGACGTCTTAACACAAGGGTAACACGCAATGAACTGGGAAGAAGCAGGGCACGTTCAGTCTGTTGTTTGTAAACAATGGACGCAGCATCATGCGTAAGTAGCGTACTACGTCAGCGTACTACGTAGATATGTCTTGTACTACAGAGAGCACGATAAACTCAAAATTTGACTTATAATTAAAAAAAAAAAAAAAACTTAAAATCGAAAAATACATAAAACGAATACAGAAGTTCCCCGACTTACATTCATCTGTTTTACATTTTTCGTTTTTACGTTTTTTTTTTTTTTTGTCAAATTTTGAGTTTAAATGTACCTATGTAGTACGCTGATGTAATGACGCAATGACGCTGTATCCATTGTTTATGAACGACAGACTGAACGTGCCCCTCTTTCTACCCAGTTCAGTAATATATACATTGTTTTATATATATATATATATATATATATATATATATATATATATATATATATATATATATATATATATATATATAAAACAATGTGTGTGTATATACAGTCGGCCCCCAACTTACGAAATTAATCTGTTCCAGAGCCCTTTTCGTAACACGGGGATTTTGTGAGTAGGGGTCGCATCTTACATGTTAAACGCCTAATTCGTTCCAAGGCTCCAGTCTTTGGACTGGATAAACCCCTTAAACCATTTAAACATTTTATTAACATATTTATTAATTAAACCATAAACAACTCTCTCTCTCTCTCTCTCTCTCTCTCTCTCTCTCTCTCTCTCTCTCGCACGCGCACTGCGGGCCACGCCCACAAGACGTGGAATTCAAAGCGCATTCCCTGCTTGACAAACTCAACTTTAATTTGATTCCTTAAGGGATCGGAATTCCAGATGAGCTCAAATGTGCCCATATTTATTAAACATTTACTGAATTAAACAACTTAAAAAAACTAAAAACTAAAGCGTTATTCCATCTCTCTCTCTCTCTCTGTCTCTCTCTCTCTCTCTCTCTCTCGCACTGCGGGCCACTCCCACAAGATGTGAATTCATAGCGCATTCCCTGCTTGATCATTTACTGAATTAAAACAACTTAAAAAAACTAAACTAAAGCGTTATCCCTTCTCTCTTTCTCTCTCTGTCTCTCTATCTCTGTCTCTCTCTCTCGCGCACGCTGTGGGCCACGCCCACAAGACGTGAATTCAAAGTGCATTCCGTGCTTGGCAAAACAACTTTAATTTGATTCCTTGAGGGATCAGAATTCCAGATGAGCTCAAATGCACCCATATTTGTTAAACATTTACTGAATTAAACAACTTAAAAACTAAACTAAAAACTAAAGAGTGAAGCTTCCTTCTGTCTCTATCTGGGAGGCCAGTGGGGTGGGATGTTGAGAGACAGCCAATGACAGAGCAACTCGTGCGTCAATTGACGCGTTTGAATTTTGAATTTCTTTTCATAAGTGGGGTTGTTTTCGTATCCCGGGATTTTCGTACCCAGGGGTCTTTGTAAGTTGGGGACAAGACAATGGTTTTCATAAACTGGGGATTTTGTGCACAGGGGTCTTCGTAAGTTGGGGGCCGACTATATATATATATATATATATATATATATATATATATATATATATATATATATATATATATATATATATATATATAAATGTGTGTATATATATATATATATATATATATATATATATATATATATATATATATATATATATATGGTTCATATCGCAGTTATATAGCGTGTTACCATTGTGTCAAGACGTCGTCTCTGAGATCTTTGTGTTTACACTGTTTTGTGGACTTTTGTAACCCTAAGCAAATATGGCTGGTCAGAAGTGTTAGCTTACTAGCATGAGTGTGCAAGTCTCATACACAGAGATGAATTACCTATTTGCTCGGATCAGCGCAATCTACCATGCATACTCAGTTTAAGCAAAGAGAGTTGTAAAATGAATGAAAACCCGAATCCAGAAAAGAAAGAGAACTCTCCTCTCTGCTGGTGGTTCACATCAGTGCAGGCTCAGTACTAAACCAGTATTCAATGACGCCCTTGCTCACTTGAAAGACCGGAAGTCCGTATAACAAGCACTTTGTCTCAAGCACAAAAAAGTAAACTACTTTCGGTATTGAGCGCCTCACATATTGTAAGCATTGATTGGCTGTTTTAAGCTTTATGTAAAGTGACTCGGTATAAATAAGTGACTTATTTGAAATTAATGTTGATATTATTTGATATATTTGATATTATTTTACAATGTTATGTTTATAATAATTGATTTAGGGGTGTTTTATGAGATACAGTAATGGTATTTATAGATGTATAGTACAGTATGAGCGTCATATGTCACACGTCACTGTAACAACTTACATTCACTTTCACTTTACGTTCGGCTGTCCGGAACCAATTAAAAATGTAAGTCGGGGAGCGTCTGTAAACGTAAAGCAGGGAGTGTCTGTACTTGGATGGAAAACTGCCTGAGAATACTGGGTGCTGTAGAGAGTTTGGGGGAAAGGCCTGGCAGATTAATTTGTGAAAATATCTGACAAAAACATCTCATGAGAGCAGAGTCACCATGGTCAGATTTGACTGACGGAACAATGATGCCTTGCAGGACATGGGGTACTCCAGGACCAGTGTTGGGAAGCTTTTAAATGATAAGAGTCCTTTATGGCAGAACATTGTTTGGTGAGGGAATGTCCTTTTGCCATCTCCCAGAAGGTGCCTCTAGTTAGCAGATTCCTTTACAAGGGAGCTGCTTTCAAAGGGTGGAAGTAGAAAACCAGTTTCAAGAACCCTGAGTAAATTGTCTTGAAGAGTTCATGGAGAGCTCAATGGGAACTGACACGGTATAACACACTTTGTGGAATTATTTGGTGTTGGTACTTCTCAAGAATTCTTGCACTGTCTTGCTCTAGATTGGCCAAGACAGGAGAGATAGTGGTGATGATGTGAAGAACAATGGCACTGACGATGGATGGAACAACAGTGGACGTGGGGGTGGGGTGAAGTTCAAGCTGCAGGTGTTGATCTATCCTGTCCTTCAGCCTCTAGATTTCAACACTGCTTCCTACCAGCAGAATTACGGAGTTCCCATCTTGTACCGTGAGCTGATGGCAAGGTACTGGCTGGAGTATCTGGGTGCAGATGCGTCCCTGCTTTACACCATCCTCATGAACAACCACACAGCACTGAATGAGTCCCGAGTCGATCCTCACCGATCAAATGTCGAATGGACCGCCATGATCCCCGAGCACATGCGCAAACATTACACAGCCATCTTCCCTCGGACCGGCTCGCCGTCCGTCCTGCAGGACGTCCCGGCCATGCTGGACCCGCGAGCTGCTCCTCTGCTAGCAGAAAAGGAAATAATAAGGATGGTGCCACGTGCTTATGTCATGACATGTGAACATGATGTGCTGAGAGATGATGGAATAATGTACACCCGACGCTTGGAGCTCTCCGGTGTTGCCGTCACACATCGTCACTATGACGACTGCTTTCACGGCTGTGTGAGTTTTGCCTTCTGGCCTTCATACTTCTCTGTGGGGATACGAGCCATAGATGATTACATCGCCTGGCTTCACACACACTTGTAGATGTTTACATGTTCACACACTTTCAGTCTCAGGCTGTATATGTAGGTGGCTGTAACCTACTGACCTGCATTACCGCGTTTGCTGTGTTTCCTCTCAACTATTTTCGGTTATACGAAACGCACTCCATAAATTTATTATTATTCATTTAAAATATTATTAGTAAAACCATCAGTGTTTATTTTACAGATTAAATACATGATTTAATCTCTCATTCTTTCATTCACTCTTTCATTCATCTCTTTTTCTCTCTTTCAGTCCACCCTTTCTAACTTTTTTCTATTTCTCTCCATCTCTTTTCATCACTATTACTGTTTATACTTTACTGTATTACACAAAACAATTGCAAACATATAGTTTTCTTTTTTGCTGTTAATAAAACATGCTGGTTAGATGTGTTGTACATATGTGTTATTAATGTGTATTAGGAGTGTGTGTGTGAGAGAGAGAGAGAGAGAGAGAGAGAGAGAGAGAGAGAGAGAGAGAATCAACAGTGATCTGTATGTTGTCAAATACTCTGTCTCTTGCAGAGTTCAGCATGCGCACACACACACACACACACACACACACACACACACACACACACACACACTGTACAGAGGTATCCAGCTCAAAGTTCTAAGGATAGGTTATGGAGTTTTTTCTGTTTAGTGACATTAGAAAGTCGTACAGATAGATAAATTTACTGGTATATGTAATAAACCGAATATCTTCTCTTTCATGTTTGTCTGTCGGAATGACGCTGACTACGGAAATCAGCATGATGTTGAGGTTTGACTGTGGCTACATAGGTGGCTGATAAAGCCGATCTGAGCATGGCACATCTTACCGCACACAGGACATGTGTGGGCTGGTGTGTCCTTTTGGATACTGGCAACTCGCTGCTTGCATCTTTGGAACTTCTGCTCACCAGTCCTCTGCTAACTAATCCATATATACAGGGATCCCTCGCTACTTCACGCTTCAATTAATGCGGCTTCAATGCATCGCGGTTTTTTTTTAAATAAATAAATATTCATCGAACTAAAAAAGAAGGAAATTAAGGAAGAATAGGTGGAAAAGTAATGGAAAATGTCACAAAAACAAGGCTAATTATGCTATAAAAAAAACCATAAACAAACACAAAGCAAAAAACAACCCAAAATCTCTCATCAAAACTGGAGACATTGTGCATCTGTGTGTGCTGCCCAGCCACGCCCCTCTGCAGGAGCCGAGTATTAAGTGTACCTCAGGATAATGTTTAATCATATTTCATACTTATATTTATGATCTATCTTTCAATAGATTTTATTCCATTTTTATTTCTACTTGTTGTTCAATTTCATTTCACTTTCACTTTCACTTTCGACCTTGGACATGATGTTATCTCCACAACCAATGTTGGTCAGTTGGAGAGCATCTGTATTTATATTTTATTGACATCTTGTTATTTTTTAACAGATTGCCACTGTTGGGCCCTTGGGCAAGACCCTTAATCCCCAACTGCCTAATAAAAAAGGTAAAGTCTGTTGGGCATTTTCCACCCAAGCGTAGGGGCTCATCAGGCCGGTGATGATCCCCGCTTTCCGTAGCATGAACTGACAAGGAATTCAACTCTTCCTGGATGGGACGCCGGTCCATATATATATATATAGAGAGAGAGAGAGAGAGAGAGAGAGAGTAAAACATCCATGATGAGGTGTCTATAGTAAAAATTCTAAGTTTGAAACTTTAGCAAACTTGAGGCCGACATTGTTAAAAGTTCAGAAACTATAAGAATTGTATGAATACTGTAATGGTACAGATTTGCAGTTGAGTGCAGAGATAAACAAAAGTCTGGTGTAAACATTGATGTGCAGATGAAGGTGCACAGTGGGCTGTGAGAGCTGATGTTGCCGTGCAGAGTCTTCTTTTCACCTGAAATTGGCTGTCCAGAGCAAATAATTTACAAAGTCCTGTATAAACATGTTTGTGCAGGTTAAGGTTCATGGTGTGCAGTGAGTGGTACAGTGTAGTGTGTGTGTGTGTGTGTGTGTGTGTGTGTTGTCCTCAGTCATCTCCCCCCTGCATAGTAGAGTTAAAGAGCGTGATGGCATGGGGAAGAATGACCTCCTCAGTCTGTCAGTGGAACAGAACGATGACAGGAGCCTGGCGCTGATGCGGCTCCTCTGTACGCTGATGACGTTTTTGGTTATATTTTACTGCATTATTCCTGTAAGGGAAATTATTTCGTCTGCATTTAACACATGCACATTCACAAAGTGAGCCCCCACCCCCGCACGCACGCACGCGCGCACACACACACACACACACACACACACACACACACACACACACACACAGAGCAGTGGGCTGCCACACACACGTTGGGACACCCAGAGGGCAGTTGGTTGTTAGGTGCCTTGCTCAAGGGCATTTCGGCCTTATACACTATGTGGCGGAAGGGAAGGTGCTGCTCACCCCCACATCGCCACACATTTTACCTGCTGGTTTGCTGGTTTGGGAATTGAACCAGCAATCTTTCAGTCCTTTCAACATACACACACACACACACACACACACACACACAGACAGGCAGACAAAAATATACATTACAATACACAAACACACACTCCCATACTCACACTCACATACTCACACTCACATACAAACACATACACGGACACAAAAACACACAATAAAATACACTCACACACAAACACACACTCACATACACAAACACACAGACAGGCAGACAAAAATATACAATACAATACACAAACGCACTCTCACATACACACTCACATACAAACACATACACAGACACAAAAACACAATAAAATACACTCACACACACACACACACACACACACACACACACACACACACACACACACACACACACACATACAGTTGGCCCCTTTCTTACAAAAACCCCTGAATACGAAAACTCCAGTATACGAAAAACATTTTCCGAAATTTTTGTCCTCTGTATATGAAACAACTTCTTACGAAAAGCACCAAAAGTGCCAAACAAACATTCAAACGCACCATTCAAACAATGCGCGAGTTGCTCTCATATTGGCTGTCTCCCAACATCCTGCCCCACTGGCCTCCCATTGGCCAGGAGGGAGCTGAATCTCCATAGTACTGTACCCATAATGTTTGTTTGTCACACGTGTAAAGGAGTTTTGTGAGTTTTTTTGAGCGTGCTCATTGCAGCTTATTTTTCATTTTTTAATTTGTTTAGTTCAGTAAATGTGGCGCGCTCCGCCAAATGTGTGCAAAATGCGACTCATCCGAACCTATGTTCCCTCAAGCAAACAGATGACTGTTGAGTACTAAACAAGTATTCAAAGCGTACTTACCTGCTTGACAGATCGGAGGTCTGGATGAGCCGCACCCCGTCTCAAAAGCTTCGGCGTGGACTGCGAGGCCATGGCACTTGCCAGCTCTTTTTATTTTTGGGTATCGTCTTAAAGCTCTACCTTCTGGACTCAAGTTTTGGTGCATCATACAAATGTGGCACACTCCACCGAGTGTGGGTGGCGCCCGCATTTGGTGGAGCGTGCTACAGAGGGCGCCACACATGTTTAATAATGAATGAAAAATTAATAAAAATGTTTAATAATGGTTTAATTAATAAATAAGTTAATAAAATGTTTAAATTGTTTAATAAATAATTTGCTTTGACTTTGAACACATATTTCCTACATATTTCATACAAAATTGGTGTACTTTTATCATTTTTAAAGGGTTTATGGGGTAGTCTTGGGAGCCTTGGTACGAATCATGTGCCTCTAAAATGCACCTACTTTCACAAATAAATTGTTTAAAAATCATACAATGTGATTTCCTGGATTTTTTTTTTTTTACATTCTGTCTCTGAAGCTTGATGTGGACCTATGATGAAAATTACAAACCTCTCGTATCTTTTTAAATGGGTCAACTTGCACATTTTTACATCGCCCAATACTTATTGGCCCCACTGTACACACACACACACACACATACACACACACACACTCTCACACACACACACACACACACACACACACACACACACGTGTCTGACTTACTCTCTCCAGCGGATGGCGCTGGTAACAACATTGTGTCCGAATGACGCCTCACCCCCCAAAACGCGCCTCATGATTGGCTGGTTGAAACTCCATTCACGACGAAGATTGACTCCCATTCCGGAAGTAATCGTGCGCATGCGCAGGGTGTCTCGAGCTCGGGGAAAGGACAAGACTGTGACGGGCGCCTGGCGAAAATGGCGGCGTTTACACTGATCCGAAGTCGCGGGGGTGTTTTAAACGGCCTGAAATGTTCCTTTAACACTTTAAATCATGCTCCGCCCATCTGCAAACTTCCAGGAAACACTCAGCGGAGGAGCTCAGGACTGGTTTCAGTACAGGAGAGGATCGAGAGGAAGAGGACAGCGGCACTGCAGGGAGGAGGACACACCAGGATCCAGGGACAACACCAACGGGTATCATATATAGACACACACACCATCATCCACACACACAATCACACACACACACCATCACACACACACACACACACACAATCACGCACACCATCATATACACACACGCACACAAACCATTATATATACACACACACCATCATATATACACCAACATGCACACCATCATATACACACACACATACCATCACAGACCAGTGTCTCTCCCCCTCATGCCGGTCCCAAGCCCGGAGAAATGCAGAGGGTTGTGTCAGGAAAGGCATCCAACGTAAAACCAATGCCAAACTTTTATGATGCAAATCAGAAGTATTACCCCCATACCGGATCAGTCGAGGCCCGGGTTAACAACGACCGCCATCAGTGCTGTCAATCAACAGGGTGCTGATGGAAATTGGACTACTGTTGGTCGAAGAAGGAGAGGTGGGAGACGTGTCCGTAGGCAGAGAGAGAAGAGGAAAGGCATGAGTCTAGTACTGAGAGTGGGGACTTTGAATGTTGGAACTATGCAAAGAAAAGGTAGAGAGCTGGCTGACATGATGCAGAGGAGGAAGGTGGACATACTGTGTGTTCAGGAGACCAGGTGGAAAGGTAGCAAGGCTGAAGTTTAGGAGCAGGGTTTAAGCTATTTTATCACGGTGTGGGTGGGAAGAGAAATGGAGTCGGAGTCATCTTGAAGGAGGGGTTTGTCAGGAATGTTCTAAAAGTGAAAAGAGTGTCAGACAGAGTGATGAGTCTCAAGTTAGAAATTGAAGGTGTAATGCTCAATGTTGTTAGTGCTTATGCCCCACAGGCAGGATGTGAACTAGAAGAGAAGGAGAGATTCTGGAGTGACTTAGATGAAGTGATGCAGAGTACCCCAGAGGTGAAAGAGTGGTCATTGGTGCAGACTTCAATGGACATGTTGGTGCAGGAAACAGAGGGGACGAGGAAGTGATGGGCAGGTTTGGTATCCAGGACAGGAACGCAGAAGGACAGATGTTGATAGATTTTGCAAAAAGGATGGAAATGGCTGTGGTGAATACTTTCTTCCAGAAGAAACAGGAGCATAGGGTGACTTATAAAAGTGGAGGTAGGAGCACACAGGTAGACTACATCTTGTGTAGGTGATGTAATTTGAAGGAAATCAGTGACTGCAAAGTAGTAGTGGGTGAGAGCGTTGCCAAACAGCATAGGATGGTGGTATGCAGGATGATGCTGATGGTGAGGAAGGTGAAGAAGGCAAAGGCAGAGCAGAAGACAAAGTGGTGGAAGTTGAAAAAGGAAGAGTGTCGTGTTGTCTTCAAAGAGGAGTTGAAACAAGCTTTGGGTGGCCAGGAAGTGCTTCCAAATGACTGGACAACCACAGCAAATGTGATCAGGGACACAGGTAGGAGAGTACTTGGTGTGTCCTCTGGAAGGAAAGTAGATAAGGAGACTTGGTGGTGGAATGAGGAAGTGCAGGAGTGTGTACAAAGGAAGAGGTTAGCTAAGAAAAAGTGGGACATAGAGAGGACTGAAGAGAGTAAACAGGAGTACAGGGAGACACAGCGTAAGGCGAAAGTAGCAGTGGCTAAGGCCAAACAGAGGGCGTATGATGACTTGTATGATAGGTTGGACAGTAAAGACGGAGAAAATGATCTATACAGGTTGGCACAGCAGAGAAATAGAGATGGGAAGGACGTGCAGCAAGTTAGATTGATAAAGGACAGAGAGGGAAATGTATTGACTGATGACAGAAGTGTGCTGGGAAGATGGAAAGAGTACTTTGAAGAGCTGATGAATGAGGAAAATGAGAGAGAAAAAAGAGTAGAAGAGCTGACCATTGAGGAGCAGGATGTAGCAAAGATCAGTAAGGGTGAAGTGAGAAGGGCATTGAAGAGGATGAATAATGGAAAGGCAGTTGGTCTTGATGACATACCTGTGGAGGTCTGGAAGTGTCTAGGAGAGGTAGCAGTAGATTTTCTGACAAGAACATTCAACAAGGTCCTAGAGAGTGAGCAGATGCCGGAGGAGTGGAGAAGTGTGCTGGTGCCCATTTTTAAGAACAAGGGAGACGTGCAGAGTTGTGGCAACTACAGAGGGATAAAGTTGATGAGCCAAACGATGAGGTTATGGGAAAGAATAGTGGAAGCTAGACTAAGGGCAGAGGTCAGCATTTGTGAACAACAGTTTGGTTTCATGCCAAGAAAGAGCACCACAGATGCAATGTTTGCTTTGAGGATGTTAATAGAGAAGTACAGAGAAGGTCAGAGGGAGCTACATTGTGCCTTTGTTGATCTGGAAAAAGCATATGACAGGGTGCCAAGAGAAGAACTGTGGTATTGTATGAGGAAGTCTGGAGTGGCAGAGAAGTATGTTAGAGTGGTGCAGGACATGTATAAGAGATGTAAGACAGTGATGAGGTGTGCTGTCGGTGTGACAGAAGAGTTCAAGGTGGAGGTGGGACTGCATCAAGGGTCAGCTCTGAGCCCCTTCTTGTTTGCTATGGTGATGGACAGGCTGACAGACGAGGTGAGACAAGAATCTCCATGGACTATGATGTTTGCAGATGACATTGTGATCTGCAGTGAGAGCAGAGAACAAGTGCAGGAAAATCTAGAGAGGTGGAGGTATGCCCTGGAAAGGAGAGGAATGAAGGTTAGCCTCAGAAAATCAGAATACATGTGTGTGAATGAGAAGGACCCAGGAGGAACGGTGATGTTACAGGGAACAGAGATAATGAAGGTGGAGGATTTTAAGTACTTAGGCTCAACAATCCAGAGCAATGGAGAGTGTGGAAAAGAGGTGAAGAAGCGTGTGCAGGCAGGCTGGAATGGTTGGAGAAAAGTGTCCGGTGTGATGTGCGATAGGAGAGTGTCAGCAAGAATGAAGGGAAAAGTGTACAAGACGGTGGTGAGGCCAGCGATGTTGTATGGCTTAGAAACATGGGCGCTGAGGAAAAGGCAGGAGGCAGAGCTGGAGGTTGCGGAGATGAAAATGTTGAGGTTCTCTTTGGGAGTAACGAGGATGGATAGGATCAGAAATGAGTATATCAGAGGGACAGCACATGTAAGATGTTCTGGAGACAAAGTCAGAGAGGCTAGATTGAGATGGTTTGGACATGTACAGAGGAGGGATAGTGAGTATATTGGCAGTAGGATGCTGAGGTTGGAACTACCAGGCAGAAGGCCTCGAGGAAGACCAAAGAAGAGATTTATGGATGTGGTGAAGGAAGACATGAATGTCGTTGGAGTCAGAAAAGATGCAGAGGACAGGGTGAGATGGAGGCGGATGATTTGCTGTGGCGACCCCTGAAGGGAGCAGCTGAAAGTAAAAGAAGATGATATATATATATATATGCACACCATCATATATATACACACACACACACACACACACACACCATCATGCACATTTTCATGTACAGTAGGCCCTTGATTATTCGCGGTTTTGCACTCACGGTTTGAGTATTTGCGGACTGCCGAGCAACTCTCACTTGATTCAAATTCAGCCAATGGCTGTCTTCCTTGCTGCTGATTGGTTGAGATGATGTGCGCGAATGAGGAAAAAGGGGCATTACAAGTTGTTAATGAGCCTTTTTTTAGTGTGTTTTAATTACCAGTTAAGTTCTATGATATCACTCAAACGCTTGCTAAGCACCAGAAAAAGGTAATGACGTTGGATGTCTCTTCTGAGGAAATAAGACTTTCTCCAGAAGAAACGACAGTTTCCTCTGAAGTGATTGAAGAGGAATAATCGTCTGAACTGTTGTAAAACACTTCACTATTAAAGTCTTTTTCAATTATTATTCCAGTTCATGACCTAAGGTAATGTTTAGAATGTTTGTGTGTTATATTTTATTTACTGTGGTGTAGCATGTTTCTCATTTTATTTTGTTTATCCAATTTATTACATTTCTTGTTCTTTTTATGTCCTTTTTGTTGTGGTCTGTGTTTTGGGGAACTTTGATTTTGGCGCTGTGCCTCTAACTAACTTTACTCTCCGCTTGGCTGAGCTGCTTGGTGGCTCACACCTGAATTCACCATTCTCATTTACTCCCAATAAACAAAAGCACTGTGCCAGAGGATTAACTCACATTGCGTCACCACTTCTTTGGTTTGTAATGCTCTCTAACTCCCTCACTCTACAACTCTGTTTTCTACTCGCTCCGGCTGAGAGGCGTGGCTGAGCTTGTTGGACTTAATGCAGTTCATACCTGTATTCAGTCATCTCATGCCTAATACAATACCTTCCTCTAGTGGGCATTTTTGAAAACATTTTTGAATGCATTTAAAGGTTTTTTTATATGTATGCTGTATAATGTTTATATTTTATTATTAATAAATATCACAGTAAAAAAATTAAGTTTTTCTTAGTCATTACTACATTGTGCTACATTAATACTGTATTAATGAGTAAGACTGTCTATAGAATGTGTTTTAAGAAGCATATTTTAGCGCATGTAAAATATACATAGTATTTTACTTCTGGCTGCTGATTTGCGTATGTAATATGATACATGGGGTTTTACTTCCAGGTACAGAACTCGCGGATTATCTTCATTCGCGGGAGGGGCCAGAACTGAACCCCTGCGAATATCAAGAGCCTACTGTTAGGGATGTCATTGACAATACCTATAAAAGGGATATCGATACTTCTCACGTTATAGCTTCCTGTGTTCATGACAGCTTCTGTAGTAAATGCCATTTTCAATGACACCCCTAGTAAATGGTACGTCTCGCCTCTCTGTATGATAAATGGTACGTCCCGCCTCTCTGTACGGTAAATGGTACGTCCCGCCTCTCTGTACGGTAAATGGTACGTCCCGCCTCTCTGTACGGTAAGTGGTACGTCCCGCCTCTCTGTACGGTAAGTGGTACGTCCCGCCTCTCTATACGGTAAGTGGTACGTCCCGCCTCTCTGTACGGTAAGTGGTACGTCCCGCCTCTCTGTACCGTAAGTGGTACGTCCCGCCTCTCTGTACCGTAAGTGGTACGTCCCGCCTCTCTGTACCGTAAGTGGTACGTCCCGCCTCTCTGTACGGTGAGTGGTACGTCCCGCCTCTCTGTACGGTGAGTGGTACGTCCCGCCTCTCTGTACGGTGAGTGGTACATCCCTGCTTCGAGTGTGCCATCAGAGCGCGTGTTCTACATATCTGCATTTTCCGGTGAGAAATGTCTCTTCTCGTTCTAAATGTTCCGTGCTGTTGAGAACACGCGCTCTGATGGCACACTCGAAGCAGGGACGTACCATTTACCATACAGAGAGGCGGGACGTACCATTTACCATACAGAGAGGAACGGCACGGAAGGTTTAGAACGAGAAGAGACATTTCTCACCGGAAAATGCAGATATGTGCATCTTCTTGCATCATGATTATGAATTGTAAAAATGCATATCTCTTAAACTTTTCAATTGACAATGTTTGTAGAATAGAAACAACTTGCTTGAAATTAATGAGTAAACAAGTGTTTATAGATTTGTTAAATCCAAAAAGGTGTTAATTAAAATCTTGTCGGTGGAAAACTAGTTCCTGCCTTTTATTTCAGCTTTGGCTTTAGTAATTGGTTACTTTATTATAAAATATTAAATGCATTATACAAACTACTGTAATATAGCATAGTCTGTTCTCTTTAATGCATTTATGGAACAGTACAGCAACATTCTAATGTACCGATACATCGGAAATTTTTTTATCAATATATCGATACCAATAATGGGTTTTCAATGACACCCCCACATACTGTACAGACACGCACACCATTTTATATATATATATATATATATATATATATATATATATATATACACACACACACACACACACACCATCATATACACACATGCTATCACACACATGATCATATACACACACGCACCGTCATATGCACACACGCTATCTCATACACACACACACTATCATATACACACACGCTATTTCACATACACACACACACCATCATATACACACATGCTATCTCACACACACACACACCATCATGCACACCATCATACACCAACACACACACACACACACACACACACCATCATGTGCACCTTGATACACGCATGCACACCATCACACACACTCACGGAGGTAATGTTTCTCATTTTGTGAAGTGGAATGTGCGTGCAGGGCAAGCTGACCGCGCGGGAGAGGATCACTCTGCTCCTGGATCCTGATTCGTTTGTGGAGTATGACATGTTTGTCGAACACCGCTGTGCTGATTTCGGAATGCATGCCGATCACAACAAGGTAGAACATCTGTGTGTCAGGAGTTTATCTTCTCATTCCATTTTCTTTTTCTACATTCTTTATTGGATGGATTCTGTGTGTGTGTGTGTGTGTGTGTGTGTGTGTGTGTAGTATCCAGGTGACAGTGTCGTCACAGGACAGGGTCGGATCAATGGCCGCCTCGTGTATGTTTTCAGCCAGGTGAGTAACGGATGGCTTTGCCCTGACACAATTAAATGATGTCACAGGATATGATGTCGCCCTCCTCTCTCCTCAGGACTTCACCGTTTTCGGAGGAAGTTTATCAGGAGCTCACGCCCAGAAAATTTGCAAAGTGAGTTCTGTCTGTGTGATCTGACACACCCAGATCCTGAATGTGTGTGTGAATGTCAGAGGTCATTTAGGTTGTGTTTCTGTGAGATTGTAGGTGATGGACCAAGCGATGATGGTTGGAGCTCCTGTGATTGGTCTGAATGATTCAGGTGGGGCAAGAATTCAGGAAGGGGTGGAATCTCTGGCAGGATACGCTGACATTTTCCTGGTAGGTTTAATGACACCACAGTGCAGACAAACGCACACAGACAGTCAAAAGTATGGTTTCCTCCCCCTCCCCTCTCTCTCAGAGGAACGTGTTGGCGTCAGGTGTCGTTCCTCAGATCTCTCTCATCATGGGTCCATGTGCAGGAGGAGCCGTTTATTCTCCTGCCCTCACTGACTTCACCTTTATGGTCAAGGTGAGGCTCCAACATGTAAAACCCCACCCATTCTACCCGTTTATAACCCCACTCACCCTATCCCTGTGTAACTCCAACCACTTTACCCCGATGAACTTTACCTGTATATTATAGCCTCACCCACTCTGTGTATTTATAACTACACCCACTCTTGTATATCTCTACCTGCATATACTTCCACCTGTTTTGACTGTATACAGCTCCACCCACTCGAAGTATATATCTCAAACCACTCTACCTGTATAGAACCACACCCACTGTACTTCTGTTTCTCCTCTCACTCCTGTTATGCACCTATAACTCTATCTAAATATAACTATACCTGTATGTAACTCCACCCACTGTACCTGCATATAACATCACCATGTTGCAGAATGTTTTTGCCTCTTTATTTTAAATCTTTGTGTGTGTGTGTGTGTGTCAGGACACATCTTACCTGTTTATCACAGGGCCTGACGTGGTTAAATCAGTCACCAATGAGGATGTGACCCAGGAGGAGCTGGGAGGAGCTAAAACACACACTGCTGTGTCAGGTAGGTTTGTTAATGGAATGTGTTTAACTTTTATACTTTTTATGTATTAATTTGAATCTCTCTTGCTCTCTCTCCACCCCCTCTCTGTCCTACCATCCCCCTTTCCCTGCAGGCGTGGCTCACAAGGCATTTGAGAATGACATTGATGCGC
Organism: Plotosus lineatus; assembly: GCA_024760905.1. Lineage (NCBI taxonomy): Eukaryota > Metazoa > Chordata > Actinopteri > Siluriformes > Plotosidae > Plotosus > Plotosus lineatus. The sequence goes on along the minus strand of CM045747.1, from coordinate 1,694,609 downwards.
TGCTGAACCTCAGAGAATTTTTTAACTTCCTTCCTCTCAGTAATAAAGACCCTGCCCCCATCACAGAGTGCCATGACCCAAGGTAACCCCTGTGACTGGGATGAAACATCAATGTCTGAAAAAAAATTACGATTACTCTATTCATTTATTAAATAATTCCATCATTAATCACAAAGAGCGCACATGTGTGTCTCTTACCATGTTAGCGATCGGCTTGTACCTGGACTTGATACACTTGTTCCCTTCGAGAGCACAAAGGCCTACGACATGCTGGACATCATCCACAGTGTACGTTTGTCACACACTTGTATTTTTGATCTCTGATTGGTCAAATAAAATAATGATTTTTCACGGCTGTTTTCCAAATTAAAAGCGTGCAGTAATAAAAAAAACATTTACAGTATTTAAGAGAAGCTCTTATCCAGCGCGATTTACAGAGGCTTTAAAGTCTCTATCATTGGATATGATCTTGTAGTGGTTTGTTAGACACAGACTAAGTAAACAATCAGTCAAACTCAGTTGGTAGGTGCTGTGGTTTTTTTTTTTTTTTTTTTTTTTTTTTGTTTGTTTGTTTGTTTGTTTGGGGTTTTTTTTGTGGTGTGTGTTTGTATGCAGCATGGTGCTTAATCTATGTACTGCTGAAAAAGATAAGTTATCTGCCATCATTTGAAGAGTCCCAGTGACTCAGCTGTCTGAATGTTCAGATGAAGTTCATTCCATGACCTTGGAGCCAGAACAGGGAAGATTTGGATGCATTTTCCCCTTTTCCCTTGGTTGAGGGAGGGGTCAGTCTTGCGGTGCTAGAGGATCTGAGAGAACGTGGTGCAGTGTGAGGTCTGATAAGTGCTTTGAGGTATGAAGGTACCAGTCCATTTTTGGCTTTGTAGGAAAGAATTCGTGTTTAAATTTGAATGTGAGCAGCTACAGGAAGCCAGTGGAGAGATTGTAGCAGTAGTGTGGTGTGGGAAAATTTGGGAAGGTTGAAAACAAGCCGTGAAACTGAATTCTGGTTCATTTACAGAGATCGAAGAGCACTCAACGGTAGGCCTGCCAGGAGTGAGTCGCAGTAATCTAGTCTTGAGATGAGAAGGGATTGAACAGGTATCTGAGTTGCCTTCCTGGAAAGAAATGGCTGAATCCTTTGAATATTAAAGACAAAAACTTGACATGATAGAGAAAGATTAGTGATATGAAAAGAGAAGGACAAGCACTTGTCTATTGTTACTCCAAGGCTCGTGCTGTGTCTGAAAGAGAGATCACAGCATTGTCCAAGGAGATTGCAAGATCTTGATGTGGGGATGAGTCAGCAGTGATGAACAGTAATTCAGTCTTGCTGGGATTAAGTTCAGCTGGTGAGCTGCCATCCATGAGGAGATACTTGTCAGACATACAGAAATCCGGGCAGAAACATCAGTATCTGAGGGAGGAAAAGAGAACATGTTGAGTCTCATCGGTGTTGCAGTGATATGAGAACCCATGTGAGGATATGACATCACCAAAAGACTTGGTATAAAGAGTGAACAGAAGTGGACCAAGAACTGAGCTTTGGGGGACACCAGTGGACAGGTGGCGTGGAGAGGATGTGCATCATATTAGTGACCTTCCAGGTAGGAAGGAAACCACTGCCATGCTACACCACAAATTCCTTGAGTCCTAAGGGTGGATAAGAGAGTCTTGTGGTTGATTGTGTCAAATGCTGCTGAAAGATCGAGCAGGATGAGGACTGATGACGTCTTGGCTGATCTTGCAGCATGTAGCTTCTCTGTAACAGGCAAGAGTGCAGTTTCTGTGGAATGTGCAGTTTTGTAGCCTGATTGATTAGGGTAAAGGAGGTTATTCAGCAAAAGACAAAGACATTTGGTTATAAACGGTGCATTCAAGTATTTTTGAAAGGAAAGAAGTGATATCGGCCTGAAGTTGCTGATGTCTGATGGATCCAGAGACGTTTTTTTAAAGATTGGTAGAACCCTGGCTCTTTTGATCGATGTTGGTACCTGACCAGATGATATGGAGTTATTGATGATGGTGGATGTAAATGGAAGAAGGGATTTAGAGATAGTCTGGAGTATTGTGGATGGAATTGGATCCAGTGAGCAAAAATAAAACCCTGGCACATTGTGGATTTGGGACACGGCCCACTTCCACTTTTAAATAAGGTATTTATGTCTGTCAGGCTGATATATATCAAGTTACCTCTGTTCTAGTAGTAAGTGGTTTGGGATACAGCCTGAGGCAGTGATGGTGTATTCTGATATTTACAGATTTGGGATTGCAGCCTTTTCAGATTATTCAGTCTGTCTTTCAGATCGTAGATGAACGGCAGTTTTTTGAAATCATGCCCAGCTACGCCAAGAACATCGTGGTGGGGTTTGCTCGTATGAACGGCCGCACCATCGGTATTGTGGGTAATCAGCCGAAAGTAGCTTCAGGTGAGGGAGAGGAATATTCACACGCACACACACACACACACACACGTGCATGTCGGTGTACTCACACTGTGTGTGTGTGTGTGTGTGTGTGTGTGTGTGTTTGTGTTTCAGGATGCTTAGACATTAACTCCTCAGTGAAAGGTGCACGCTTTGTCCGCTTCTGTGATGCCTTCAACATTCCCATCATCACCTTCGTTGACGTTCCTGGATTCTTGCCAGGTAAAAACACACCTTACTATTGATGTGTTCCAAATCACACACCCTGTGTAGTACATAGTGCACATGGGCATCATTGTTGTGTGTTACTGCAGGGACGGCGCAGGAGTACGGCGGAATCATTCGGCACGGTGCTAAACTACTGTTTGCTTTCGCAGAGGCAACGGTTCCTAAAATCACCATCATCACCCGGAAGGTGTGTGTGTGTGTGTGTGTGTGTGTGTGTGTGTGTGTGTGTGTGTGTGTGTGTGTGTTCATCGGATCGAGTTTAACACAATGTGTACAACTTGCATGGAATGACTCCATATCCTGCTGTATGTGTCTTGCAGGCATATGGTGGTGCGTATGATGTCATGAGCTCTAAACACCTCCGTGGTGATGTAAATTATGCCTGGCCGTCGGCTGAGGTGGCCGTGATGGGGGCGAAGGTAAAAAACCTTGTGATTTTTTTCATTTAAAATTTAATCCCAATTAGGGTTGCAGGGAGGCTGGTGTCCAGCTCAGCTGACTCTGGGCAAAGGTGAGGTGGAACCATTCACATTCATATATAGGGGCACTTTGGCCTACGGTGCATGTTTTTGGACTGTGGGAAGAAACCAGAGTACCTGGAGGAAACCCACACAATCACGGGGAAAACATGCAGACTCCACATAGAAATGCCCCGTGCATGGGAATTGAACCCAGAACTTTCTTGCTGTGAGGTGGACGTGTTAACTTCTGTGACACTTATTTATTAATTAATGAATGTATTTATTTTCTCCCAGGGTGCCGTGCAGATTATTTTCAGGGGGAAAGAGAACCAGGCCGAGGCCGAGGCAGAGTATGTGGAGAAGTTTGCCAATCCTTTCCCTGCTGCTGTGCGAGGTACACACACACACACACACACATGCATGCACGCACGCACACTAGTCTCATGTTAGTGTGTTAACACTGTGGTCTCTGTGACATCGTGCTGATGGATAGTGTGTGTACAGTAGTGTTTGGTTCGGGATGAAGCCACATGCTTTTTGTGTGTGTGGTTTGGGACAAAGCCCGTGTCTGAGGTTTAACCCAGCCTACATCTCAGTCTACACACCATCCGACTAAAATGGCACGTCCGATTTAGGGAGCGTTTCCCTGGTTGCCGTAACAACCTGCCACTATCTGTCTGGGCTGTGTCCCAAACCACTTTCCTGCTGTACAAATAAAGATACAAATATAGAATAAGGGTTTTTATTTTTGGAAACAGGGCACCAATGAGCCTCATCTAAAACTCATGGACATGACTGCACTGAGTCTTCAAAGTGCAGTGGGTAGGGAGTAGAAGCACAAAGTGGGATGTGGCCCAAAATTTCACGAGGGTCTGTGCACACTGAGCGTGAGGAAATAACTATTTTCTCTCTCAATTAGGGTTTGTTGATGACATTATCCAGCCTGCCAGCACGCGCCTGCGGATCTGCAGGGACTTGGAGGTTTTGACGAGCAAGAAGCAGACCAACCCATGGAAGAAACATGCCAACATCCCGTTATAGCCCCACTCACTGAACACTACACACTCCATCTCAACACATGAAACATTAAAACAGTTCAGAGGAATGAAACAATAAACACCCTGAACACAGCTCCCTGTGTCTCCAGCGCTGCTGCCTTGATACGTCAGCTAATGGTAATATGAGCATGCGGTTTAGCTGTATCAGCCGACACATTCTAATCACAGGCTCTTATTGCTAATTACATATTTTTAGTGACACAATTGTTTACTGGTAAAAATAAATAAAATGGAAGTATTTTTAAATTCTAGTACACATTTTGCACGAGTGTTTTTGGTAACGGTGCACTCAGCTTCAGCCAATAAGACATCGTTTAGGGGTGGAGCTTTAATGACATGAAAATATCTGAGATAATGCAGACAATAGGTGACCTGAAGGACAATATGGTGCTTTACTGGTCAGGTGGGAGATTTGATGGACATTATGGGGCGTTAGTGTACGGTAGGAGACCTGATGGACATTATGGGGCTTTGGTTGAAAGCAGGAGACCTGAGGGATGGTGTGGTGCTTTAGTGGACAGTATGAGACCTGATCAACAATATGGGGATTTAGTGGACAGTAGGGGACTTGATGGAAGGTGTGGGTATTTAGTGGACAGTTGGGAAACCTGATGGATAGTATGGGACTTAAGTGGACAGTCGGAGATGTGATAGACATTATGGAGTGTTAGTGGACAGTAGCAGACTTGATGAACTTTATTGAGATTTATTGGACAGTAGAAAAACTGGTGGACGGTATGGGGATTTAGTGAACGGTAAGAGGCCTGGTAGACGGTATGGGGCCTGAGTGGACAGTAGGATCACTGGTGGAAGGTATGGGGCCTGAGTGGACAGTAAGAGCACTGGTGGATGATATGGGGCGTTAGTGGACATTAGAAAACATGATGGACATTATGGGGATTTAGTGGACAGTAAAAGAACTGGTGGATATGGGGCTTTAGTGGACAGTTAGGAGATGGCTGGTGCGGGGCTTTAGTGGACAGTTGGAATACGTGATGGACATTATGGAGATGTAATGGACAGTATGCGAACTGGTGGATGTTATGGGGCTTTATGCGACTGTTGGCGCCCTGATGGATGGTGTGGGACCTTAGTGGACAGTAGAAGACCTGATGGACAGTATGGGGCTGTAATGGACAGTTGGGAAACCTGATGGACGGTATGTGATTTCAGTGGACAGTAGGAGAACTGGTGAACAGTACGGTTGTTTAGTGGACAGTTGGGAGAGGTGATGGATGGTGCGGGGCTTTAGTGGACAGTTGGGCGCTGTGAGTGGGAAGTAATGGGTGGATTGTATTCCACAGCGGCTGGTTCTTGTTGTACAGCAGCAGGATTTTATCAGAGAGCTTAACGCACAGCTGGATGGTCAAGTTCAGCATCTGAGAAACGACTCCCCAACGACTGTGTGCTCCTCAAGACTGCAGTATTTATTCTGTAAGAAACTGTTAGTGTCTCAACGTGTCATGGTTTACTGCAGTCACTCAAACAGCGCCAATTGTTAGTCTGGAGACTCAGAAACACTCAGCAGGGCGGAGTGAGAGAGTCAGGGACAGATCAATCGGATAAAATGCTTCATCTGCGGATTCCTTCGTTCTCCTTCAGTAACAATGTAAATGTTTCCATGGAAACCTCTCTTCATTTATTGGTGTGAACACGGTGATGTGTTCTCGAATCTGGGCAGCTCTCAGATTTTTTTCTATGGTGAGTGTCGATTAAATGAAAGTGGGTGTGACCTGCTAGCATCAGATAGGTGACGGTACAGCGTTAAAGTTTCCTCGTGGTTCGTGCAGGTGAGGTTGAAGGATCTGCGAGAGGATCCAGAGTTAGAATCATTAGGAATTACAGTTGTGTTAAAAAAAAAGTGAATAAAGCACAAAATCCTGATAATAGTTTGTATTTCCAAACGCAAACGTATTGGGAACAACACATTCTATTCCAAATTAAAACATGACGAAAAATATAGAATTTGTTTTATTCCTTTAAAGAAACTGAAGTGAATATTCAACTATTCAAAATATCAGAGTCTGTTTCCTCTTTACAAACTCGAACCTTCGGTGTAGAAACTGAAAGATGGTTGAAGGTTCTGTTTGTTTTCCTTTGAACCTCTGAACTTGTATAAATAAATAAATAAAAGGGGCAGTGGTGGTGTAGGGCGCTGGATCGCTGATCCTAGGGTTCAGGGTCCGAGTCCCAAAGGCGGGCCATGTCTCTCACTGTCTATGGTGAGAGGTTCCTGTAAAAGAACCATTGCTGACTTTTGTAAAGAGAAGCTGCAAAGGGTTGTGTCAGAAAGGGTATCGACCTAAAAACCTATGAACCAAATCAAACATGCGATGATTCGCGGTTGCGACCCCTGAGAAAAAAGGGAACAGCCAAAAGGAAAAGAAGAAATATCTATCTATATATATATATATATATATATATATATATATATATATATATATATGTATGTATGTAATGTGTGTGTGTACACGTAGGTAGGTAGCACAGTGGTGTAGTGTTAGCATGTCTGCCTCACAGCAACAAGGTTCTGGGTTTGGTTCCCAGCTCGTGTGTTCTGTGTGGAGTTTGCATGTTCTTCCCATGTTTGCGTCAGTCCATGTTTCCTTCGGGTGCTCCGATTTCCTCACTCAGTACAAAAACAGGCACAGTAGGTTCATTGTTTTTTCTAAATCTCCCCCAGGCGTGAGTTTGGGTTTGAACGGTTGTGGGAGTGTTGGCTTTGCGATGGTCTGGTGAAACAGAAACTCAGTACATTGCACCTACCTGCTGTTCATCGACACGCTCACACTGTGTGTGTGTGTGTGTGTGTGTGTGTGTGTGTGTGTGTGTGTGGCAGTTCCAAACAGGAGGATGATTTTCCCATTTCAGAAAGATTTGATAGTAATATGAATTTTAAGATAAAAACTTTACACAGTAAAACAATAAAAGAAGGAGTTTATAAAGTTTAAAGAATTTAAACATTTCCTATAACTCCTACACATCCCTGAGCATCGCCCACAGCAACGGTGGCACAGAAAAACTCCCTCAGTAGATGCGAGGACGAAACCTTGAGAAGAACCAGATCCAAAAGGGAACCCGTCTTCATTTGGGTGGAACCATAAAGATACGAAACATACACGAGAAATTCATTACAGTCCAAAACGAGTCCGGTCGGTTCTACAACTGTAAGTCCTAAATAACTGTGTGGAAAAGAGTTAATATCACCAGCAGTGGAAAGTCATGTTCACAGACTGTTAGTGCACATCTAAGTGTGTTTAGATCTTCATCAGCAGGAACGAGGTGCTTTCAAGATGAGAACTCCAGTCATCATCAGCACACAGGACCGACCACAGGACTCAGAAAGCAGAAAGATCAAAATCACTGGCATCCCAGAAGAAGAATGTGTACCTCAACAAGAACAGAGAGAGAGAGAGAGAGAGAGACTGAGACTCATAGTATGTCATGTAATGGAAATACAAGGATCCCTCACTTTCCTCGGTTAATTGGGATGGAGATCCCCCTGCAACTGCCAAATTCCACGAAGTAGCATCAAACCCACCCCACCCTGTTAAAAGTCGTATTTTATATTCGATGTGAAATGTAATTGGGAGCCAGTGCAGTGTAAATAAGGGCGGGGTGATATGCTCATGTCTTCTGGTTCCTGTAACGACTCTCGCTGCTGCATTCTGGACTAACTGGAGCTTGTTTATGTTCCTTCGGGTATTAGAGCATCCAGATAGTAACGCATCACAATAATCTAATCTCGAGGTAACAAAAGCACTAACGAATTTTTCCACATCATGCAGTGACATCATATCTCTTACTTTAGCAGCATTCCTGAGATGAAAGAAGGCCAAGAAATAAGGTTTGTAACTGCCTGAGATCCAACAACTTCTGTCTTATCAGAATTTAATGGGAGGAAGTTAGTAAGCACACAGTGTTTAATGTCCTTTACACATTTCTAAACTTAATTAAGCTGATGTCTCTCATCTGGCTTTGCTGAAATGTATAATTATGTGTCATCAACATAACAGTGAAAGCGAATACCATGATCACAAATGATGTCACCCAAAGGGAGCATGTATAGAGAAAAAAGCAACTGGCCGAGGACAGAACTTTGTGGAACACAACTCTTAACTTTAAAACATACAAAGAAATCATTACATCTACAAACAGATAACAGTCAGTTAATAAGATTTAAACCAGAATACCCCTTCCAGACCCGTTGCTACGGGCCATTCAGTCGCTGTATCTACAGAGCCAGAGTTGGGTCCGTATTGGGAACAACAGGTTGAATTCATTGTCAGTGAGAGTTGGAATGCGCTAAAACTGTCCTTTGTCACCGATTCTGTTCATAATTTTTACCGATAGACTTTCTAGGCGCAGCCGCAGTGTTGACAGGTTCTGGTTTGGTGGCCATTGGATCTCATATCTGCTTTTTGTGGATAATGTTATCTTTTTGGCTTCATCAAGCCGGGACCTTCAGCTCTCATTGGAGTGATTCACAGTCAAGTGTGAAGCAGCCAGGATGAAAATCAGCACCTCCAAGTCTGAGGCCATAGTTCTCAGTCGGACAAGGGTGGAATGCACCCTCCAGGTCCGGAATGAGGTCCTGCCACAAGTGTAGGAGTTCAAGTGTCACAGGGTCTTGTTCACAAGTGAGGGAAGGATGGAGTGGGAGATCGACAAATGGATTGCTCTCAATTTACCAGTCAATCTACATTCCAACCCTTACCTATGGTCACGAGCGTTGGGTAGTGACCGAAAGAACACGATCGCAGATGCAAGTAGCTGAAATGAGCTTCCTTCGCTGGGTGGCAGGGCACTCCCTTAGCGATAAGGTGAGAAGCTCAATCATCCGGTGAGAGCTCGGAGGAGAACTGCTTTGAGAGGGGCCAGTGGAGGTGGCTCGGGCATCTGGTGAGAGTGCCTCCTGAATGCCGTGTTTCTGGCATGTCCAACCAGGAAGAGACCCCATGGTCGACCTAGAACACGCTGGATCGACTATGTCTCTCGGCTTGTCTGGGAACGTCTCGGTGTCCCCCTGGAAGAGTTGGACAAAGTGGCTGGAATGAGGGACGTCTGGATCTCATTGCTTAGGCTGCTGCCCCCGCAGCCCAATCCCGGAATAAGTGGAAGATGATGAACAAGGTCAAGTAACACAAGCAGGGAGACACAGCTGTGGTCGGAGGACACCAATAGGTCACTTACCACCTTAACAAGTGCTGTCTCTGTGCTATGATGAGGTCTAAGTCCTGACTGATACATTTCGTGAATATTATTCTTACAAAGAGATGTAGAGATGAACATGACAGTATTTCTAAGACCTTAAAGATCGAGATCAGGTTTTTTTTAAATCAGAGGTTTCATAACGGCTAGTTTAAAGGATTTCAGTGGAGGCAGTGGTGGTCTAGTGGATAGGGTGCGGGATCGTTGATCCTAAGGTTGGGGGTT
>CM045747.1:1665000-1675000 GCA_024760905.1 Plotosus lineatus | reverse complement strand
GCGTCTTGATGACCGACTCCGCGTCGTGATGACCGACTCCGCGTCGTGATGACCGAATCGGCGTCGTGATGACCGAATCGGCGTCGTGATGACCGAATCGGCGTCGTGATGACCGAATCGGCGTCTTGATGACCGAATCGGAGTCTTAATGACCGAATCGGAGTCTTAATGACCAAAGCGGTGTCTTAATGACCGGATCCGTGAGTTAATGACCGAATCGGCGTCTTAATGACCGAATCGGCGTCTTAATGACCGAATCGGAGTCTTAATGACCGAATCGGAGTCTTAATGACCGACTCTCGGTCTTAATGACCAAAGCGGTGTCTTAATGACCGGATCCGTGAGTTAATGACCGAATCGGCGTCTTAATGACCGAATCGGCGTCTTAATGACCGAATCGGCGTCTTAATGACTGAATCGGCGTCTTACTGACCGACTCTCAGTCTTATTGACCAAAGCGGTGTCTTAATGACTGGATCCGTGAGTTAATGACCGAATCGGCGTCTTAATGACCGACTCTCAGTCTTAATGACCGAATCGGCGTCTTAATGACCGAATCGGAGTCTTAATGACCGAATCGGAGTCTTAATGACCGACTCTCAGTCTTAATGACCGACTCTCAGTCTTAATGACCGGATTCGTGAGTTAATGACCGAATCGGAGTCTTAATGACCGAATCGGAGTCTTAATGACCGAATCGGAGTCTTAATGACCGAATCGGCGTCTTACTGACCGACTCTCAGTCTTAATGACCGACTCTCAGTCGTAATGACCGACTCCGCGTCTTAATGACCGACTCCGCGCCTTAATGACCGAATCGGAGTCTTAATGACAGAATCGAAGTCTTACTGACCGACTCTCAGTCTTAATGACCAAAGCGGTGTCTTAATGACCGGATCCGTGAGTTAATGACCGAATCGGCGTCTTAATGACCGAATCGGCGTCTTAATGACCGAATCGGCGTCTTACTGACCGACTCTCAGTCTTAATGACCAAAGCGGTGTCTTAATGACCGGATCCGTGAGTTAATGACCGAATCGGCGTCTTAATGACCGAATCGGCGTCTTAATGACCGAATCGGAGTCTTAATGACCGAATCGGCGTCTTACTGACCAACTCCGCGTCTTAATGACCGAATCGGCGTCTTAATGACCGAATCGGCGTCTTAATGACCGAATCGGAGTCTTAATGACCAAAGCGGTGTCTTAATGACCGAATCGGCGTCTTAATGACCGAATCGGCGTCTTAATGACCGAATCGGCGTCTTACTGACCGACTCTCAGTCTTAATGACCGACTCTCAGTCTTAATGACCGAATCGGCGTCTTACTGACCGACTCTCGGTCTTAATGACCAAAGCGGTGTCTTAATGACCGGATCCGTGAGTTAATGACCGAATCGGCGTCTTAATGACCGCGTCTTAATGACCGAATCGGCGTCTTAATGACCGAATCGGCGTCTTAATGACCGAATCATCGTCTTAATGACTGAATCGGCGTCTTACTGACCGAATCGGCGTCTTACTGACCAACTCCGCGTCTTAATGACCGAATCGGCGTCTTAATGACTGAATCGGCGTCTTAATGACTGAATCGGCGTCTTAATGACTGAATCGGCGTCTTAATGACCGACTACACGTCTTATTGACCGAATCGACGTCTTAATGACCGAATCGGCGCCTTAATGACCGACTCCACGTCGTAATGACCGAACCGGAGTCTTAATGACCGAATCGGAGTCTTAATGACCGCATCGGCGTCTTAATGACCGCATCGGCGTCTTAATGACCGAATCGGCGTCTTACTGACCGAATCGGCGTCTTACTGACCGAATCGGCGTCTTACTGACCGACTCCGCGTCTTACTGACCGAATCGGAGTCTTAATGACCGAATCGGAGTCTTAATGACCGACTCCGCGTCTTAATGACCGCATCGGCGTCTTAATGACCGAATCGGCGTCTTACTGACCGACTCCGCGTCTTACTGACCGACTCCGCGTCTTACTGACCGAATCGGCGTCTTAATGACCGAATCGGCGTCTTAATGACCGAATCGGCGTGACCGAATCGGCGTCTTAATGACCGAATCGGCATCTTAATTACCGAATCGGCGTCTTAATGACCGAATCGGCGTCTTACTGACCAACTCCGCGTCTTAATGACTGAATCGGCGTCTTAATGACCGAATCGGCGTCTTAATGACTGAATCATCGTCTTAATGACTGAATCGGAGTCTTAATGACCGAATCGGCGTCTTACTGACCAACTCCGCGTCTTAATGACCGAATCGGCGTCTTAATGACCGAATCGGCGTCTTAATGACCGAATCGGCGTCTTAATGACCGAATCGGCGTCTTAATGACCGAATCGGCGTCTTACTGACCAACTCCGCGTCTTAATGACTGAATTGGCGTCTTAATGACCGAATCGGCGTCTTAATGACTGAATCATCGTCTTAATGACTGAATCGGAGTCTTAATGACCGAATCGGCGTCTTACTGACCAACTCCGCGTCTTAATGACCGAATCGGCGTCTTAATGACCGAATCGGCGTCTTAATGACCGAATCGGCGTCTTAATGACTGAATCATCGTCTTAATGACTGAATCGGCGTCTTAATGACCGACTACACGTCTTATTGACCGAATCGACGTCTTAATGACCGAATCGGCGCCTTAATGACCGAATCGGAGTCTTAATGACCGAATCGGAGTCTTAATGACCGAATCGGAGTCTTAATGACCGCATCGGCGTCTTACTGACCGAATCGGCGTCTTACTGACCGAATCGGCGTCTTACTGACCGAATCGGCGTCTTACTGACCGAATCGGCGTCTTACTGACCGAATCGGCGTCTTAATGACCGAATCGGAGTCTTAATGACCGAATCGGCGTCTTAATGACCGAATCGGCGTCTTAATGACCGAATCATCGTCTTAATGACTGAATCGGCGTCTTAATGACCGACTACACGTCTTATTGACCGAATCGACGTCTTAATGACCGAATCGGCGCCTTAATGACCGACTCCACGTCGTAATGACCGAATCGGAGTCTTAATGACCGAATCGGAGTCTTAATGACAGCATCGGAGTCTTAATGACAGCATCGGCGTCTTACTGACCGAATCGGCGTCTTACTGACCGAATCGGCGTCTTACTGACCGAATCGGCGTCTTACTGACCGAATCGGAGTCTTAATGACCGAATCGGAGTCTTAATGACCGACTCCGCGTCTTGATGACCGACTCCGCGTCTTGATGACCGACTCCGCGTCTTGATGACCGACTCCGCGTCTTGATGACCGACTCCGCGTCTTGATGACTGACTCCGCGTCTTGATGACCGAATCGGCGTCTTGCTGACCGAATCGGAGTCTTAATAACCGAATCGGAGACTTAATGACAGAATCGGAGTCTTAATGACCGACTCCGTGTCTTAATGACCGACTCCGTGTCTTAATGACCGACTCCGTGTCTTAATGACCGACTCCGTGTCTTAATCACCGAATCGGAGTCTTAATGACCGAATCGGCGTCTTACTGACCAACTCCGCGTCTTAACGACCGAATCGGCGTCTTAATAACTGAATCATCGTCTTAATGACTGAATCGGCGTCTTAATGACCGACTACACGTCTTATTGACCGAATCGACGTCTTAATGACCGAATCGGCGCCTTAATGACCGACTCCACGTCGTAATGACCGAATCGGAGTCTTAATGACCGAATCGGAGTCTTAATGACCGACTCCGCGTCTTAATGACCGCATCGGCGTCTTAATGACCGAATCGGCGTCTTAATGACCGAATCGGCGTCTTACTGACCGAATCGGAGTCTTAATGACCGAATCGGAGTCTTAATGACCGAATCGGAGTCTTAATGACCGAATCGGAGTCTTAATGACCGAATCGGAGACTTAATGACCGAATCGGAGTCTTAATGACCGACTCCGCGTCTTGATGACCGACTCCGCGTCTTGATGACCGACTCCGCGTCTTGATGACCGAATCGGAGTCTTAATGACCGAATCGGAGTCTTAATGACCGAATCGGAGTCTTAATGACAGAATCGGAGTCTTAATGACCGACTCCGTGTCTTAATGACCGACTCCGTGTCTTAATGACCGCATCGGCGTCTTGATGACCGACTCCGCGTCTTGATGACCGACTCCGCGTCTTGATGACCGAATCGGCGTCTTGATGACCGAATCGGCGTCTTGATGACTGACTCCGCGTCTTACTGACCGACTCCGCGTCTTACTGACCGAAGCGGTGTCTTAATGACCGAATCGGAGTCTTAATGACCGACTCCGTGTCTTAATGACCGCATCGGCGTCTTAATGACCGCATCGGCGTCTTGATGACCGAATCGGCGTCTTGATGACCGAATCGGCGTCTTGATGACCGAATCGGCGTCTTGATGACCGAATCGGCGTCTTGATGACCGAATCGGCGTCTTGATGACCGAATCGGCGTCTTGATGACCGAATCGGCGTCTTGATGACCGAATCGGCGTCTTGATGACCGAATCGGCGTCTTGATGACTGAATCGGCGTCTTGATGACTGAATCGGCGTCTTAATGACTGAATCGGCGTCTTAATGACTGAATCGGCGTCTTAATGACCGAATCGGCGTCTTACTGACCGACTCTGCGTCTTACTGACCGACTCTCAGTCTTAATGACCAAAGCGGTGTCTTAATGACCGGATCCGTGAGTTAATGTGTGAATCAGCGTCTTAATGAATGAATGAATCAACATTTTAATCACCAAATTGGTGTCTTAATGACCGAATCGGCATCTTAATGAGTGAATCAGCGAGTTAATGAATGAATCTATTCGTGTACACTGAGAGTAAAACCTGATGTTCTTGGAATCTATCATCTTCAACCTTTTAAATTTCTTCCTGCAGGGTGTGTGCAGACTGAATCCTCCTCTGTGTGGGTGGGTTTGTAATTTAATTAAAATGTATCACCATGGTAACTGTCTGTCTAATCTGCCATATTGGATATCTGCATGGTAACTGAACTACTCCATTACTAAACACACACACACACTTATTCTTTAAATCTTTTATTGCAATCGCAGGGGCTGAGGCTCAGCAGTGTGTTCTGCTTGGCTGCAGTACACCTAGTTCTGATTGCCTAACAGCAATATGGTGCATTTTGATTGGCTAAGGACAGTACAGTGTGTTTTGATAGGCTGAGGGCAGTATAGTGTATTCCGATTGGCTGAGAGAATTACAGTGTGCTCTGATTGGCTAAATGAAGTACAGTGTGTTCTGATTTGCTCAGGGTAGTAGAGTGGACAGTAGAGTGCGTTCTGATCGGCTGAGGACATTAAAGTGGGAAGTACAGTGTGTTCTGATTGGATGAGAGCAGTACAGTGTGTTCTGTTTGGATGAGAACAGTACAGTGTGTTCTGATTGGATGAGAGCAGTACAGAGTGTTCTGATCAGCTCAATGCATTTTGATGTAAGTAGTTTCTGATTGGCTGAGCAATTCGTATCATTATAAAGATATTATCTGACAGGGCAGCACGGTGGTGTAGTGGTTAGCATGTCTACCTCGCAGCAAGAATGTCCTGCGTTCAATTCCCAGCTCGGGCGTTTCTGTGTGGAATTTGCATGTTCTCTCTGGGCCTGTGTGGGTTTCCTCTGGGTACTCCGGTTTCCTTCCACAGTCCAAAAACATGCACAGTAGTTTCCAAATCTCCCGTAGGTGTGAGTGTGAGAATGAATGGTTGTGTGAGTGTTGGCCCTGCGATGGCCTGGCGAGCTGTCCAGGGTGTATCCCGCCCTTGCCCAGAGTCGGTTGAGATGGGTGCCAGCCTCTCCGTGACCCTAATTAGGATTAAGCAGTTCATAAAATGATTGAATGAAAGAATAATCTGAATAAAGTGTGACGATCACATACAGAAAAGCGTGTTAAAATGTACATTGCCTCTGAGTGAAGTTATTTCTGTGCACTTGCTTTGTAAGCAAACTTTATTTTTATCTGATGCCTTATATAGAAATAAAGATACAATTCATTTGCCTTTTTCCTTCCTGATCCTACGCGTCTGCCTGATAAAGTCAGAGGTTCAGTGATGGCTGAAGCTTTACTGATCCGTCATCACGTTCTCTGCAGTGTTTACACAGATCCGGGCGTTCAGAGCTTCAGTGCCTGGATAGAGTTACATATTTGGCGAGAAAACGTGAACAAAGAGAAAAGCATCAGTGGTTTTATTTGCTATTTTGTGAGTGACGTCATCTTTTCGGCCCCTGGGAGAATATGACATGGCATGATTTCTTTTAACAACCAGCATACAGTAACACACGATCATTTAGCACACCTTTTTATTGTTGTGCTACCCATTTTATATTTTTAAAAGTATGGTGTGTTGTAAATGACAGAGAGCAGTACAGTGTGTTCTGACCGGCAGGAGAAACTATGATGTGGTCTGATTGGCGGAGAGCATTTTCAGTGTGTTCTGATTGGCTGGAGGAAATAAGGTGAGTTCTGATTGGCTGAGAGCAATCAGTGAGGTGGAAATATGGACAGATAGCCCTGTTGGATCCCGGCTTGTTTTTCATTAGGCTGAGCTGCTGTTTTTAGATTGTATGGCACAGAACCAGATGCTAGACGAGTATTTACGAGGTGAGAAGTAGGTGCAGCGATATCTTACTGGCACACTGACGTGTAAAATTTCCTGGATAACTGTAGGAGAAGATGGGGAGAGGCTTCAGGAAAAAATATATGGACTAGAGAAGAAAGACAGTAGGAAAGGTTTGCAGTTAGTCACTTTTATTAAAATAAAAATAAATTACACAAACAAGCAAAAAGCCACAGCTGATCAGATCCTGCGAGAGGGGGTGTGGCAAGGTGGGTTGTATAGTACTGATAACAGGAGAAAAACAGACTCGGTGTAGAAAGGGGCAGTTTAAAACACGAGGTCTGATTTATAGAAGACACAAATATGAGTAACGAGTTGCTATCATCACACTATAGAAGATTATTTTCTAACTACATCGTGTTTTTTTTTTTTCTCTTACACTGCAGCACTGTAGTAAAAGTTATGACGCAACGAGCTTATTCCTGTATTCACTTACGTTATAGCAGCTACAAACTCTCCTTCTTTCGTCCTTTTCTCTATAATTATTTGTTCATTCATTTTCTGAACTCCTTGATCCCAATTAGGGTTGAGGGAGGTTGGCACCCATTTCAGCTGACACTAGACATCTCACCAGACCATCACAGTGCAAGATACACAACCATTCACACTCACACCTAGGGACGCTTTGGAACCACCAGTTAGCCTGCTGTGCATGTTTTTCAATTATGGGAGGAAACTGGAGTATCTGGAGGAAACCCACACAAACATGAGGAGAACATGTAAACCCTACATAGAAACACCCAGAGCTGGGAATCGAACCATCTCACTGTGAGGCAGATGTGCTAACCATTACGCCACTGTGCCACCTCCTTTTGAAGTTTTTTAAGTTCATTTACACACTTGACTAAAAAAAAAGGTAGACCTGAAGATTCTAGGAAAAAAAATACAGTTTAGTCTCTGATGGTTCCAAAGTGCTGACAGTGGAAACTCCTTCCATACATGTTGACATATAAACATTTCTTTTACTTTAGGAAAGCAAGTGTATTTAATACAGAATGAAATCAACTCTCCTCATACACTGAATATGTGCATTTTCTTTAGCAGGTGGTTTTTACTTACCTCTTCAGATTTGCAATCTGATAAAATGCATTGGATGGTCCACATTAGCCTGTTTGAAAATGTCACCATGTGTAGTTTGTATCATTCTTGCAGGAATGTAAAATCTCAAGAACAGAATGTGGACATGTCGGTTTATATAAAGCATAATAGCAGTACAGACACTCCCCGACTTACGTTCATTCGTTTTATGTTTTTTGATTTTACATCCCCCCCCCCCAAAAAAAAAGTCAAATTTTGAGTTTAGCCATACCTACGTAGTATGCTAACGTAATGACGCTGTGTCCATTGTTTACAAACGAGATTGCCCCTCCTTCTTCCCAGTTCAGTCATGTATATCTATATATCTCTATATATCTATCTCTCTATATGTATGTGTATATATGTGTGTATATATATGTGTGTGTGTGTGTGTATGTGTATATATATATATATATATATATATATATATATATATATATATATATTTATTGTATGTATGTGAGGCGCTCCACCGAATGTAGGCGCTTGTCGCACTGACTACTTTTGAGAAAATGGCCAAAAAAGTAAAAGTGGTCATTTTTTATTGAAATTTGGATTTTTGCGTAAACCATTAAAACAAGTATTCAACTATCACTTGCTGAAGTTAAATCGACTGAAACTCACTTAAAATGTCTTTTATTTCCATTTTTCTGACGAGTCTCCTCATAAAACTAGACAAAACAGTTTTCTTCGCAATTATTCACCGAGTTTGGTACAAGACACACTATAATCCATACACCAGAAGAACAATCGTGAAGCCATCACCTCCTAACACACCTCACACACACCCACACACACACACACACAGTGTGCAAATGGTTAAATTATCAGCATCCAGATGACTACAATTTGAATGGAAGAAAATCCAGTATATGAAGGGAGTGGGGGAAATGAGTGCAATTGGTGTGATAGCTGCATAAATGAGCAGTTACCCACTGCTTACAGTCTGTGTGTGTGTGTGTGTGTGTGTGTGTGTGTGTGTGTGTGTGTGTGTGTGTGTGTGTGTGTGTGTGAGAGATACCTCAGGTCTGCTGGAATATTAAGAAGGTTTTTGCAACTCAGTCAAAGAAAATCCCATCTGCTCAGTATTATGTACTTTAGAAACTTTATATGAGTATTGTATGAATATTGGTATTTTTCTCTGCATGCAAAATTCGATGATGGAATTTTTTTGATCGTTTGATTTGTGTGTAATCTTGTCTGGACTGGACATGCTGGATCGTGGGTTGTTTAATTTTGTACGAAAATTGGTCAAGACCTGAAAAATACTTAAATGTTTCATACCTTTTACATATAAACAAAGTGATGATGATGATGATGTCAGCTGTGTTGATGAAGATTTTGATGTTGATGAAGAAGAGGCATCTGTTAATAAAAGTGTGATGACTGGTGTTTGTGAAGATGATGTGATTTTATTTGCTGAGCAGGATATAGATGAAGATGATGATGCTGAGGGCGGAGTTGATGAAGCTTACTTGTATAAAGAGATCAGAGAGTTTTATTATATAATTTTCTTGTATATAGTTTTCTTAATTTCAGTGTTATTGTTTGAACCTGACAATGTTTTTTTTCAATCAGTATCATTTGAAGGCATTTGAACGTTTTGTATAATGCTCAAAAAGATATTATACTTTATTATATTAAAAGATACATACTGATCTTATTGGAATAAACAAAAATGAAAAAAAAAAAGGTGTTAATTTTGGGGGCTTAACACGGTGACTGATGGGTTTAAAAAGGGCGTGTCAGATTAAAATGAGGATGATTTTCTCTTTTCTCTTCCTAGACATGTTTTCTAAAAGTTCATATGGCTGAAGTGCATAAAAATGTTTGGTTGTTAAGGACTGATGATGTTGGAAGAAGTGCAATCTTTGTGCTCATTTTTCTCTAAAACTTCTTTTGAAAATTTTTAGTTGAATGCTGACACAAGAAATGGCATAACTCGCTCAGTTTTCAAGGTATTGACAAACTTTTTACTGCATTTTGCAGCTTTGGGCCTCCTCTATCTGACTGTGTAAAATCTCATTTTTCATTTTTGGACCCAAGAGCCTACTTTCGGTGGAGTGGCTCACAAATATTGTGGGCCCGGTGACGTAGTGGTTAGAGTGCTGGGCTCATGATCGGGAGGGTGTGAGTTCAAATCCCAGTTAGACCCCCACTGTGCTAGGTCTTAACCACAAGTGTGCCTCTGTTCACCCAGCAGTATAAATGGGTACCAGTAAAAAATATACTGGGAAGGTAATCTGCGATTGGCTAGCGTCCCTTCCAGAAGGA
>CM045747.1:1570000-1650000 GCA_024760905.1 Plotosus lineatus | reverse complement strand
CCCTTCACTTTGGTCCCAAATTATTTAGGAAAAAACCTGAATTTATTGGAAGCCAAAGAGCATGTCTTAACCCTGTGTGTGTGTCTGTGTGTGTGTGTCTGTGAATTATGGAGGGCGGTGCATTTTATTATTTAATGTAGTATTGATATTTAAGAGTTTGTAATGTAGCCAGAAACCATGCCTGGTTGTCATAGTAACCAGAAAACCTCAGTATGAATTTTAAACAATTCGCTAGCACAGCTAACATGGCTTCCGGTGACTTGACATGGTGTATGAGTTTCTCTTTGGTAAAATATGATCCGTAACATAAGGAGCCTCCATTTGTCATGTTAACTAGGAGACTTCATGCATATTAGATGTGTTGTTAGCGAGTAATGTTTATGTCCCCAGCTTTAAATCATAGTCAAAACTTCAGCTCATTATAATGCAGCCTGTATATGGTAGTACAGAACAAGAGACTTGGAACGAAGCCACAGTTGTTTTTATAACAGTAACAACTAAAGTCTCATTGCAGTTAGCATAGCTAACAACACTTTCTGAGTAGTGAGGAAGACAGATGTGTACTAGTTTGACTCAGTCTGTTTAATCCAGCAGCATGTGATTTGGGATGTAGCCTACACACCACACACACGTGTGCGCGCACACACACACACACACACACACACACACACACACACACGAATGATTCTCTGAGCGAATATAAATTATCCTTGTCTGGTTTGGTTACCTCTGCCGTTCAGAAGGCGATCATGAACTGGAGTTTGGACCTAACATGGATAGCATTAGCTTGTATTAGCAAGGATCAGGTCTCATAGTAAAAGACACTGATACACAACCCTGGCCCCAGAGTGGCGCGCCCGTTCGCTATGGGACCCCCACCTGCTACTGAGTCCTACTGTGCTAATTAAACACAGCCATGAAGCCTAATCCTGTACAGGAATGCTAACAGCTAATGGGTTGCGGAGCATGAAAGCTTCTGGGTGGCAGGGCTTGATTTTCCTTTGCCAGCAGCTCTAGTTCTTTGTGGAATCTTTCTTTCTTTCTTTCTTCCTTTCTTTCTCTTTCTCTCTCTCTTTTTCTTTCTTTGTCCCATTAGCATAGCACTGTTCGCCCTAAATGTAAATCAGAGCTTGAAGTTGTTCTTTTTTCCCCCTCTCTTTTTATTTCGTCTGTTTCTCGTTTCTCTGTCTCTGCTGTGTTATGCCTGAAGGAATTTTGGTCTTGGGTGGTGAGTGTTGATTGTCATTAGCATGAAATCTGTCAGTAGCGTGGCCCTTACTGCCTATATACTGAGCAGAGTTAATTCCAGTGACAGTGCGGCTGTGAGTGCTGCGTGTAAGCAAGCGGCTGATTACGCTTGTGTTTGTTATGTTCATGCCGATGTTTGTACTTTAGCACTGCATCAGGATATGTTTTGACATGGCCCCTATAAACACCTCCCCATCCCACCCACCACCACCATAAACAACCACCACCCAGTACAGAGGAAACGATAAAGGAGTGAGTATTCTTAATGAGCCTTATAATCTTGATTATGATGATATTGAATTTGGGGGTGTAGTTAGTGAAGAAGATGGTGGAGAAATTTGAGGTACTTTACAGGGGTGGAGAAACTGTGTTAGATGTTTATAATAAAAGTACAGGACCAAAAGAGGGAAGGGTTTAAGTTACCGTCTTCCAGGTTAGGGTTATTAATAAATGATGAGGCTATTTAGGTATTGGATAAGATTATTGAGGTGTACGATGGGGTATTCACTCAAACAGATTCTGTTAAGTCTCATGAAACGTTTCTCATGTAGAAAATAAAAATAACTAGTAACTCTGCACACAAAGAAGGGTCGACATAGTCATGGGTCAAAAGCAGCAGAAAGCCACATGGTAACTCTGTGTTTTCCTTGGTAATACTGATCTAATTTGCATATAAACACAGTGTGCTGTATTTTTTTCTTTCATATGTACGATCACACGCTTCTTTGGTGTATGTGAATGTAACTGTGAAGGAATTATGTTTGTGCCAAGTTTTAATTTTATTCAAAAGTTTACTTGTTTATTCAAGATTCAAGAGTCTTTATTGTCATGATGTTCTCATATAACAAAATTTTGTACAAGGTTGCCAGCTTTAAGACGTGCCAAGAGTTGAATATAAACACAAGTAATTCTGTACACTAAACTTTTAAGTAAAAATATGAAATAGAAATTTAAACTCTGTACCAATGCATGACAAGTGAACACTGAGACATACAATGTCTACACTGAGGCGCTGTGGAATGGAATAAATAAAGAAATATATAGTAGGAGCAAGGTGGATTAATTAGTTTATATCTGATATTGTTTGATTAATGTCTGTATACTGTTATTTTTGTCATTAATCTGCCTTTTCTGAACTTAGGCATTCACATTCTATTCTCGCAATTTCACATTTTTGAAACTATATAAGCTGAAATTGGAAGTAAAAACCACCCGTTGTGTAATGGAAGAGTTTGCAAGGGTTTCCTTTCATTTTACTTATAGAGAGAATGGTTATTAATATAAACAACAGGGCTGTTGAGGTAAAGAATGATATTGAGTTCAGCAATGGGGTTATTGAGGTAAAGGATGGGGGTTATTGTATGAAAGGAAGATCGAGTTAAAGAGGTAAGTGGTGGGGTTGTTGAGGAAAAGATTGGGATTGTGAATGTAAACAATGGGGTTATTTAGATAAGGGATAGTTTCATTCTGGTAAAAAATTGGGTTATTTAGGTAAATTAAAGCATTATTGAGGAAAAGGATGAGATTATTGAGGTAGAGAGTGGTGTTTCCCATGGCTTTGTATTCATGTATGGTACAGGAAACACACGTCCTGTTGACGTTTGATATCCTGTTGACTATTTTTAATGTTCACCAAGGAGAATTGCAGCCTAATGAATGGAGCTCAGCTGTATGTGTTTGTGTGTGAGAGAGAGAGAGAGAGAGAGAGAGAGAGAGAGAGAGAACAGCTGGTCCATTCAATCTCTTCGTCTGATGAATTGGTTACCTCTTTCTGAAAAGGGGTAATTTGAGAATTTTTCAGACCAAAAGGACATCATCTTTTATGGATTTTAAAGTCATCCAACTAAGACTTCTTCCCCGACGAACACACGCTAAAGACATTATCACACCAGCTAATTTAAGATGTTATATGTATATGTAATAATATATACCCTATTACTTCTCAATGTCTTTCCCTGACACTTTGCTAATGCAAATTATTTAATTAACAATTAGAATATACAGTAATTACTAACAGCTCTTATGAATGTGGAGTGCTCATGAAGCATAAATAACGAAGCTGAACGCTGCGTCATCACTGCGCTAGAAACTCATTACAGTAACTCCAGAGGTTCTCCCCAGTCTCAGGATTTGAAGAGATGTAATTGATGAGGTCTAGAGGTATTTAGTGTAATTTTAAACTGAATTGTAAGGATTCAATCAGTAGTTTATAAATTTCAGTAGCTAAACTGAATTGAACTAGTTCGTCATGTGACTGAGCAGACGTTAAGGTTTAGCACTTAGCAATCACAATTATTATAATGCTTATAACAATAATAAGGTAATGTGGGCTTTTTACATTTGAGCCATAGCGGCTCAATAGGGCGGTGCTTATCCCCGGTTTCCATAGCGTTAAGCAACCAGGAGTTCAACTCCTCTTGGATGGGACGTTAGTCCATCGCAGGTTACCTTCCCAGTATATTTTTACCATTTATACTGCTGGGTGAACATAGGCACATTTGTGGTTAGGACCTTGTCCAGGGGTCTTAGCATAGTGGGGGTCTAACTGGGATTTGAACTCACAACCTCCCAATCATGAGCCCCGCACCCTAACCACTACACCACCGGCCCCACTCTCATAACCATCCATATTAGCAACTCACAGCAAACACAAATCACTGACCAAACCACTAGCATCTAACAAACGGATAAACATTAGGTGTGTGAAGGCCACAGTGTCTATGGAAGGGTTACAGTGCATTTTTGAAGACTGGTGTAACTCTACATGATTACACTGGAGAGCAGTTTAGCTGTGCAGGTGTTGACATTGCTGTGTGTGTGTGGGGAGGATGGGGGGGGGGGGGGGGGAGTGGATGGGGGGAATGTCATAGTTTCCCCTCATATGAAACCCGAGCCTATGTGGAGCTGGAGGAAATGCTTGCATGGACGTTTCAGGAACACACGGTCAGCTGATAATTGCACGGCTAAAATCCTCTGGAAAACGCAGAGTAGAGAGCCGCCACAACGCCGCCATGTTTCTGCCTTAATGACCGTGTGTCAGTGGAAAACCCATCATTTTCTCTCTTCTTGTTTGGCCTCCAGTCTTACAGTCTACATAGTGTGTCTGTGATACTGAATGCACACAGTCTTGATATACCAGAATTAAATATATGTGAGCAATGGAGTAAATTGTCAAATTTTAAAATTGAAACTCAAACTTTACAGAAAAGCTCCAGCAAAAGATAAACTCAGTTGGTTTTATAGTTTTTAAGGATGTAATGACCTTGAAAGTAAAGTATTGATCATATTTGTTTCAGAACTCCTTTAAGAAAAACAAACAAAATGGACAATCCTCCAGAGATCCCTCGTGGATCCACTCTTGCAGTCATCCTAACAAATATCCAGGATAGCAAAGCAAAAACTCCTCGCCTGAGTGAAGGACAGTTCAGCCCTGGCATTCACCAAGAACCCTTACAGATTCAAAATGCTGCTTCTTCTCCTCAGTCCTTGAGAGCTATCTCCCACCCAAGTGGTCCTGGTCTCCCCAACAAGTTGTTTTCTCCCTGGTATCAGCCTGAACAAGCCCAGACAAGCCCAGACATGTCTGTGTTGCTCCTCCCCTCTGTTGGATTGCGCAACTCCAGTCCCCTATGGAAAATTACAGACTCAAACAGCTGAGTCACACCATGCGACTCTCTTCCATTATTTTTATATTTACATTCACACAAATATGTACATGCTCAACATTTTCATTACCAATAACATTGTCGGTAATGTTTCTGGCACTGCCATTGCTGTCAGTCATGTTATCATCACCGATATTACTGTCAGTAGGCATTACTATCACTGCTATTATCGTTACTGATATTACTGTGAGTAATGTTATAACAAAATGACTGTCAGTGGTGTTATCACTGATATTACTGTAGTATGATTAGTGGTATTGATAATAATAATAATAATAATAATAATAATAACTATTATCAAAGTACAAGTACAGTACATTAAAATTTGATTTGTGCTCTGGGCACCTGTCGTCACTGTGCAGCGCCAGTTATTGCATTATTCTATGCTTTGATGCTGAGCGCCAAGCCCGAAGCAACAACTGCCAAATTTTAACGTCCTATGGTATGACGTGTCCGGGATTCGAACTCGGACCTTCCGGAGGATAAAGTGGACGCTCGACGAACTGAGCTAAATTACTGTCACTGATATTATTGTCTGTGGTATTATCATTACCGATATTTGTCAGTAGTGTTACTGTCACTGATATCACTAACAGTAATATTAATTTCACTGCTATTACTGTCTGTAGTATTATTATAATTGATGTTACTGTCAGTAGTTTTACTGTCACTACTATTACTGTTAGCTGTTTTTGTCACCAATAATATTTCCGTGTTTCTGTCATGAACATTACTGTTAGTAGTGCAATTGTCAATGCTATCACTGTCTGCGGTGTCCCCATCACAGATATGACTATCAGTGGTGCTACCTTCACCATAATTACTGCGAACAACTTACTGTCACTGATTTTACTTTCAGTGACCGTTTCCCGCTGATATTACTGTCAGCAGTATTACTGTCACTGCTATTTCTGTCATTTGTGTTACCATCACTGATGTGACTGCTAATAGTGTTACATTTACCTTTACAGCATTTGGCAGATGCTCTTATCCAGAACAACTTACAATTATCTTTTTTATACGTCCATATTATTATGATTTATATTTTATTATTACCACCATCCATATTACTGTCACTGGTATTACCATTACTGATCTTACTGCCAGTGGTGGCCCAGTGGCAGTGTGCTGGACTACTAACCCCAAGGTCGTGGTTTCAAGCCCCATTATCAATGGGTTGTCATTGCTATGCCCCTAGTGCACATACCGGGTTATCAAAGGCTGGCTATCTCTCTCTCTTACCGTCTGTGTTTGTTGGCTGAGACGAACACCATTATAGGATTAAGTGGTTCAGAAAATGAATGCATTTACTGCCAGTGGTGTTTACTCTCAGTATTTAGCAACACCGTGTCCCTGTCCAAAAACATTTAAATATATGACATGCCCATTTGTGACATTCTTACATGTCCACCAATCTGCATTCTGTACAAAAACTGAGAACAGGTTGAGGCAAACATGGAGTTATGTGCAGTACAATATTGTAATAACACCATAAACGTAAAGTCTGATGAGAAGGTGAACCTGAAGGTCAAATGGAGCCAAAATTCAAATGGTGAGCCTGAGGATTGGATGAAGTGCCTGAAGAACAGACGGAGAACCTGAAGAGCAGATGGTGAGCCTGAGGAGCAGAGAGAGAGAGAGAGAACCTGAATATCAAACGGTGAGCCTGAAGCATAGATAGAAATCCGTAAGATGAAGCAGTGAGCTTGAAGAGCAGATGGAGAACCTTAAGAGCATATGTTGATCCTGAAGAACCTCAACTGTGTTAGCTCTGCATTTATAAGCTCAGGACCATATGAAGTGTTACACTGTGCTCTTTGTTTAAATGCTGTGGTTTTTGTGAAGTAAATATTTATAAGGTGAGATAGAGCTGAAGCTTACGGCTGTTAACCGTAATAATAACAGCACTTCGGTGCTCCAGCCCTACAGCACTTAACCGGTTCTCACTGTACTTTTCCTTCTGAAACCTGAGATAAAACGTGGGTAGTTCTAATGGCTGTTGATTCTCTTAAGAAGCTCACAAGTTCTCAATGGAAATGTTTCAGGCTACTTTGTCGATACCAAAAGTTTGAAAACTGTAATTAAAAACCACGAGACACATCCGGGACCAGAACGAGGAATGTTGTTACTTTACCTATTCAAACGCATAAACCTGAGACATTTAATTCTCATGATTTATGGAGTTGCATTAGTCACATACACACTGAGAGAATCTGCACAATGAGCTCAACCCTGGAAAGAGTATTTTTAATTACCATCACAGAGGGTGGGGGTTGAGGGTAGAGGGCTGGCTTTGTCTAATTCCAAACACTGTAAGTGATAAATCATCCCCCAGTGCAATAACTGGGTTATCAGAGCCCGGCGGTGTCTCTCACCGTCTATGGTGAGAGGTTCACGTAAAGGAACCATTGCTGACTTTTTTGTAAAGAGGATCTGCAAAGCCGTCAGCGTGTTTCTGCCCCTTTCTAAAGGGGTGTGTCAGGAAGAGCATCCGACGTAAAAACCTATGCCATTCAAATGTGCCACTCACATGATCCGCTGTGGCAACCCCTGAGAAGGGGAAAAGCTGAAAGGAAAATAAGAAGTAAGTGTTAAATCATCTGCATAATTTATGTGCTGGATTCATGAACATAAATCAAAAGACGCGCATTGGACATAAGTTTCACCAAACTTTATTGGCTATCCTTGATTTCAACTACACTTATCCAGGGCATTTTTATTTATTTTATTTTATTTATTGTATTTGTTATTCTACATTTCTATAACTAGTTGTTACCAAATGTTTATTTGACATATTATCTATACTTGTTCTTATTTAGTCTTATTATTTAATGTTTATATATTTTATTTTGGTTTCTAATACTTGAATACCTCATTTTATATCAGAAATACAAATAATGTATCAGTTTATTTATTAGTAATATATTGGTGTAAGCTTTGTACAAATAATTTTTGCTTTTTATGCCATCTAAGAAATCCAGAATTATAAACTATTGTATGGTATAAATTATTATTGACTGATATATTGCACTACAGTAGGCCCTTGACTATTCGTGGCTTTGCACTCACAGTTTGAGTATTCGCAAACTGCTAAGCAACTGACACGTCACTCAAATTCAGCCAATGGCTGTCCTCCTTCCTCCTGATTGGTTGAGATGATGTAATTCCCCTTTTTCCTCATTCGTCAATGAGCATCTTTTTTAGTGTGTTTTAATTACCAGTTAAGCTCTATGATACCAGTCAAACACTGTGCGTCCTCTCGGGCTAAGCGATAGAAAACACTGGATGTCTCTTCTGAAGAAATAAGACTTTCTCCTGAAGAAACGACAGTTTCCTCTGAACTGTTGTATGAAAGTCTTTTTCATGAAGCGTAATAAAGTTTATCCTTTTGGTATCGTTTGTTAAACATGCTATAGAACATAAAGTCTCACGCACAAACATTCTAACCATAACTTAGGTACTGTACTGGAATAATAATTGAAAAAGATTTAAATACTAGTGCTTTACAACAGTATATGCTGTATAATGTTTATATTTTATCGTCAATAAATATAACAGTAAAAATTGAAAAAATTTTCTGAATCATTACTACATTTTACTACATTAATACTGTATTAATGATTAAGACTGTCCATAGAATGTGTTTAAGAAGCATATTTTAGCATATGTAATAGAGACATAGTATTTTACTTCCGGTTGCTGATTCACGCATGTAATATGATACATGGGGTTTTACTTCCGGGTACAGAACTCGCGGATGATCGTCATTCACAGGAGTGGCCAGAACCGAACCCCCATGAATATCGATGGCTTACAGTATATGTATGAGTATTATTTGCGAATGTTGAAATCAAATGAAACCAATGAATGAAAAGTTATGTGATCCGATATCGAACATAATTTACAACATGAACACAGAGAAATTGTTTCCCCTGTAAAGGAGAGGAGTTTGAGAGAGTGCCATCAGCAGGGAGGAGTGGGAGGAGTCTGACTGATTTGCATAAAAAACCCAAAACTTGAGTAAATATTTGTGAGCCACTCCACCGAAAGTAGGCTCTTGGGTCCAAAAATGAAAAATGAGATTTTTACACAGTCAGATAGAGGAGGCCCATCGAGGGCAGTGGTGGTCTAGTGGTTAGGGCGCAGGATCGCTGATCCGAAGGTTGGGGGTTCGAGTCCCCACAAGGTTGCCACTGTCCCCTCAGTGCAGCTAACTGGGTTATCAAAGGCAGGCCATGTCTCTCACTATGGTGAGAGGCATGTTAAAGAACCATTGCTGGCTGTCGTAAAGAGTAGGCTGCAAAGCCGTCAGGGTGTTTCTGTCCCTTGCTAAAAGGGTTGTGACAGGAAGGGCATCCGACGTAAAAACCTATGCCAAATTAAATGTGTGAATCAGATGATTCGCTGTGGCGACTCCCGAGAAAGGGTAAAAGCCAAAAGAAGAAGAAGATAGAGGAGGCCCAAACTGCAAAATGCAGCGAAAAAGTTTGTCAATACCTTGAAAACTGAGCGAACTATGCCATTTCTTGTGTCAGCATTCAGCTAAAAATTTCAAAAGACGTTTTAGAGAAAAATGAGCACAAAGATTTCACTTTCCTCAAGATCATTAGTCCTTAACAAAGAAACATTTTTATGCACCTCAGCCATATAAACTTTTAGAAAACATGTCCAGGAAGAGTTTTAGGAAGAGATGATAAGAGAAATTCATCCTCATTTTAACCTGACAGGCACTTTTTAAACCCATCAGTCACCGTGGTAACCCCCAAAAATTAACAAAAAAACGACTATATTTTTCATTTCTGTTTATTCCAATAAGATCAGGATGTATCTTTTCGACCATTATATAAAGGTTCAAATGCCTTCAAATGATGTGTGGTTGGTTGTCCATCGGATCCGATGATGACGTTTGCATTTTGTGGCTCATCAATGAATGCGAAGGTGACTCTGCAGTCCTAGCCTGGAGGCGCAGAGTCTTGAACAGTGGGGGCATTGGAAGTCCGTTCTAGTGATTACTACTGATGCAGTTCTGTGCCGCTTGTCTCTGGAAGCAGTGAGCTTCTGGCACCGCACTTTT
Source organism: Plotosus lineatus (assembly GCA_024760905.1). Classification (NCBI taxonomy): domain Eukaryota; kingdom Metazoa; phylum Chordata; class Actinopteri; order Siluriformes; family Plotosidae; genus Plotosus; species Plotosus lineatus. The sequence goes on along the minus strand of CM045747.1, from coordinate 1,640,013 downwards.
TCAAAGTTGGCAGCTGCTTTGTGGATTGAGGCAACCCATTTTGGTCTGTCCACAGCATGCTGCTCAAGTTCCTTCGGCTTGATGTGACACCACTGAATGAATGTTTGCTTTCACAGTGTCTTTGTATCGCAGCTTTGGACGGCCTTGGTTTCTTTTGCCGAGCTGGAGTTCACCATACATCAGGCATCTTGGCATCCTGAACTCCTCCATTTGAATTACATGCCCCACCCATCAAAGTTGAGTCTTAATGATCATCGACTCAATGCTGGTGGAGTTGGCATGCTCTAGGACCTCCAAGTTGGTAACGTGGTCCTGCCAGCTGATTCTGAGGATGGAGCGAAGAGCTTGCATGTGGAAGTGCTCCAGCTTTTTGACATGTCTGCGATACAGTGTCCATGTTTCACAACTGTAGAGAAGGGACGGGAGTACCACAGAATTGTAGACCTTCAGTTTTGTCGATAGCCATATACTGTGTTGATTGAGCACTCGGGTGCAGAGTCTGCCCAGCACCTGGCTAGCCTTGCCGATCCGAAAGTGATTTCTTTGTCCAGGGAGCCATCACAGGAAATGGCGCTTCCCAGGTACTTGAAATGTTTAACATTGGCGAGTGGTGTGTCGTCGATGACAATGCTGGGTGCGGGAGGGTGGGTGTTTGGTGCAGGTTGGTGAAGCACCTCTCTCTTGCTGAGACTGACAGTCAGGCTGAAGAGTTTGGAGGACTCAGAGAAGCGGTCCAGCATCATCTGCAGGTCAAATTCTGTGTGGGCCACAAGGGCGCAGTCATCAGCAAAGAGGACCTTTTGAAGGAGAGTTTGCAGGCTCTTTGTCTTGGCAGTGAGACGATGCAGGTTGAATAGGGAGCCATTCAAACGGTAGCAAATATAGACCCCTTTTTCCAGATCTCTCACGGCAAGGGACAACATGCAGGTGAAGAACACGTTAAACAGGACTGGAGCTAGGACACAGCCCTGCTTCACACCGTTGCTTATTGTGAAGGGTTCCGAAACATTCCTCCTGGAGAGGACCTGGCCAGTCATGCCATTGTGGAAAAGCCTGATCATTGATAAAAACTTTGGCTGACATCCGATATGTTCTAGGACTGTCCAGAGGGCCTCTCTATTGACTGTATCAAATGCCTTCGTCAGATCTATGAAGACAGAGAATAGGGCATGTTTTGTTCAATGCATTTTTCCTGGAGTTGTCTCATGGTAAAGATCATATCAGCCGCACTGTGCTTCTGGCAGGTTTTGCTCCGATACTGTGATAAGTCTGTTGAGCATGACTCTGGCAAAGATATTCCCTGCAACAGAGAGGAGGGAGATGCCCCTGTAGTTCCCACAGTCAGATTTGCTTTCCTTGTTGTTGTAGATCATCATCTTGCATCACCTCCTCTTCCCAGATACTCAGCAGGACATCATGAAAGGCTTTGAGGGCCGCTTTGTAGATCTCGGCAGGAATGCCATCTTTTCCCGATGCTCTGCCTGAATTTGTTTGATGGATCGCCCTTTTGATTTCATGTATTGTCAGGGGTTCTGCAAGCGAGTCTTGCACTGGCTGCTGAGGAATCTGATTCAGTGTGTCTGCGTCAACTGATGAAGGTCGGTTAAGCAGGTTACTGAAGTGCTCTTGCCAGCGCCTGCTCAAGCCCTGTTGGTCTTTGATGAGGGCAGAACCGTCCGAGGACAACAACAGTGAACAGCCTGAGGTGAAGGGGCCAAAAACTGTCTTCAAAGCGCTGAAGAATTTGTTGGAGTTGTGGGTATCTGCATAGTGCTGGACTTCGGCGGCTTTATCCTGCCACCACTGGTCCTGCATCATTCGAAGGTCAGACTGGACCTTTGCTTGCAAAGTTTTAAAGCTTTCATGCTTAGATACCGAGGATGGATCATTCTACCACTTGATGTAGGCCTTGTTTTTAGCGTGGAGGGCTTCTCTAATCTTGTCATTGTTTTCGTCAAACCAGTCTTCATGCAGTCTAGTTTTAACTCAAAGCACTTCTTTGAGTTTTCCATCAAGTGCTTCTTGGAACTTTGCCAGATGGATTGGGTTGGTCAGCCTGGTAACGTTGTAGGAGGCCCTGACAGTCTTGGGTCGGTTTCTGTAAGGCAGAGTGATGTACAGTGACATTACAGCCCTGACCAGCCTGTGATCAGTCCAGCATTCAGCACCTCTCATGGCACGGGTCACTTGGACGTCCCTGATGTCACGTTGGCGTACAATAACAAAGTCGATCATGTGCCAGTTTTTAGACCGTGGGTGCATCCAGGTGGTTTTATACTTGTCTGCCATCCTGAACAAGGTGTTGGTGATACAAAGGCTGTGTTCTGCACACTTGCTAAGGAGGAGCAGGCCGTTTTCATTGATTTTGCCGACACCGTGTCTGCCCAGAACGCCTTTCCAGCTGCTGTGGTCTTTTCCTACTCTAGCGTTGAAATCGCTGAGCACAGCGTCATGACAGCCGTGACAGTGTTCATAGAACTGCTCTTTGTCTTCATCTGGACGAGTGAGCGTAGGAGCATATGCACTGATGACTGAGGTGTCTGGCCTTGCTGAGAGGAATGCGCAATGTCATGAGACGTTCGCTGATTCCTACTGGCAGGGCTGGAATGTCGCTGAGTGCGGCAATGTCTATCCGGTATCGCTGGAGCGCCTTTGCAACAAGCGATATTCTTCTCTCTGGTCTCGGTGTGCCAGCTCGGTCCAGAAGCGTTCGGACATTCTAGGCTCCCAGAATGAGCCTCTGGAGTTTTTCTTCTTTTGCATTGTTCGCCCGCTATGAGGATGAGTCTGTCAGCTGTGGTAAGCTGACCAGACGCTAGAAGGGCAGGCATTTGTCTGGGGCACCTTTTCTAGCCCCCTCCCTCATGTGAGGGTGGGCAGTGCTGTCCTAAAGAGGCTGCCCAGTCGTCCACCGGTGCTGCCGAACTGTTCTGTTGCCCTTAGATTCAGAAACAGAGCGAACACCCATGGACCGCCTGTGTGCAGGTTTGTGACTACAACCGCCAGTGTTCATCTCCCACCTGTTGCTCCGCCACGCGCCCATCGCCGCAGGACTTGAGAGGTGTATGCTGACAGGTCGGTTGATGAGATGAGATGCAAAACGAACCTGTGCGTGAAGGCTTTATAGTGAGAAGACCATTGCACAGGGGCAATCCCTCTCTCTCGGCCTGGGGAGTCTTGATCCAGTAGCACGGGGTACCGTTACAATGGGAGACTTCCAGGCTGCAGTGGATGACCAGGACTTCTAGCGGTGCCATGTCCAGTTCTAGGCGCTCCATGACGCTTGCTGCCACTGCCTTCACAACCGTTGAATCTCAGGTGATGATCTCTTCCGATTGTTCTGCCGGGAGTCAGTCTTCGCATGCAGTAGGGCTGGCACAGCCCAAACCTAACTCACTGAGGGTTTAAGACCCATCATCTACCTTCACTTGGTTCAGCCGACTCGCCAAAGCCGTTGTCCGAGGGTGGCTGCTGTTGCATGCGACAGCTTTGAGGAGCCACAGGTGAAAGCTGAGTGCCAGGTGAGGACCAGTGACAGGACCAGGGGCTGCCCTGAGGAGGGCATGACGTGCCCCCTGCCAAAAGGTACTACCTCTCCCTGACAACCCGAACCCCCCAAATGATACAAATGATACCCCCAAATCAACCCCCCCTTCAAATGATACTGATTGGAAAAAAAAACACTATCACGTTCAAACAATCACACTGAAATTAAGAAAGCTATATAGAAGAAAACTATATAACAAAACTCTCTAATTTCTTTATACAAGTATTCATACAAGCTTCATCAACTCTGTTCTCATCATTATCATCTTAATCTATATCCTGCTGAGCAGAAAACATCACATGTTCTTCACAAACACCACTCATGCACACTTTTATTAACAGATGCCTCTTCTTCTTCAACATCAAAATCAAAATCTTCATCAACATTCCGGCATCTTCAAAGCCTAATTGTCGTGTCGAATTTAACATCTATACTAATGCTACTAGACATCACAGATGACATTTCACTCTCCTTTTCCAGAAATTATGTGTATTCACAATCTTATAAATAAACTTAATGACCGTTGTTGAAGAGAAAGACGGAGATAAATTCAGCATGCAGTTAAACCAGAATCAGGAAGTAAAAACCGAAAGTTAACGTGTGACGGGCACTGCGCAAGTGCAAGCCCGAGCTGACCAATCAGTGTGCTCATTTCAGATCTTCCTTAGCAAATAGCCTGCATTGTTTACGAGCATATTGTCTTCATAACCTTTATTTTATTCGCTGAAACAGCATTTTAATATCAAAACAGTATTCAAAATGGAGAGACTACTTCACGGCCGTTCTTCTGGTGCATTGATTATAGTGTGTCTTGTACTGAACTCAGTAAATAATTCCAACGAAAACCAGTAAGTTTGCTACTGTTTTTATTTAGTTTTATGAGGGTACTCGTCAGAAAAATGGAAAAAAGAGAAGTTTTTAGTGAATTTTAGTCGATTTCACGTGAGCAAGTGATAGTTGAATACTTATTTTAATAGTTAATGCAAAAATCTGAATTTCAATAAAAATGGACTATTTTTACTTTTCTGGCCTTTATCTCAAAAGTCGTCTGTGTGACAAGCGCCTACTTTCAGTAGCACGCCTCACATTTTATCAAATAGGGTGTGTCTTTACAGAGACACGTTTAATTAGCATAAAATAAGCTACCATAGACGTGTTCGATTCTGAAGAGCATAAGAAGTGACTCTAATCTGAAACAAATTAACATAATAATGCTGTTATCTGGATATCCAGGCTCCTCCCCTGTAAACAAATTCTTCAGACACAAGTCTTATTAATTAACTTTAATTAGAAGTGCTTCTGAAGAATTTGTTTAAAGGGGAGGGGCCTGGATATCCAGATACCAGCATTATGTTATTCTGCATAAATATGGAACTTATTTATTACAATAGGCCTTCGTTATTCGCTGGGGTTTGGTTCCGGCCCCTCCCGTGAAAGAAGATAAATCGCAAGTTCTGTACTCGGAAGTAAAACCCCAAGTATCACATTACATGCGCGAATGATCAACCGGAAGTAAAATACTATGCATCTATTACATGCGCTAAAATATACTTCTTAAACACATTCTATAGACAGTCTTCTTCATTAATGTAGTAAAATGTAGTAATGATTAAGAAAAACTTACATTTTTACTGTGATATTTATTGATAATAAAATATAAACATATAAATATGTAAGAACACCTTTAGATGCATTTTCCATGAAACATGTAGTTTTCAAAAATGCACATGAGAGGAAGGTATTGCATTACTGTATTTGTGAGTCACGAGATGACTGAATTCAGATATGAACTGCATTCAGTCGAGCAGCTCCGCCATGTCCCTCAGCGAGTAGAAAGCAGAGTTTTAGAGTGAGACAGTTAGAGAGCGTTACAATACAAAGAAGCAGTGATGTCATGTGACTTAATCCTGTGGCACAGAGGTGAGCGTGCTTTTGGTTATTGTGAGTAGATGAAAATAGTGAATTCAGGTGTTAGCCACCGAACAGCTCACCCACGCCCCTCAGCTGAAGCAGAGAGAAAACAGTTAGAGGCGCAGCTGCCATAATCAAAGTCCCCCCCCCCAAAACACAGACCATAACAAAAAGGACATAAAAGAACAAGAAATGTAATAAATTGGATAAACAAAATGAGAAATATGCTACACCACAGTAAATAAAATCTCACACACACAATCATTCTAAACATTAACTTAGATACTGTACTGGAATGATAATTGAAAAAGACTTTAATAGTGGAGTGTTTTACAACTGTTCAGATGATTATTCCTCTTCAGGCACTTCAGAGGAAACTGTCATTCCTTTGAAGAAAGTCTTATTTCTTCAGAAGAGACATCTAACGTCATTACCTTTTTTCTGGTGTTTAGTCGATGTTTCAGTGGCATCTGAATAATTTAAACATACTAAAAAAGGCACATTGACAACTTGTGCGTGAATGAGGAAAAAGGGGTGTTACATCATCTCAACCAATCAGCAGGAAGGAGGACAGCCATTGGCTGAATTTGAATGACGTGCCAGTTGCTTGACAGTCCGCGAATATGCAAACCGTAAGTGCAAAACCGCGAATAATCAACGGCCTACTGCAATTAGCATCAACATGGAACATGTTGAGTTTAGTCCCCCCAGTGCACTAACTGGGTCATCAGAGCCCGGCCGTGTCTCTCACTGTCTGTGCTGGAGATTCATGTAAAAGAACCATCGCTGACTTTTATAAAGAGGAGCTGCAAAGCCATCAGCGTGTTTCTGCCCTGCAATGGCCTGGTGTCCAGGGTGTACTCTGCCGTCCCCCAGATTCGGCTGAGATGGGCCCCAGCCTCCCTGCAACCCTAATTAGGGTTAAGCGGTTCAGAAAATGAATGAATGAAATGTTGAGGCTAACTGTAAGGTTACACATTGCCAGTTGATACGGGACAACTGTAACTGGGTCCACTATGGCCATTTTGGAAGTGGTCTGTAATAATATGAGTGTAGAAGGAGATACAGCGTTTGAACGGATCCAGCACTCGGCTCACTGCAAATTTCAACAAGACCAAACTTTACAGGAATAGTAACCACACCCTCCTTGTTCTTAGGGTAGTTTTCCTTCACACAAGTTTTCCGAAGGAAGCGTGTGGAACACTTAAGGGTTAATGCAGAATTACTCTCTGGAAAGCAAACATGAATAAATAAATAGATCACTGAGCATGAAGTAATTCCGGCTCTGTGAGATTGAGGCATTATTGATGAGCATGAACTAAAGATGAGTCTGATTGGCTAGAAAGTTGGATGCTCGGGGAGTGAATAGTGGGATGATGGGTAAATTAATTAAGTTGCTTTTTATTGCCTTTGCGTGTGTTTAATATTGAAACAGTAAGTTTAATTTTTTTGTTGTCGTTTTGTTGTACACACACACACACACGCGCACACACACACGCACACACGCACACAAACGCACAAACACACACACACACACACACACACATGTTTGGATGAGCTGTTTATAAAAGTATAGTTTACTACGTAATTAGTATGAGATTCTGGGCGTAAACACAGACAGACCGACTTCACTGTGAATGTAAAACACGTTGCTAAATAACAAGCACACTATTCTGAGAGTCCCCTATTTCAGCACTCGGTAACTGTGTGTGTGTGTGTGTGTGTGTGTGTGTGTGTATATAAAACTTGAATGGAAGAGGAGCTCCTGATTGTCCGATCCAAATGTGAAACATTTAGATGGGGAGGTACTCTCACAGTCGTGTGAGTGTGTGTGTCAGTTAGGCCAGGACTGGAGGTTGAGGTGTGTGTTTCCTGGCAGGTTGAGTCACCAGGGTGCCCTAGTGGTGTTTATCTATCACTCTGACGCGTGAGTATGTTATCACCCGACTGACAGAGAGGCGTTAACACGGATCACGTTACAGCGCACATCACTTATCCTCTTATTATAGTCCTCTCTCTCTCTGTCTCTCTCACACACACACACACACACACATATATATATATATATATATATATATATATATATATATATATATATATAATGATTTTCTGAGTAGATCCTTCCGTAGGAGAGTGCTCAATACTTTTTGGTAGAGCAAATAACAATAAAAATAAAAGGACAGGACAAAGACTTTCTATTGAAAGTCTAAGTGATAAATGGAGTTTCAATAGAAAGTCTTTGTCCTGTCCTTTTATTTTTATTATATATATATATATATAGGGGATTTTCTGAGTAGATCCTTCCGTAGGAGAGTGGTCAATACTTTTTGGTAGAGCAAATAACAAAAATAAAAGGACAGAAGCTAAAATCACCTGAAGAGAGAGGATGGTTTCACCACCCCTCGAAACAGATCTGTAGTGATAAATGGAGTTTCAATAGAAAGTATTTGTACTGTCCTTTTATTTTTGTTTTTTACACACACACACACATATATATATATATATATATATATATATATATATATATATATATATATATATATATATATATATATATGTATGTATATGTGTATATTATATGTATGGATGGATGTATGTATGTATCTTCTTCTTTTCCTTTCGGCTTTTCCCTTAAGGGGTCGCCACAGTGAATCATCTGCCTCCATCTCACCCTATCCTCTGCATCTTTTTCTCTTACACCCAACTGCCTTCATGTCCTCCTTCGCCACGTCCATGAATCGTCTCTTTGGTCTTCCTCTAGGCCTTCTGCCTGGTAGTTCCAACCTCAGCATCCTACTGCCAATATACTCACTATCCCTCCTCTATACATGTCCAAACCATCTCAATCAAGCCTCTCTGGCTTTGTCTCCAAAACTTCTTACATGTGCTGTCCCTCTGATGTGCTCATTCCTGATCCTATCCATCCTCGTTATTCCCAAAGAGAACCTCAACATTTTCATCTCTGCTACCTCCAGCTCTGCCTCCTGTCTTTCCCCAGGGCCACTGTTTCTAAACCATACAACATCGCTGGCCTCAACACCGTCTTGTACACTTTTCCTTTCATTCTTGCCGATACCTTCCTATCACACATCACACCGGACACTTTTCTCCAACTATTCCAACCAGCCTGCACACGCTTCTTCACCTCTTTTCCACACTCTGGATTGTTGAGCCTAAGTACTTAAAATCCCTGTAACCTCACCGTTCCTGTTGGGTCCTTGGCATTCATACACATGTATTCTGTCTTATTGAGGCTAACCTTCATTCCCCTCCTTTCCAGGGCATACCTCCACCTCTCTAGATTTTCCTGCACTTGTTCTCTGCTCTCCCTGCAGATCACAATGTCATCTGCAAACATCATAGTCCATGGAGATTCTTGTCTAACCTCGTCTGTCAACCTGTCCATTACCATAGCAAACAAGAAGGGGCTCAGAGCTGACCCTTGATGCAGCCCCATCTCCACCTCCACCTTGAACTCTCCTGTCACACCGACAGCACACCTCACCACTGTCTTACATCTCTCATACATGTCCTGCACCACCCTAACATACTTCTCTGCCACTCCAGACTTTCTCATACAATACCACAGTTCCTCACCCTGTCATATGCTTTCTCCAGATCCACAAAGGCACAATGCAGCTCCTTCTGACCTTCTCTGTACTTCTCTATTAACACCCTCAAGACAAACACTGCATCTGTGGTGCTCTTTCTTGGCATGAAACCAGACTGTTGTTCACAAATGCTGACCTCTGCCCTTAGTCTTGCTTCCACTATTCTTTCCCATAACTTCATCGTATGGTTCATCAACTTTATCCCTCTGTAGTTGCCACAACTCTGCACATCTCCCTTGTTCTTAAAAATGGGCACCATCACACTTGTTCTCCATTCCTCCGGCATCCTCTCACTCCCTAAGACCTTGTTGAATGTTCTTGCCAGAAGATCTACTGCTACCTCTCCTAGACACTTCCATACCTCCACCGGTATGTCATCAGGACCAACTGCCTTTCCATTCTTCATCCTCTTCAATGCCTTCCTCACTTCACCCTTACTGATCTTTGCTACTTCCTGCTCCTCAATGGTCACCTCTTCTACTCTTTTTTTTTCTCTCTCTCATTTTCCTCATTCATCAGCTCTTCAAAGTACTCTTTCCATCTTCCCAGCACACTTCTGTCATCAGTCAATACATTTCCCTCTCAGTGATGCAGTGATGGTCTAGTGGATAGGGCACAGGATCGCTGATCCTAAGGTTGGGGGTTCGAGTCCCCACAGGGTTGTCACTGTCCCCCCCAGTGCAGCTAACTGGATTATCAAAGGCGGGCCATGTCTCTCACTGTCTATGGTGAGAGGCATGTAAAAGAACCATTGCTGACTTTCGTAAAGAGTAGGCTGCAAAGCCGTCAGCGTGTTTCTGTCCCTTGCTAAAGGGTTGTGACAGGAAGGGCATCCGACGTAAAAACCCATCCTAGATCAAATGTGCAAATCAGATGATTCGCTGTGGCGACTCTCGACAATGGGAAAAAGCCGAAAGAAAGAAAGAAATTCCAGTACAGTACAAAAGTTAATTCTTTGAATGTTTGTGCGTGAGATTTTATGTTCTGTAGCATGTTTAACAAATGATACCAAAAGGATAAACTTTATTACGCTTCATATCCTTTTACATTGAACTTGGAGTGACATGTCCAAGATGCCGCTGCATAGAGAGCAATGTTGTGGAGTTCTCAGAGTCGAATTGTTTTTGTTTGTTTTAATTTGTTTTATTTGTTTGTTCATGTTTTGCACTATGCTTGGCTATGATCGGTCGACCCTACTACAGCTATGAGCAGCTTCAGCTTCGGGCAACTAAGCACGCAACGACTCCTATCGTGAGCTGTTATGCTATGCTATGCTATCATTAAGCCCAGGAGGAGTTCTCAGATCCTCCGGCGCTTGGTTAGCATTTCCGGCCATACTGCTTTAAAATGTTCAGTCCCTGCGAAACAAGATGGACGAGCTTCATGCTCACATTGCAGCGCAGAGGGATCTACAGGACTGTGTTTCTAAGAAACATGGCTCGAGGAGAGTACACTCGATAAGATGAACAAACAAAACAACAAATAAAACAAATTAAAACGAACAATAGCATACTAGCTCTGCTAATAGCATGCTAGCTCTGCTTAGTTATACACGCACGAAGATACTCCGATCTTATCGCTGTAGTACAGTCGACCGGTCGTAGACGAGCATAGTGCAAAACATTTGACTCTGAGAACTCCGCGACGTCGCCATCTTGGAAACGTCACTCCAACTTCAATGTAAAAGGACATGAAGAGTACTGTAATAAAGTTTATCCTTTTGGTATCGTTTGTTAAATATGCTACAGAACATGAACTTAGGTACTGTACTGGAATAATAATTGAAAAAGATTTTAATACAACAGTTCAGAGAAAACCGTCGTTTATTAGGAGAAAGTCTTATTTCTTCAGAAGAGACATCCAGCGTTTTCTATCGCTTAACCAGAGAAGACACATAGCGTTTGAGTGGCATCATAGAGCTTAACTGGTCAGTAAAACACGCACAAAAAAGAGGCTCATTGACAACTTGTGTGCGAATGAGGAAAAAGGGGCGGGACATCAGCTCAACCAATCAACCAATCAGGAGAAAGGAGGGCAGTCATTGGCTGAATTTGAATCACGAGCCGGTTGCTCGGCAGTCAGCGAATAATCTAACTGTGGGTGCAAAACCGCGAATAGTCAAGGGCCTACTGTATCTCATAAAACACCCTAAATCAATTATTTTAAACATAACATTGTAAAATAATATCAAATAATATAAACATTAATTTCAAATAAATAATATTCAAGCAAAATAATTTCAAATTGAAAAATCTTAATCAAATTCACTCAAGTATCAAATACAGCATCAAATGTAACCTTTAACATTCTCTATGATGTGATTTTTCTACTTGTAAATGGTTCCGATGGTTCTGATGGTCGATAGATGGTCACATGACATGAAGCTGAGCCGACTCACTTTCCATAATAAATATAATAGTAAAAATTGATGAGTTTTTCTTAATCATTACTATATTTTACTACATTAATACTGTATTAATGAGTAAGACTGTCTATAGCAGGGGTCACCAACATGGTGCCCGCGGGCACCAGGTCGCCCGCAAGGACAACGTGAGTCGCCCGCGAGCCAGTTCAGAGGTCGAAAACCTATGGCTCGCGAGACAGACTTGGCTCTTTTGATGACTGTATCTGGCTCTCAGATAAATCAGGTGGCCTTTCTTAACAGAATAACTAATACATAATTTCGCTGTCCTTTAAATAAAAATACAGAAAAAAACCATCAAATAAAACAAAAACATAAATACATCTCACGCATTTCAATCTATACATCTATTTTCAATGCAATTTGTCGCTGTGGCGCACAACGTAGAGGCAATCCTTTCTGTACTCCAGTGTGGGCGGGGACGATACCTTGAAACTCTAATTTTATTGGATTATATACAACAGCCTGCGCGAGTTGTTTTTGGGTAAAGAGGTACATTTTCCTCATTTTGATCAGGTCATGTGTAAGAAGCCAAGCAGAGCTGGCAAGCAAAACACAAATGGACAGAATGAAAAAACTTCAACATGTCAACTCTTACGCATCAAGCGTGAGACTCACGCATTTCATCTCCTCCTCAATCTTTCACGCAAGGTGTCTAAAATCTCACGCATTAATACAATTATTTCCCAATTTTATTTTATTTTTTGTTATTTTTAAGGGTGTAATTTCAGCAAGCAAATGCCGTTGGCTGTCTTTTACGTAAACATACAGCTTCTCTTTCTACTTTTGGCTGCGGGATCCTTTACCGTAAAATCAGATACATACACACACTTAAAAACTAAAGGTTGTGAAACTTGCTCAGACGATGTTTTCATTTACGAATGTAGCTAAATGTAGATTTAGTTAGAATTGTGAACATTGTCTGTGTTTAATCCTTACATATAAAACTTGTATGAAATGGCTTAAAAATCACCCTTAAAAACCCTTTAAACCAAAATTTTCGCCCTGGACCTGACTGGGGGCTGTACCCCGGGACCCCTGCTTCTCACTCTTTATTAATCTTAGGGGTTGAAAGCTATGCTTTAACCCGAAGACCAGCTGATTGCCTTGGGACGCACTTCCTGTCACATAAACACTGCAGTGTGAGTCCTGTCATATTGACCATGTCTCGGCTCCACATGCGTACACGTGAAAAACATCAAGACCAACCTGCGGTCATGTAACAGATGGAAGCCTAAACGCCTGCTGAACTTCACTACGTATCAACCAGACTACAAAGCTATCAGCAAAACCATGCAGCACCAGAAGTCACATGCATCTTCCAATAATGCCGCCCATCTTCTATAGGGTGCCATTACATTTGTTCCAATGGAAGTCATATTTGTCTTAATTTTGAAATAGTTAAGTGATCCGCTGTTAGGGTCGTGGGGAGACCGGAGTCTAACTCAGCTGCCCCAGGACAAAGGTGGGGTACATTATCTCAGGGTCACAGACACACGGCCATTCTCACTCACACCTTAGGGCAATTTGTAACAGCCAATTGGCTCAATGTGCATGTTTATGGACTGAGAGGAAACCACAGTACCTGGAGTAAACCCATGCAAACACAGGGAGCGCATGCAAAGTCCACACAGGAACACCCTCGCTGAGTCCGGGACTGGAACCCGGGACCTCTCATTGTGACATGGACAGGCAAATCGCTGCTTCTAAAACAGTGAATAATTCAACTTGAGGTACGCATTTTATTCAGAATTGATACAGAATGCAAAGGGTTCCTAGCTCCAGATTTTCAGGGAGATGTTTAGTGTGAAATGGAAGTAACTCCACGGAAACTTGGTGGGGCCATATTGGACAGAAACTCTGTATGGAGTTTGCCCCAAATTTAGGGGTTTTCCAGGTTTAGAAGTAAATCAGCACAGAAATCTCCATCTGCTGACAAGGAGAGAGAAAACATGTCTCTCATTGTCATACCGTCTCATTCTCACATCGTCTCATTCTCGTTCTGTCTCATTGTCACACTGTCCCACTCTCATTCTGTCTCACTCTCATATGATCTCACTCCTACACTGTCTTGTACACATTCTGTCTCCCACACCAACTCGGTGTAATTTTGGCTCACTCTCACACCATCCTACTCAGACTGTCTCACTCCCTTGTCTTGTCCTGGTCATGCTCTCATTCTGTCCGGCTTTCACTCTCTCTCACTCTAATGCTCTCTCACCCCCACACTGCTTGCTCTACATCTGCCTCATTCCACACTCTCACTTTCATTTTGTCATACTTTCTCTCACCCCCACACTGCTTGCTCTAATTTTGACTCACTCTTACATTGTCTCTCTCTCACACACACACACACACACACACACAAACACACGTGTGTGTATTCATTCATTCATTTTCTGAACCGCTTAATCCTAATTCGGTTCACAGAGAGACTGGTGCCCATCTCAGCTGACTCCAGGAGAGGGCAGAGTATATCTTGGACAGCTCGGCAGGCCATTGCAGAATATACATTTATATATGGAGAGAGAGTGAGAGAGAAATTTTCTTTTATTAAAAATAAACTTCTACATACAAAGCTAACAATGTTAGAAATGAATTGTTTATTTACACCTCGTGGTGAACCTTTACCACTTCAGTAAACATTGTACTATAATTTATACTCTCCCAGTCATAGGCTGCTTTCCAAATCACACATGTACTATGCTGCATCCTGTTCATTCAGAATAAAGCATCATAGTCTACATCACTGAATAATGCAGCCGTGAGGATGGGCACAAACAATTGTCTGTCCTCACGCCGGTCCCAAGTCCGGATAAACGACCACCATCAGTGCTGACAACCAACAGGGTGCTGGTGGAAATTGGACTACTGTTGGTTGAAGGAGGACAGGCCGAAGAAGGAGAGGCAGGAGGCGTGTCCATAGACAGAGAGAAGAGGAAAGGCATAAGTCTAGGACTGAGAGTAGGGACTTTGAATGTTGGAACTATGGCAGGAAAAGGTAGAGAGCTGGCTGACATGATGCAGAGGAGGAAGGTGGACATACTGTCTGTTCAGGAGACCAGGTGGAAAGGCAACAAGGCTAGAAGCTTAGGAGCGGGGTTTAAGTTGTTTTTCATGGTGTGGATGGGAAGAGAAATGGAGTAGGAGTCATCTTGAAGGAGGAGTTCGTTAGGAATGTTCTAGAATTGAAAAGAGTCAGACAGAATGATGAGTCTCAAGTTAGAAATTGAAGGCGTGATGTTCAATGTTGTTAGTGCTTATGCCCCACAGGCAGGATGTGAGCGAGAAGAGAAGGAGAGATTCTGGAGTGAGTTAGATGAAGTGATGCAGAGTACCCCCAGAGGTGAAAGAGTGCTCATTGGTGCAGACTTCAATGGACATGTTGGTGCAGGAAACAGAGAGGACGAGGAAGTGATGGGCAGGTTTGGTATCCAGGACAGGAATACAGAAGGACAGATGTTGGTAGATTTTGCAAAAAGGATGGAAATAGCTGTGGTAAATTCTCTTCTGAGAAAGTATAGGTAGACTACATCTTGTGTAGGCGATGTAATTTGAAGGAAGTCAGTGACTGCAAAGTAGTAGTGGGTGAGAGTGTTGCCAAACATCATAGGGTGGTGGTGTGCAGGATGATGCTGATGGTGAGAAAGGTGAAGAAGGCAAAGGCAGAGAAGAAGACAAAGTGGTGGAAGCTGAAAAAGGAAGAGTGTCGAGTTGTCTTCAAGGAGGAGTCGAAACAGGCGTTGGGTGGTCAGGAAGTGCTTCCAGATGACTGGACAACAACAGCTAATGTGATCCGAGAGACAGGTAGGAGAGTACTTGGTGTGACCTCTGGAAGGATAGTAGATAAGGAGACTTGGTGGTGGAATGAGGAAGTGCAGGAGTGTGTACAAAGGAAGGGGTTAACTAAGAAGAAGTGGGACATTGAGAGGACCGAAAAGAGTAACAGGAGTACAGGGAGACAAAGCGTAAGGCGAAGGTAGCAGTATCAAAGGCCAAACAGAGGGTGTATGATGACTTGTATGCTAGGCTGGACAGTAAAGAGGGAGAAAATGATTTATACAAGTTGGCACAGCAGAGAAATAGAGATGGGAAGGACGTGCAGCAAGTTAGGGTGATTAAGAACAGCGTGGGAAACGTGTTGACTGATGACAGAAGTGTGCTGGGAAGATGGAAAGAGTACTTTGAAGAGCTAATGAATGAGGAAAATGAGAGAGAAAAGAGAGTAGAAGAGCTGACTGTTGAGGACCAGGAAGTAGCAAAAGTTAGTAAGGGTGAAGTGAGGAGGGCATTGTAGAGGATGAAGAGTGGAAAGGCAGTTGGTCCTGATGACATCCCTGTGGAGGTATGGAAGTGTCTAGGTGAGGTAGCAATAGATTTTCTGACAAGAATATTCAACAAAGTCTAAGAGAGTGAGCAGATGCCGGAGGAATGGAGGAGAAGTGTGCTTGTGCCCATTTTTAAGAACAAGGGAGACATGCAGAGTTGTGGCAACTACAGAGGGATAAAGTTGATGAGCCATATGATGAAGTAATGGGAAAGAATAGTGAAAGCTAGACTAAGGGCAGAGGTCAGCATTTGTGAACAACAGTTTGGTTTCATGCCAAGAAAGACCACCACAGATGTAGTGTTTGCTTTGAGGATGTTAATAGAGAAGTACAGAGAAGGTCAGAAGGAGCTGCATTGTGTCTTTGTGGATCTGGAGAAAGCATATGACAGGGTGCCGAGAGAGGAACTGTGGTATTGCATGAGGAAGTCTGGAGTAGCAGAGAAGTATGTTAGAGTGGTGCAGGACATGTATAAGAGATGTAGGACGGTGGTGAGGTGTGTTGTCGGTGTGACTCAAGAGTTCAAGTGGAGGTGGGACTGCATCAAGGGTCAGCTCTGAGCCCCTTCTTGTTTGCTATGGTGATGGACAGGCTGACAGACGAGGTTAGACAAGAGGTGGAGGTATACCCTGGAAAGGAGAGGAATGAAGGTTAGCTGGAGGTAGCAGAGATGAAAATGTTGAGGTTCTCTTTGGGAGTAATGAGGATGGATAGGATCAGGAATGAGTACATCAGAGGGACAGCACATGTAAGAAGTTTAGGAGACAAAGTCAGAGAGGCTAGATTGAGATGGTTTGGACAGAGTACAGAGGCGGGATAGTGAGTATATTGGTTGTAGGATGTTGAGGTTGGAACTGCCAGGCAGAAGGCCTAGAGGAAGACTAAAGAGAAGATTTATGGATGTGGTGAAGGAGAACACGAAGGTAGTTGGAGTAAGAGTAGAAGATGCAGAGGATAGGGTGAGATGAAGGCTGTGGCGACCCCTGAAGGGAAAAGCCGGAAGGAAAAGAAGTCTACATCACTGAATAAACTCGTACACTGAATAGTGTGCTTCAGTTGGAGTTTCAGTAGAAAATATATTGAAAAGATATTCTCTGCATTCATTAATACAGGACTTTGTGATTTGGGATGCAGCTCTCAGCATCATTAAAGATATTATACCCAAGAATCAGAGAAGCGGACTAGGGTGTGTGTGTGTGGGTGTGGCTGTAGTGAGGTTGCAGGATTCTTAAGGTTCTCTTCAGTTATTTGTACTTTCTTTTCCGTTTTCATCTCACACAGGAAGTGTTCAGCGATTTTATTTATTTACAACTTCTGAAATACAACCACTGGAATCGTATTAATCACCACTGCAGTGATATTTAATGACACCAGTCTCTTTTTATTATTATTATTATTATTAATACACAAGGCCCTCGTTATTCGCAGGGGTTTGGTTCTGGCCCTTCCTGTGAATGAAGATAATCTGTGAGTTCTGTACCCGGAAGTAAAACCCCATGTATCATATTACATACGTGAATCAGTAACCGGAAGTAAAATACTATGTATCTCTTACATGCAATATGCTTCTTAAACACATTCTATCAACAGTCTTACTCATTAATTCAGTCTTAATGTAGTAATTATTAAGAAAAAACAAATTTTTTAAATGTGATATTTATTGATAATAAAATATAAACGTTATCCAGCATACATATAAAAACACCTTTAAATGCATTCTCCTTGAAACATACAGCACTGTCTTCTTCTTTTCCTTTCAGCTTTTTCCCTTTCTCGGTAGTCGCCACAGCGAATTATCTGACTCGCACATTTGATTTGGCATAGGTTTTTACATCAAATGCCCTTCCTGTCACAACCCTTTAGCAAGTTTTCAAAAATGCCCACTAGAGTAAGGTATTGCATTAGGCATGATATGACTGAATTCAGGTATGAACTGCATTAAGTCCAAGCAGCTCAGCCAAGCCCCTCAGCTGGAGTGAGTAGAAAACAGAGTTTTAGAGTGAGAGTTAGAGAGCGTTACAAACCAAAGAAGCGGTGATGTTGATGTGAGTTAATCCTCTGGCTCAGAAGTGAGTGTGCTTTTGTTTATTGGGAGTAAATGAGAATAGTGAATTCAGGTGTGAGCCATGGAGCAGCTCAGCCACGCCCCTCAGCCGAAGCAGAGAGTAAACAGTTAGTTACAGGCACAGCGCCAAAATCAAAGTCCCCCAAAACACAGACCAGAACAAAAAGGATATAAAAGAACAAGAAACGGAATAAATTGGATAAACAAAACGAAATGAGAAACATGCAACACCACAGTAAATAAAATATCACGCACAAACATTCTAAACATTACCTTAGGTCATGAACTGGAATAATAATTGAAAAAGACTTTAATAGTGGAGTGTTTTACAAAAGCTCAGACAATTATTCCTCTTCAATCACTTCAGAGGAAACTGTCGTTTCTTCCGGAGAAAGTTATGTCTTCAGAAGAGACATCCGTCATTACCTTTTTCTGGTGCTTAGCAGGCATTTGCGTGACATCATAGACTGTAACTGGTAATTAAAACACACTAAAAAAGGCTCATTGACAACTTGTGCGTGAATGAGGAAATAGGGGCATTACATCATCTCAACCAATCAGCAGGAAGGAGGCCAGCCATTGGCAGAATTTGAATCGTGTGAGAGTTGCTCAGCAGTCCGCAAGTACTCAAACCGTGAGCGCAAAACCGCGACTAGTCAAGGTTCTACTGTATTATTATTGTTATGATTGAACAGAAATTTAATTATGATACAGATGAAGAGGATAAATATCACTAATCATGTGCTATAACGTCTGAAACCACACACTCTTCACTATCTAGTGCACTTCAGGAGCTTTTATTGTGTCCCAAGGACTCACTGAATACACAAAATGTAATGCACATCTTTGCATCCCTTCAGGGGTCGCCACAGCGAATCGTCTGCCTCCATCTCACCCTATCCTCTGCATCTTCTTCTCTTACACCAACTACCTTCATGTCCTCCTTCACCACATCCATAAATCTTCTCTTTGGTCTTCCTCTAGGTCTTCTGCCTGATAGTTCCAACCTCAGCATCCTACTACCAATATACTCACTATACCTCCTCTGTACATGTCCAACCCATCTCAATCTAGCCTCTCTGACTTTGTCTTCAAAACCTTTTACATGTGCTGTCCCTCTGATGTACTCGTTAGTGATCCTATCCATCCTCATTACTCCCAAAGAGAACCTCAACATTTTCATTTTTGCTACCTCCAGCTCTGCCTCCTGTCTTTTCCTCAGTGCCACTCTTTCTAAACCATACAACATCGCTGACCTCAACACAGTCTTCTACACTTTTCCTTTCATTCTTGCCGATACCTTCCTATCACACATCACACCGGACGCTTTTCTCCAACCATTCCAGCCTGCACACGCTTCTTCACCTCTTTTCCACACTCTCCATTGCTCTGGATTGTTGAGCCTAAGTACTTAAAATTCCTGTAACCTCACCTTCTTTATCTCTACTCCCTGTAACCTCACCGTTCCTCTTGGGTCTTTCTTGTTCACACACATGTATTCTGTTTTACTTCATTGCTCTCCTTTCCAGGACATACCTCCATCTCTCTAGATTTTCCTCCACTTGTCCTCTGCTCTTACTACAGATCACAATTATAATCACAATACAGTCATCTGCAAACATCATAGTCCATAGGGAATCTTGTCTAATGCACATGAAATACGAAACAGAAGATTTACCCAGAATGCACTCTGTCTCATTTAATCTACTTTAAGATGTTTTTGGGTCCCAAAGGATATCTGGAAATGATACACAATAATAAACAAACAAATCTATCCATCCATCCATCTCCCCATCCATATATTTATGTAGTCTTCCATCTCTCTGTTCATCCATCCATCCATCCTTCCATCCACTCATCTATTTATCCCATTGTCTTTCTATTGGTTTAACTAATTCTTTTTTTACATTTCCATACTGGTTGTTTCAGTAGTTAGTTGGTAGGTTGGATAGTGGGTTAATTGTTTGGTTAATTGGTTAGTTGGTAGACTGATTTGTTCGTAGGTTGGTTGCTAGGTTAATTGTTCTATCTGTCTGTTTGACTTTCTTTGTATCCCGCTAATGTTCTTCCTGTCTGAATGCCTCACTGCTTTTACTATTATTTTTTACTATTATTTTTTTCTTTTTCTCTATGACCTGTGCCCATCTTTCCTCTTTTTCTACTTGTCTGTCTTTTCTTCAGATTATCTTGTTGTCTATCCATCTCCAATGGTGATCATTGTAAATGAGTATCTTCTCTTTTTTTGATCCACAGGGGGTCCTCATCGGATTCACAAATTATCTGGAGAGAGAGACAGAGAGAGAGAGAGAGAGAGAGCACGAGAGACAGATAGAGAGAGAGAGAGAGAGAGAGACTGAGAGGAAGGAAAGCACATCTGTTAAACACATCAAGACAGCCATCTCAGCAGGAGCGCTGTGTTTTCCGTTGGGGAGAAATGGTCTGCAGCACAGTTTGTCGGCCTATGATCAGGCCACAGGCTCTCATTCGGAGGAATGGATAGCCTTGCCACTAACGCTACAATTACTGCCTTAAGGATGGGACACAGCTAATGTGAATCATATATTCTTTGGCTTAAACATCAGCAGATGCAGCAGTATTCGATGTACCCATTTTATTGTTGTTTGCCTCAGCAAAAGTAGCGTTTATAAGCTGTTATATTTATTTGGGACCAGTTCCTTTTTTTTGTTAATTTATTGATTTTTCATAGACGATGGCGGCGACCTATCAAATTGTTGTCAGCAGTGTAAATTATTATAACAGTGTTGTTGTTGACCGACGTGTTCAACAGACTGTGCATTACTGTAACGGACCATGTGGAGCAATAAAACATGGATTAAGCTGCACTGTGGCTCATCGTAGTAACTGTGCAGAACTTCTGGATTCATCCCAGATTTACAGTGATCGGACAATCAGCTACCATGAATCTACATCTAAAATTCTTGAAAATGGTGGATGCAGTCAGGTTGGATTTGTTGAGGATTTCCATTACCAGGTCGTTCCACGAGTGAAGAAAGGATCTTCTGTTCAGAGTTCAACAAGTCTGAAGGATATCACTGGTGAGGCGATCAACTTAGCCAGTGGGAAGATGAAGGAGTTCTCCTTTGAGAAGATAAAGTACTCCTCTAGTCATGTGACCTTCAGGAAAGGTAGAAAAGTAAGGCCTGACTCATTTAGCCGGCGGTCTGCCGACCTCGATGTCATTTATGGACACTTCGGCAACGATGAAAACTGTCCTCCGCAGAAATCTGCACCAGATGAGCAAAAGTTGAGCCGTAGCATCTCACTGGAGCAGAACCTAAATAATGCAGCTTCATTTTATCTCAACAACCTCACGGAGGAGAACCTTATTGCCCGCATTCTGGAGAAGACCAAGACTGATAGCAATGCTTCTGGGGAAGACATCAAAGCTTGTTTAGATATCTTGTTGAAGTGCTCAGAGGATCTGAAGAAGTGCACAGATATTATAAAGCAATGCATAAAAAGGAAGTCCATGAGCGGAGACAGCGAGGATTCTGGGAATCCGGATGCTATTTACAAAACAATGATGGCACGACTTTCTAGTTATCTGAAGAGGCTGCCTTTTGAGCTTGAACTTGGGAATACAGGAAGACCAGAGCACAATGATCTGTCTGAACTGGTCAGCACTCTGCATGGGCTTCAGCAAAGGCCTTTCTCACCTTTTGGCAATGAACAGCCTCCTCGATATGAGGATGTAGTTCAGTCCCCTCCAACAACAATCCAGTCAAAACCCTCGTCTTGCTTGTCTCTGGAGTCTTTTGATAGCACCAGAGAACTCCCGGGAAGTTTACCATCTGCTGCAGTCCTCAATGTACCACCCCCTACTCATTCATCTGCTAACGGACTGCACTATTCCAATCTTCCCTCTACCACTGGTGGCACCAAACCACCCTGTCTTAATTATCATATTTCCACTGGCTGCCATGATGCGTCCTCCTCCACCAACAGCATCTCCAAGGACACTTCAATGGAGACCCTGTACATTGAGGAAGATGCTGATGTAGGTCAAGCACTGGATAGGAAGCAGGGCTCTAGTTTGTCAGAGTCGAGGCAGCTTTCAAAGAGACATGATATAATGTCAGGTCTTAGTGCTAGTGCTGCAGACAAATTTCCTGATCTCACTAGAAATGGACCTGTGTATACACCTAAAACAGAACCAGGAAGTAACCAAGTTTATACAGCGTCACACAGCACCGAGTCAAGGATACTCTCAAATCCTGCACCACACATCAACAGGGAAGGTGTAGATGAGATTGATAAACTATTAATGGACTTGGAGTGCCTCTCTCAGAACATACGGAAGGAGCCTCCACTACCGCCAAAGCAGAGACAGATAAATGTATACCAAAAAAACTTGCACCAGATTGGCTCATCAGGGTCCTCCAGTCCCCCTTGTCCTCTGGCCATCTCGTCGACCAAACCAACAAAGTGCAACACAAGAGAAGCCATTGAGGAGGACGATAGTGCTCTCTTACTACAGATTCTTGAAAGCATTGAG
The DNA here is from genome assembly GCA_024760905.1 of Plotosus lineatus. Lineage (NCBI taxonomy): Eukaryota > Metazoa > Chordata > Actinopteri > Siluriformes > Plotosidae > Plotosus > Plotosus lineatus. The sequence continues at coordinate 1,617,613 of CM045747.1, read as the reverse complement.
AGCTTTGCTCAAGAGCTGGTGGACTGTGGAGCTGGAACAGGAACTCAATCAAAAGAGCGTGAGGTGATGCGTCTACTTCAAGACACATTGTCTAAGAATGAAATGACTTCTGAAATTGCTCCTGTGCCTACACCTGCACCTGAAACACCACCAGGATGTTCATTTCTGGCTACAATAGCAGATTCAGCTACACCTGCACCAGTTGCCGTTTCTGTACCTTCAATGACACCTGCTCAAGTTTCGGGTCCGTTCATTAATGGTAGAGACACAGGATCCACTATCCTCATCCAGCAGACACCAGAAGTGATCAGGGTAAGTTCTTAAGGTGTACACTATGAATTTGCAAAGCATGTCTGGATGAGGAAATGTTGCTAGCGTTAAAAGGAAAGTTAATTTGGCTCACATATTGTGTTCAGATCATCACGGGGGGCTGGTTATAAAACACTCACTTCAATGATGCCAGTTTGTTTAATAAGGTCACTCTTTTTTTTTTTTTTTTTTTTTGACGGATTTTTCAGCACAAATTTAATTACGTCGGCGGAAATAAAAAAATAAGGCCACGAGATTTAAAATACTGTATTCAAGATGATAAGCGATCAGGGCACTTTAAAAATTGGAGTGGGTGGGCACTTATTAAAATGTTACCAGCAGAGTGGAACTGTAAGTGCGCGCACACACACACACACTGTAAGTGCTTATTACCATCAAGGTGGAAACCATGAATAATAACAGAACAATATAAGAGTTTTACTGGTATTTGTGTTATTCATTTTGTGGTATCAACCAAACTACTTACATGAAATCTGAAAATAAACAGAAAACCGCATAAATTATAAAAAAAAACACCCCCTTACTTTCCCCTCCCGGTGCTGTTCCTTTAAACATTTTCCAGAAAGTAAAATTGAGCCAATCAACACGAATGTCAACTTTAGCACATGGCACACTGAACCAATGAACACATGTCCAGGAATGTCTTTAAATTTATGAAGTTATTGAGCAAAAGAATTAGGTGAAAAATACTCATCACTTTCTGATAGGTCCATATCTGGCTCATCGCTCCATTCATCCAGAGCATCCCATAGTTTTTCTGGAGCAGTTTCTAATGGTTCACCTTGTTGGACATTTATCAAGAGAACACAGCAAAATATTTTCCTGTTTTTTAAAGCATGGCGGAACAATCAAATGTGTTGTTACTGATGAACATTATAGACAGTCCCCATTGGCAGGGGGTCTTTAAATACCGTGTAAACTTAGTTTTATAGGCACTGAACACCTCATTTTACCGTTACAGAGACCAATCAAATAAAATTGGTTTTATCTACGATTTTGTGGGGGGGGGGCTTATTGGAGCAGCGTGTTTGTCACGTTGAATACGGTATGTAATTCACAAACCTACAAATGCACACGGATATTAGACGCGAGAACAAAAACAGTGTGTGTCTGTGGGGGGGGGCTTTTTACATCGAATACGGAATACGGTATTATGTACAATTTTGAAGAAAAAAGTTTCGAAGGGAAAAATTTTAAAAAATCTTTTTTGTTATTTTGTTGATATTAATAGCACAGGAAGGTTTCGTCACTTTAAATTTTTTCATGTATACTATCTGGTTGATGACTCTAGAAGTGCTGGGAATATCATCTAATGTAGTGTGCAAATTACATATGTCTCAATACAATGCATTATCTGTTCATTAGAGTCACTCGCAAAGCATGCTGGGAGTCTCGACTTATGATACCTGATGCGAGAATTCATTTGAATATAAAGATGTAAGCGTGATCTCGATGGCGAACACACAAAACATATACACAACAGGAACGAAGAGAAAGGTGGAGAGAGACGGAGATATTAAGACATAAACAAGTTGAAGGATGTATTTTTTATAATTTCAGGTACATTGGTGCACTTTAAATCTTTTCTGTTACAGATTAAAAAACAATGCTAATGCAGTTTTTCTTTACTGTAAGCTGAACTATATTTCTTTTTTGTTTTTAATGTTAATAAAGATACAATGTTATGCAGAGGTGTACTAATAATTTTATAGACAAATGATCCTATTTATAGTTGCTCGCGGGGTGGTTGGGGGGGGGTTTCTTCCTAGATGGGGCACCACAGAAAATAATTGAGAAGCAATGGCCCAATGTAAATGTCCTTGGGCTGTGGGAGGAATCGGAGTACCCGGAAGAAACCTACGCAAGCACATGGAATGCGTGCAAATGTTACATGGAAACTTTCTTGCTTAAGCCCAGGAATCGAACCCAAGACCTTGTGGCTGTGAACCTGCATGCAGTCATTGTTTTGTGGATCTGGTTGTATTAAACCGGGGGTGCTGACGAAACTTCCATGTTCTGATCTGCTGGATAGATTATCAATCAGCTTAGTGCTGTAAACTGGAGTAAACTGCCAGAACAGCAACACATCGATCTGTAGCTCGGAGTAATGTGAGCCGTCTCTGTCTCTCAGTAACACAGGATGTCAGGGCCGCACATCAGAAGCAATGCACTCTGGGATATATCGAGTTTTTTTATTGGATGGAAATAGTGTTCATTAGTCGTCATATTTCCTGTGATCGTTCTTCACACTTTTTATCTCTTCATTTTTTGTTCTGTTATTTCTCTATTTTTATCTTCTCTCTCTCTCTCTCTCTCTCTCTCTCTCTCTCTCTCTCTGTCTGTCTTTTTCCCTATAAAAATTTATCTTGCTCTCTGTCTCCCCCCCTCTGTCTGTCTTTCTGTTTCTTCCTCTCTGTGCGTCTTTCTCTCTCTGTGTCTTTCCCTGTCTATCTCTCACTGTCTCTTTCTCGCTGTCTGTGGTAATTCAGCCATCACATGTTGTAAGACTGTAAACTGATCCTTGTGTGCTATCTGTAGCTCACTATTTATGATGTTGCCATCACAATCATCAGCAGAGGAAGGATTTTAGTGAGAGCAGCCCCTCATTTATACACATACACACACACACACACACACACACACACATACACACTCACATACACACATTGTCTCACATACACACACACTCATACACACACACTCACACACATTTCCACACACTCACATACACACACTCACAAATACATACACACACACACACTCACACACTCTCACACATACGCACACACACACTCACACTCTCACACATACGCACACACACACTCACATACCTGCAAACACACATTTGCACACACTCACACTCTCACATACGTGCACAAACACACACACTCACACACGCACATACACACTCACATATACGTGCACAAACACACACGCTCACACACACACACACTCACACTCTCACATACGTGCATAACACACACGCTCTCACACACACACACACACACTCTCTCGCATACACACACATACTCTCACATACGTGCACACACACACACACACTCACATACGTGCACACACACACACACACACTCACATACGTGCACAAACACACACGCTCTCACACACACACACACACACACACACACACACACACACACACACACACACTCACATACGCGCATATACACACACACACACACATACTCTCACATACACACACACTCACATATGTGCACACACACACACACACACTCTCACATATGCGCATATACACACACACACATACTCTCACATACACACACACTCACATACGTGCACACACACACACACATTCACATACACACACGCACACACACACACACACACACACACACACACACACATGCACCCTCACATACCTACACACATACACATACACACTCATACTCACGCACCCTCACATACCTGCACACACACATTTACACACACTCTCACTCACACACTCACACACACACACACTCTCACATAAACGGATACATACACACACATTCTCACATACACACTCAAATACACACCCACACACACACCCTCACATACGTGCACACACACCCACATGCACACACACACACACACACACACACACATTATATCAGAATTTTCAGTTTATGTTTGTCTATTTTTTTCAGGACTGTGTGTGTGTGTGTATATGTGTGTGCACTTCTCCATCCTTCTGTGGCATTTCATGAAGAGACTTGAGTGACGCCGTGAGGAAAACGGAGTGTGTGTGTGTGTGTGTGTGTATGCCGGTGGGGTTGTGTGTTTACGGGTCCTTGCCAGTTAACACCATATAGCCAATCAGAGACATATACAGTAACATAGACAGTCAGTCAGTTCAATGTCTGTGTGTGTTTGTGGGAGGATGGGTGTGTGGGTGTGTGATGGTAACTGTTCACCTCTTAAAACTGGATCTGATGATGCATCTGTCTTCAAGTTGCTCCTTCCAGCAGTGTGATAGATCTGTCTGTTTCCATATCTGTCTCTACGTGTTTAATATTAACGTTTGAAACCCTTCCACCGAAATACACTGACAGACTGAATGTTGAATTCCATTTAAATTCCAGCTGACAGCTGATGATGTCATGAAGAGTATGACAACAGGTGACCAAGCACAGCCTGGTGCAACTCACAATCATTGAATTCCCTTCTTTCTTACTTTCCTTCTTTCTTTCTTTCTTTCTCTATTTTGTTTCTTTCTTAACGTTGCTCCGAGAGTTCTCTCAGTCAATGGTCGTCTTCAGTAAAACACTGGGGTTGTGAAATATCCCCTCGCGGTGATTGTTCATGCCGTGCTGACAGAGTATACTGACTCGCTACACCTTTCAGGACGTGCACTTAATCACTATGGAGACGGAGATGCTCTGGCTGGTACTGGGTATGCTGTCTCTCCCATTCATCCTTCACAGTCGCCTCGAGTCGAGAGTTTGGGCCAGTGAGGCAAGAGTCAGTGACCCATGAATTCAATTCAGAGTCAAGTGCAGAGTCTGTGATTCAAGGTTTCAACACGAGTGTATAATTTGCATACTATGACTATTTTCCAACCACAAGAAAATACATTCTGTGTATTAAGACATCATATCGGCTGCCATGGAAAGTCCAGTGAGTGATTCAATCATTCAAGAATTTGTTATATTTATTCCAGAGTCAAAACAGAGTCAGGGATTCAAACATCCACCTAATAGCATCCAAGCATCCAGAGAATCAAGCTGAGAGTCAGTGACATGGTTTGAGCTGAGTCAGTGTTGGATTGGTTCATGTCAGTGATTCATGCTGAGCCACTGATTGAGTGATTCATGTAAGTGACTCATACTGAGTCAGTGATTCAGTGGTCATGTAAGTGATTCATACTGAGCCTGTGATTGAGTGATTCGTACTTTCAGTGATTGAGTGAGAAGATTTATGGATGCGGTGAAGGCGGACATGAAGGTCGTTGGAGTAAGAGTAGAAGATGCAGAGGATAGGGAGAGATGGAGGCAGATCATTTGCTGTGGCGACCCCTGAAGGGAACAGCCGAAAGGAAAAGAAGAAGAAGAAAAGAAGAAGTGATTGAGTGATTCATGGACGTGACTCATACTGAGTCAGTGATTGAGTTGATTCATGATACTGACTCATACTGAGTCAGTGGTTCAAGTAAGTTATTCATATTGAGTCAGTGATTCAGTGATTCATCTAAGTGATTCATTCAGTGATTGAGTGATTCATGTAAGGGATTCATACTGAGTCAATGATTCAATGGTTCAAATAAGTGATTCATACTGAGTCAGTGATATAGTGATTCATGTAAGTGATTCATACTGAGTTAGTGTCGAGTTGATTCATGTAAGTGACTCATACTGAGCCTGTGATTGAGTGATTCATACCGAGTCAGTGTTTCAGCCTGTGATTCATTAATGCCATTACCTTACTGAATCAGATTAGAAAAAATATGGAGGTAAAAGTGCTGAGTGTTAAAGTCTGCAACGTCTCAGAGTTCACAGTGCAACCTGTTTCCACATCTCCTGCAGCCTGATCCGACCAGTCTCCATGCAGGGATCAGTAACTATGACAACAACATCGATAGTCTTCTGTATCTGAGCTTCAATACAGTACTGTGTGCGCGTGCGTGTGTGTGCGCGCGCACGGGTATATAAACAGACACACACTGGTCACACGGTCAGAACAGCAACGTTACATCATCAGAGAGGAAATGATGTCATTCTGCAGCCTGGAGCCAATTTTTTCACACACACACACACACACTTTCTCGCACACAATCACTCTCAGAGGGACAGGCAGTTAAAACAATTATTGACTTTCTATTCTGACTGGAAAAGTTTAAGATCTTAATTATCGTTTGTCTTTTAGTGCTTAGGCCAGACGCACATGTCACAGCTCCGCCCGCAATGTAAAATAAACACGAATGAGTTCAACAGGAAAGGGTGTAAAGTTACTAGAAACAGCAGCGTCTCAGCATGTTAGCATGTTAGCATGTTAGCATGGAGCGGCTCTGACAGGCTGCTTGGTGTTCAGGTTCAGACGTGAGAAAATTACGATTTATTTGTTTGTTTCTCTCAGTAGAACTACATTGGTCACTGCTCGCCCTCTAGTGCTGCAGAGTAGTAACTGCACCTGAAACACACAATCAGTAACAACAATAAATATAATAATGAATAATGGATATAATGCCTATTTTTCAGACTGCGTTATAGTTTCTGTATCAACCATGATAAACATTAAAAATAAAATCTAGAAGCAAAAGCATTTTATGGCAAAAATACAGAAACTGTCGATCTCTGTCTCCCCCTGCTGGTGAACACCTGTGCTGTTTCACTTCCTTCACTTCAGAAACAGGCTTAATAAAGATGAACTGAATTACAATACTGCCATATCATCACACACACACACACACACACAGACTCTGTTTTCCTCATGGCATTACTCAGTCTCTCCATTACTTAAACTTGTGATTGTGGAACAAATCCAGAATAAATCATCACAGCTGAAAGGAATACACGTGTTGTGTGTGTGTGTGTGTGTGTGTGTGTGTGTAGTCTGCCTGGTACCTGGTGCAAAAATAACCTGCGCATGAGATCCTGTTTGTATTTATGGCCCTGACTGAAGCCTCAAGGGGTGGGGATAGAGGGATGTGGTCTCAAGTGCAAGGTCCACCCTCTGACATAGGAGCGGCAGGGTAATACAATCACTTTTATTATGAAAACAATTATAAAACTCTGTGTCTCTCTTTAAACTGTATCACTGTCTTTAAACTGTTCATGATTGTCTGATTATTTGTTAATTGTAATCAAATTTTTCCTGACACAATCACACACACACACGCACACAACCCCCCCCCCCACACACACACAAACTCATGCACACGCACAAACGTGCACACACTCACATACTCATGTACACACTCACGCACACACACACACACACACTCGTGCACACACACACTCATGCACACAGACACATGCACACACACGTACACATGCATACAGACACACAGTCACTCACACACACACACACACACACACACACACACTTACACCCCCCCCAGACACAAAAGTGCACTGCACAATATTTCACCAGCAATGTGATTAAACAAAATTCCTTGAGTTGGCTCATGGTTCTGGACTGACCTTTTACCTCTCACGTGTCCCTAGTGACACACATTCTGGGATGCCTCTGAACATGGAACGGGTGACTGTGGGAAGTTGATGTTGATTCTGAGCTGATGGCATTCAGAAACTGTGCAACTGAGAGGAAGGAATGAAAACGTTGTTGTTTGTGTGTCCCACGCTCTTCTGGGCCGTGTTCCGATCCTCTCAGCACACCTCCTCTCGCTGCTAACAAGCTTTACTTCCTGGCAGACTGGGGATTACCATGCGAGTACATTTCCTATTCACTGCATTTCATTAGTGTTGAGTTGGTTGTTGATTTATTTTTCCAAAGATAATTGATTTGGCTCATGTCCAGTTAGCCGTTCTGAATGCTGATTATGTAAACTGCTTTATAACTGTTGTCACAACAAACAATAAACAAATAAATAGTATACATATGAGGGGAAAGATTAATAGCATTCATACATTTTTTATTATTATTATAAAATTATTATATTACAATTACAATTACTATTATTATTATTATTATTATTATTATTACTATTATTAGTAGTAGTAGTAGTAGTAAGTGTAAAAGATGATCATTCTGGTGTCAATTACACATTTTTGCACTTAACGCGTGTTGGACAACTTGCTCGCTACCATGTACAAGTCAGAATTAGCATGCTAGCTGTTGTCTTTGACTTTATAGTTATAGTTAATGAGATTAGCAGCACAGAAATGCTAAACGGGGGTTTGACTGACTCAGTAGACTGTGAAATAGGAAAGAGGTCTGTGCTTGTGTGTGTGTCTGTGTGTGTGAGACTGTGTGTGTGTGTATATGTGTTTGTCTCGGAGTCTGTGTGTGCGCGTCTGTGTGTGTATCTGTGATTGTCTCTGTGTGTGTGTGTGTGTGTGTGTGTGTCTATGTATGTGTGGGGGTGCGTGAGTGTGTCTATATGTATCTATCTGTGTTTGTGCATTTGTGCATATGTGTGTGTGTCTCTGACTGTGTGTGTCTCTGACTGTGTGTGTCTCTGACTGTGTGTGCATGCGTCTGTGTGCGTATGCGTCTGTGTGTGCATGCGTGTCTTTTTTGCATATGTGTATGAGTGTGTGTGTGTGTGTCTGTGTGTTTGTGTGTGTGTGTGTGTGTGTGTGTATGTGTGTCTGTCTGTGTGCGCATGTGTCTGTGCATGAGTGTGTCTGTGTGTATCTGCTTGTGCATGTGTGTGTGGGTATATGTGTGTGCTTGTGTGTGCACGTGTGTGTCTCTGTGTTTGTGTGTGTGTGTGTGCATGTGTCTGTGCGTGGGTGTGTTTGTGCATGTATGCGTGTGTGTATGTGAGGGAGTGCGTGTGGCTGTGTTTGTACGTGCTGGTTTCTGAGTGTGTATGTGCATGAGTGTGTGCATGTGTCTGTGTGCATACGCATGTGTTTGTGTGTGTGTGTGTGTGTGTCTTTGTATGTGTGGGGTGCGTGAGTGTGTCTGTATGTATCTATCTGTGTTTGTGCATTTGTGCATATGTGTGTGTGTGTGTGTGTGTCCGTGTTTGCGCATGTGTTTGTCTGAGTGTGTGTGTGTGTGTGTGTGTGTGTGTGTGTGATTAGGTGGCCTCTCACTAAAGTAACTTGGTAACAGCAACAAATATGCATTTAGAGTAGGGGCGGTATAGAGAGTAGGGGCAGTAGAAACAATACGGGTGATATGGAGAATGGGGTGGTACAGAGAGTAGGGGGTTGTAGAAAGACTAAGGGGCGTTAGAGAGAATAGAGTTTTTTGCAGCTGACGTCATGCATATATTATCCCAATGTGGGTTTTGTTTATTCCGCCACATTGGTGTGAAAACAAACCATTCACTCCGGCCCCAACACAATAGTACAATCGTGTGTAAGGGTTTAATACTGCATTTATTTATTAAACAAGTGCAAAATGACACTTAACTGTGTTTCTGTCGTTTGTACAAATTATAGAGGAAAGAAAACAGGTGTTAAATATCATAGATTCCCTGCTAATAAGGCCCGACGAGGGAAAGGGATTTCTGCTTTGAAAAGAACTGATACCGACAACAAAAGGAAAGTTTGGCGACCAGCTCCTACCAGTCGTGTATGTAGCGAACATTTTGTTGGAGGCAAGTAATTTTTACCAGTAGATATAGTAAGAGTAGAAGATGCAGAGGATAGGGTGAGATGGAGGCAGATCATTTGCTGTGGCGACCCCTGAAGGGAACAACCGAAAGGAAAAGAAGAAGATATTATTATTTATTGTCTTAACCACAGTTTTATTCTATATAACTGTATATCTGATGTCCATTATAAGCTGAGAGCAGCTACTTAGCGCTATTTAGTGTTTATTATAACATGCAGGGTACTGTATTCATTAAGTTTGAGAGTCTTGGTTGTCCATCGGATCCGATGATGACGTTTACATTTTGCAGCTCATCGATGAATGCAAAGGTGACTCTGCAGTCCTAGCCTGGAGACGCAGAGTCTTGAACAGTGGAGGCATTGGAGGTCCGTTCTAGTGATTACTGCTGATGCAGTTCTGTGCCGCTTGTCTCTGGCAGCAGTGAGCTTCTGGCACCGCACTTTTTTCAAAGTTGGCAGCGGCTTTGTGGATTGAGGCCACCCATTTTGGTCTGTCCATAGCATGCTGCTCAAGTTCCTTCGGCTTGATGTGACACCACTGGATGTTTGCTTTCACAGCTGTATGTGATGTTGATTGAGCACTCGGGTGCAGAGTCTGCCCAGTGCTTGGCTAGCCTTGCCGGTCCTATAAGTGATTTCTTTGTCCAAGGAGCCATCACAGGAAATGGTGCTTTCCAGGTACTTGAAACGTTTAACATTGGCGAGTGGTATGTCGTCGATGACAATGCTGGGTGCTGGAGGGTGGGTGTTTGGTGCAGGTTGGTGAAGCACCTCAGTCTTGCTGAGACTGACGGTCAGGCCGAAGAGTTTTGAGGCCTCAGAGTAGTGGTCCAGCATCATCTGCAGGTCAAATTCTGTGTGGGCCACAAGGGTGCAGTCATCAGCAAAGAGAACCACTTGAAGGAGAGTTTGCAGGTTCTTTGTCTTGGCAGTGAGACGACGCAGGTCGAATAGGGAGCCATCCAAACGGTAGCGAATATAGACCCCTTTCTCCAGGTCTCACACGGCATGGGACAACATGCAAGTGAAGAACACGTTAAACAGGACTGGAGCTAGGACACAGCCCTGCTTCACACCGTTGATGATCGTGAAGGGTTCCGACACATTCCCGCTGGAGAAGACCTGGCCAGTCATGCCATCGTGGAAAAGCCTGATCATTAATTCAAACTTTGGCGGACATCCGATACGTTCTAGGACTGTCCAGAGGGCCTCTCTATTGACTGTATCAAATTCCTTGGTCAGATCTATGAAGACAGAGAATAGGGCATGTTTTGTTCAATGCATTTTTCCTGGAGTTGTCTCATGGCAAAGATCATATCAGCAGTACTTCTGCCAGGCCTGAAGCCGCACTGTGCTTCTGGCAGGTTTTGCTCTGATACTGTGATAAGTCTGTTGAGCATGACTCTGGCAAAGATATTCCCTGCAACAGAGAGGAGGGAGATGCCCCTGTAGTTCCCACAGTCAGATTTGCTTCCCTTGTTCTTGGAGTGGGAGACAATTAGGGCATCACGGAAGTCATCAGGCATCACCTTCTCTTCCCAGATACTCAACAGGACATCATGAAAGGCTTTGAGGGCGCAGGGGCCTGAGGCTTTGTAGATCTCGGCAGGAATACCATCTTTTCCCGATGCTCTGCCTGAATTTGTCTGACGGATCGCCCTTTTGATGTATTGTCGGGGGTTCTGCAAGCGAGTCTTACACTGGCTGCTGGGGAATCTGGTTCAATGTGTCTGCGTCAACTGATGAAGGTCGGTTAAGCAGGTTACTGAAGTGCTCTTGCCAGTGCCTCCTCAAGCCCTCTTGGTCTTTGATGAGGGCAGAACTGTCCGAGGAGAACAATGGCCTGAGGTGGAGAGGCCAAAAACTGTCTTCAAAGCGCTGAAGAATTTGTTGGAGTTGTGGGTATCTGCATAGTGCTGGACTTTGGCAGCTTTATCCTGCCACCACTGGTCCTGCATCATTCGAAGGTCAGACTGGACCTTTGCCTGCAGAGTTTTAAAGCTTTCACGCTTAGATACCGAGGATGTATCATTCTGCCACTCGATGTAGGCCTTGTTTTTAGCGTGGAGAGCTTCTCTGATCTTGTCATTGTTTTCGTCAAACATGCAGTCTAGTTTTAACTCCAAGCACTTCTTTTGCAGTCTGAGCAACGGTATCCTTGAAAGAAGACCAATTTTCAGAGCTGCTTTTGGAGGTCAGACCATCTTTGAGTTTTCCATCAAGTGCTTCTTGGAACTTTGCCAGATGGATTGGGTTGGTCAGCCTGGTAACGTTGTAGGAGGCCCTGACAGTCTTGGGTCGGTTTCTGTAAGGCAGAGTGATGTACAGTGACATTACAGCCCTGACCAGCCTGTGATCAGTCCAGCAGTCAGCACCTCTCATGGCACGGGTCACTTGGATGTCCCTGATGTCATGTTGGTGTACAATAACAAAGTCGATCATGTGCCAGTTTTTAGACCGTGGGTACATCCGGGTGGTTTTATACTTGTCTGCCATCCTGAACAAGGTGTTGGTGATACAAAGGCTGTGTTCTGCACACTTGCTAAGGAGGTGCAGGCCGTTTTCATTGATTTTGCCTACACCGTGTCTGCCCAGAACGCCTTTCCAGCTGCTGTGGTCTTTTCCTACTCTAGCGTTGAAATCGCCTAGCACAGCAAGTTTGTCACTCTGTGAAGTTGACCTAACGACCTCGTCAAAGTGTTCATAGCACTGCTCTTTGTCTTCATCTGGACTGGTGAGCGTAGGAGCATATGCACTGATGACTGTGAGGTGTCTGGCCTTGCTGAGAGGAATGCGCAATGTCATGAGACGTTCGCTGATTCCTACTGGCAGGGCTGGAATGTCCTTTAGCAGTGCTGTTCTAATGGCAAACCCAACACCATGTATCCTGTTCTCAGTTTGCGACTTTCCTTTCCAGAAGAAAGTGTATCCGCCTCCTTCTTCCATCAGGGATCCTTCATCGGCAAGACGTGTTTCGCTGAGTGCGGCAATGTCTATCTGGTATCGCTGGAGCTCCTTTGCAACAAGCGCTGTTCTTCTCTCTGGTCTCGGTGTGCCAGCTCGGTCCAGAAGCGTTCGGACATTCCAGGCTCCCAGAATGAGCCTCTGGAGTTTTTCTTCTTTTGCATTGTTCGCCTGCTATGAGGATGAGTCTGTCAGCCGTGGTAAGCTGACCAGACGCTAGAAGGGCAAGCATTTGTCTGAGGCACCTTTTCTAGCCCCCTCCCTCATGTGAGGGTGGGCATTGCTGTCCTAAAGAGGCTGCCCAGTCGTCCACCGGTGCTGCCGAACTGTTCTGTTGCCCTTAGATTCAGAAACAGAGCGACCACTTACCCATGGACTGCCTGCATGCAGGTTTGTGACTATAACCGCCAGTGTTCATATCCACCTGTTGCTCTGCCACGCGCCCATCGCCACAGGACTTGAGAGGTGTATGCTGACAGGTCGGTTGATGAGATGAGATGCAAAACGAACCTGTGCGTGAAGGCTTTATAGTGAGAAGACGTTGCACAGGGGCAATCCCACTCTCTCGGCCTGAGGAGTCTTGATCCAGTGGCACGGGGAACCTTTACAACGGGAGACTGCCAGGCTGCAGTGGATGACCAGGACTTCTATCGGTGCCATGTCCAGTTCTAGGCGCTCCACAGCGCTTGCTGCCACCGCCTTCACAACCGTTGGATCTCAGGTGATGATCTCTTCCGATTGTTCTGCCGGGAGTCAGTCTTCGTATGCAGTAGAGCTGGCACAGCCCAAACCTAACTCACTGAGGGTTTAAGACCTGTCAGCTACCTTCACCTGGTTCAGCCGACTTGCCAAAGCCGTTGTCCGGGGGGTGGCCGCTGTTGCATGTGACAGCTTCGAGGAGCCACAGGTGAAAGCTGATTGCAAGGTGAGGACCAATGACAGGACCAGGGGCTGCCCTGAGAAGGGCATGGCGTGCCCCCTACCAGAATTTACTACCTCTCCCTGACACCCCGAACCCCCCAGAGTAGAAGGAGGATATTGATAAGTAGGGGGTAGAAATTGTTTGAGGCAAGCATGGGGATTGGGGCGTCCCCTCCCGCATGGGGGTCTGGGGGGGCCACCCCCCATTAAAAAAATTTAAAATTCATGTGCTCTGTGGTGCATTCTGGGCCCATATTTATGAGAAAATCAGACAAGCTAGAAGCAAATAAAACTAAAAGTTTATATAATAAAAAATAGATTTGTTACAAGAATAGTAGACTTACTTCTTAAAGGAAAGTACATAAAACTTCTTATTTGAAAAATCTAACCGTTACCTTACTAATATAGAACATTTGTGAATCAAACTGCTACCCTAATCTGTCCAAACTGTTTATGTAATATCATCATCAGTTCATTTTCTGTAACCGCTTCATCCTAATTAGGGTCGCGGGGAGGCTTTTCACTATTATCGCTCAGTGCAGTCAAGAAATAATTTGTGTTGGGACATGACATAAAACTTTTTTACCTACTTCATGTGATACGGATGTTTCCGAAACAGTGGAATCATTGGTCTTGAGTCGCTTCCACAACGTATTTAATGTTGGTTGTTTAGATCTACTTCGCTTCGGCGCAATGCTTGTCGGTACGACTCACATCAGTTTGGACTTTTGAGGTTTTGCAGTCACGTGACCCCAATACCTTCATGCGCCATCTTGGACTGGCAAGCGTGATCCAGAACACACACACACGATTCACTAAGCATGGCTTCAACAACAACCGATAATGACAGCGAAAGTAAAATATGCGAGAGTGTCGAAGGCAAAAGCGATGACACTATAATATTGTCAGACGTTGTCAATCATCTGACAGGTGACCAGAGGGCGAGGTATCCGAGTAAAATAAAGCAGCCGGGAATTGCCGATGTTAAGGAATGTGTGAGAATGCGACCATTCTTCCCTTCCTGCTTTTGCCTACTTGGATCTTTGCACATATCTTGTCCACGGCCCATCTCCATTTACTGGCAAAGAGTTAAAAGCTTACGAATCAATGGAAGCTTACAAGTATTTTGTTGCCGGATTTTTTAGCTGTATTCAACAATGGGAGCCAGGAACCGGGAAGAGAGACGACCACCTAATAATGGCTAAGGTGCGTATTCTATCCCCAAATAGAGCTACACAAACAAGCGCTTATGCAATAATACATTACAATTATCACTGCTTATAATGGTTGTATAAATTCACATATTTTTATATATAAGCCTATATATATATATATATATATATATATATATTATATACATACAGTATTTTAAATTTTTATAGCATCAATTTTATTTTTACCAGATGCTTACCTCAATGACAGTAGCCACCATATAATGATAATAGCCAATTATAAATAGCCAACAGACAATAGCCCTATATAATAATATATATTTACCTGATACAAAGTGTTGGCTGCATATTCTACTGTATTCTGTAGGATTCCAGTGTTTCCTATTTATCGCTGCGATCCACTTGGCTATTTTCTCCGGGTTAGATGGAAAACGATAAAATGACAGTGCAGGCTTACTCCTCTGTCTATCTGCACAGCCAACAGTGCAACACGATATAACCATACTCACTGCTTCTTTTGTATCACTCCGGGGAAGTTAGTAACCGACAAACAAACATCCAGCTGGGTAATGTTGAACCACTATTACTTATTTCAAAATGTTTAGCAATGTTGAATGAGCGAGCGCCGTCCGGATCAAGCCGTCCAATATGGCAGACAAACAAAAGTCATGTGACCCTGGTTTGTATGACCCGGCACGATCTAAATCGACACGGGAGCACAGGCAAATGGCAGCACGTATATAAAAAGCACCGCGCTTTTGAATGAGGTAGCATAGTGCATCATGGGATATCGGAAGTGAACCGATTGAGAAATTATCAAAACAAGTGATTGTGTTGTCAAGTACATAGCTTAACAAAGCCGTGAAAATGTTTTTATAAAAGGTTATTATTATATTATTTACTATTATAAAATATAACTGGTACTAGGCTAATAGTAGCCGGCTCTTCCACCGGCCGCCGGCACTTAATGAAAGGTATGAACATGTATGGTATATATAATAGAACTATTATAATACTTCATAGATTTAGATTCACATGTTTGTGCTTAATATACAATGTAGGCAAAATGATAAAAAAAGTGAGTGATAATTACCTTTGCCATGATTATTACTTTGGTGTCCTCACACAGCTTGCCATAGGTGATATTAGAGGCTTTCCTGGGTATAATATTCTTGCAAAGTGCTGAAACCCATCCAGATAAAAAATACTCATACGCTTCCCAGATTATACTTTAACAGTCTTTAATATGTGCTCTAACACACACAAGAAACATGCCGTTCTTTGGTTTCTGCTTCACTTGTTTAATCCCACAATGCATTACAGAACCGGAATATACCAAGTTCCGGGGGGAGTAATCATTAACAATGATTGGTACACTCTAAGCCCTTTGAAACTTTTCAGTTTTTTGTGAGTATAATCAGATGTGATTAATCAAATAATTATAGATATCTGGGTGTGTTAAACCAGGTATCCTGTTCGGTGCTTCATCCATGCAGTTAACAAACAAACCATCGGGCAAACATATATACTGTCGTTTATGATTGTTATCATAATTACCAGGGAGCTCGGAAAGCACTGGGATTGTATTACGGCTGTCAACAGTCATATTTATATAATCTACCACGCTAAAAACAGGCACTCTCTGTGGGGTAATATAGAGAATAGAGGTGGTGTAGTACGTAGGGGGCGGTAAAAAGAATATGGCGATATAGAGAATAGGGGCGGTGTAGAGAGTAGGGGATGATATAGAGAATGGGGCGGTAGAGAGAATGCAGTGATATAGAGAAAAGAGGCTGTGTAGAGAGTATGGGACAGTAGAGAGAGTAGGGTTTGGTAGAGAGTATAATGGCAGTGTAGAGCGTAGGGGGCGGTGTGGGTGGCAGGGTGGAAAAATCTTGCACCAACAGGAGAAGTAAGGTGCCTCCTTCCCTCCACTAGCCTGTGGGAGAACCTTGGGCAAGATCGAGCACCCGCTTAGCCCCCCGTGCCAGGGTTTCGGTGAAGTCACGGAGATTGCATGGCACGAGCTTTCCTGTTGCTTTGCGGGTCGGCCTTGGCTGGCTAAGGCTAAGGGAGTAAACCCCGACAGAAAATCCGGAGTGGAGCACGTAGGCGGTTAGAAGGCGTATCTCGTTCCTTTCCGGTAACTCCTGCACCCTCGATGAGTCTCCAACTGTCTTGACTCAGTCTTGCCGTGAGGTCAGGCTCATCAGGACGAGAGAGTGAGGCTGGTGCTGCGCAAGCCTCCTTCACTTTAATCCAAGCTCAGCACAAGTCATGGCAACACCACTATGGACAACCCTCAACCTTCAAAGTCCTGTGGCGATGGGGGAGTGGCTAAGCAGCAGGTGTGGAATCACTGGAAGCTGTAGCTGCAATCCTGCACACAGGCGGCTCAGGCCATAGGGTCGTTCTTCTCTGATCGGGACAGCAGGGAAGTTCGGCAGCCCCCTGAGCGACCAGGCAGTCCTATTTAGAATAGCTCTGCCTGCCTCCGTAGCCTGAGGACAGAGCTAGAAAATGTGCTCTAAACATAGCCTGTTCCACAACCACCTGGCCAGCATACCGCGGCTGGCGGGTTCCCATCTTGCGGACGAAATCACAAGAAAATTTTCAAGAAAATGTTCAAGCTCACCCTTGCGTCATGGAATGTTAGAACTCTTCTCGACTCAACCTCCTGTAAGTCAGGGAGACCAGAAAGACGTACGGCCCTTGTAGCCAGAGAACTCGCCCGCTGCAACGTCGACATCGCAGCCCTTAGCAAAAGACACTTTCCTGATAAAGGCTAGCTCAGTGTTATTGGAGGCGGATATACCTTCTTTTGGAGTGGCTGCAGCAGTGAAGAGCGACGTGAGGCTGGTGTCGGCTTTGCGATTAAAGACCATCTCGTACGAAAACTTGATTGTATACCAGAGGGCCTCAAAAATCACCTCATGAAACTCAAGTTCCCCCCTGGGCAGGGGGAGATCCGTTACCCTCATTAGCGCCTACACTCCCACCATGACAAACCCGGAAGTCGCAAAGGAGGGGTTCTATGAAGAACTGGATGCCCTCATCTCCACTGTTCTGCAGGCGGACAAGATCCTACTCCTTGGCAGCTTTATCGCTCGTGTAGGTCAAGACCACCAGGCATGGGAAGGAGTCCTCGGACCCCATGGAGTAAGGAAATGCAACAGTAACGGTCTCCTCCTGCTTAAAACGTGCGCTACCCATGGCTTAGCCATCACCAACACCATGTTCCACCTTCCAACTCATAACAAAACGTCCGAATGCACCCTCGATCCAAGCATTGGCATCTCATCGACTACGTCATTGTCAGAACAAAGGACAGGCGGGATATGCATGTGACTAAGGCAATGTGTGGTGCTGACTGTTGGACAGACCATTGTCTCATTATTTCTAAGACAAATTTGCATATTCAGCCCAAGAGAAGACCACAAGGCCAGACAGTTGCGAAGGAGCTCAACGTCGACAAGCTCAAGCTTCCTTCCGCTCAAGAAGAACGAGTAGCAAGTTTAGAAAGCCAGCTGACTGAGGCTACCGGAAACGACTGGGACCCTCTGAAGACAACTGTTCATTCTGCTGCCCTACACTTGCTCGGACAAGCTACCAGGAACCACCAGGACTGGTTTGATGAGAATGATGTCAAAATCAGAGCCCTGCTGGAAGAAAAACGCCAACTCTTCAGAGCCCATCAGAGTGATTCCAACTCGGTCTCGAAGAAAGACGCCTACGTCAGTAAGCGCAGACAGGTTCAGATAAATCTCCGCGCTATGCAAGACACATGGCTAAGTAACAAAGCCGATGAGATCCAAGGTTTTGCAGACAGACACGACACGAAACGCTTCTACGATTCGATCAGGTGTGTATTCGGACCACCAACATCAGGCAGCTCCCCTTTACTGAGCGCGGACGGAGCAACACTCATCACCGACAAAAACAAGATCGTAGAGAGATGGGCAGAACACTTCAACGGCGTTCTAAATCGTCCATCGTCCATCAATGACAAAGCCGTTCAACTCCTTCCTCAGGTGGACATAAACTCAGACTTGGATATAACCCCATCAGAGGACGAGGTTGCCAAGGCAAACAAGCAGATGTCGACTGGGAAAGCTCCCGGCTCTGATGCCATCCTTGCTGAAGTGTTCAAGTCAGTGTTCAAGTCAAGCCTTCTCTCACATAAACTAACCACGCTATTTCAATCGTTTTGGGAAAGTGAGACCCTCCCACAAGATTTTAAAGATGCCACAATCATTCACATCTACAAGAGAAAGGGCAACAAGCGATTGTGTGACAACCACAGAGGGATATCACGTCTCTCTATCGCCGGCAAGATCTTTGCCCAAGTGCTCCTCAATCGTCTCCTGAAACATCTCGAGCAAGGTCATCTCCCTGAGAGCCAATGCGGATTCTGCGCTGGTCGAGGGACTATTGATATGATCTTTGCTGCCCATCAGATCCAGGAGAAAAGTGTGGAACAAAGTCAAGATCTCTACATCACTTTCGTAGATCAAACAAAAGCCTTCGACGTTGTAGAACTGTAGTCCCTCCGCAGGGAGGGACTGTGGAAGATCATGTTGAAGTTTGGCTGCCCGGACAGGTTCGTGAAGATTGTCAGACAATTTCACGACGGGATGATGGCCCGTGTTCTTGACGGTGGAAACGCCTCCGATCTGTTTCAGGTGTCAAATGGAGTTAAACAAGGCTGTGTCCTTGCCCCTACACTGTTCAGTTTGATGTTTTCGGCAATGCTGACCGATGCCTTTAGGGAGACTCCCCTCGGCATCCCCATCAAGTACAGGTGCGACGGAAAGCTGTTCAACCTCTGACGTCTGCAGGCCGTCACTAAAGTCAAAGAGACCGTGATTCGCTGCTCTTTGCTGATGACTGTGCCCTCAGTGCCATCAATGAGCAAGAAATGCAACAGGAAATGGACACATTCTCGTCTGCCTGCGACAACTTCGGCCTCACCGTCAGCATCAAGAAGACTGAAGTGTTGTATCCGCCTGCCCCAGGAAAACCATATCAGGAACCAAACATCACAGTGAAGGGACAGCGACTTCAAGATGTGGAAAACTTCACCTACCTCGGCAGCACTCTCTCTTGCTACGCCAACATTGATGCTGAAGGCAGCAACCGCATTGCGAAGGCAAGCAGCGCTTTTGGGGGATTGAAGAAGTTAGTCTGGGAACGAAGAGGCATCTCACAACACACCAAGATCAAAGTGTACAGAGCAGTCGTCTTAACTATACTTCTTTATGGCTGTGAATCTTGGACCATCTACAGAAGACATGAGAAACTTCTCCAGCAGTTCCATCTCCGTTGTCTCTGAAACATCTTTGATATTCGCTGGCAAGATAGGATCACAAACACCAAGGTTCTGGAGAGAGCAGACCTCCCCAGCGTTATTACCATAATGCGTAAAGCTCAGACACGATGGGCAGGACACGTCTGCTGTATGTCAGACTCCAGAATACCCAAGCAGTTACTGTACGGTGAACTCAGTCGGGGTATCAGGAAAGCAGGAGGCCAGTGCAAACACTACAAAGACTCCATCAAAGCATACCTGAAGGACTTCAACATCAATGTTGCAACGTGGGAAACCGCAGCATTTGACAGACCGACTTGGTGCAACCTGATTCACAAAGGTGCCATCCATTCAGAAAATAAACGTTCGAATGCAACCCAAGATAAACATCAAACACGCAAGGCTCAAGCTGACCAATCTACCAACACGACCACCTCTCACTGGTGTCCAACTTGTGGGAGGGTTTCCACGCCTGTATTGGCCTTACAAGCCACCTGCGGACACATCACCCCACCTCTTAGACACTGTGTTGTTTGTGTTGCTATGGTCATACTCGATACCGAGTCAACGAACGAACGAGGGGGCGGTACAGAAAATGGGGTGATCTAGAGAATGGGGCAGTATAGAGAGTAGGGAGTGGTAGAGAGAATATGGGCGATATAGAGAAGAGGGGTGGTGTAAAGAGTAGGGGCGGTAGAGAGAGTACGGAGAGGTAGAGAATAGGGCAATATAGAAAATGGGGCGGTAGAGAGTGGGAGAATGGGGGCAGTATAGAGAATTGGGGCAGTACAGAGAATAGGCGTGGTATAGAGAGTAGGGGCGTAGAGAGAATAGGTGGCGGAAGAGAGAGTGGTGGAGGTATAAAGAGTAGGGGCTGTATAGAAACTAGGGGATGGTAGAAAGAATAGGGAGTGGTATCGAGAGTATTGGCGGTATAGAGAAGAGGGGCAGTATAAAGAGTAGGGGGCGGTAGAGAGAGAGCGTAGGGCAATATAGACAGTTGTGGCAGTGTAGAGCGTAGGAGTGGGATAAAGTGGAGCGATAGCGAGAGTGAGAGTGGTATAGCGAATGCGGGCGCTATAGAGATTGGGACGATATAGACGATATGGAGCGGTATAGAGAGTAGGGGCGGTATAGAGTGTAGGGAGCGGTAGAGGGAATGGGGCAGTATAGAGAGTAGGGGGCGTAGAGAGAATAGGCGGTGGAAGAGAGAGTTGTGGAGGTATAGAGAATAGGGGACGGTATAGAGAGTAGTGGGCAGTAGAGAAAATACAAGCTGACAGATTACAGGTTACAGACACTGCCGAGTTGGAATTTCCGACTTTGGGCACAGTGATAACTTTTCAACTTTAAGTAACCATGCTTACTCCCCCGGGCCCGTGCACTCGCATGCAAAACATGTCAAACGAGCATGGTTACGGGTGAAAGTTTTTTAAAAATCTGACAGAAAACCTCAAAACGGCATAAAATATCATAAAAATCCAACTTTATCTGACAATTTTGCTGAAATTCGTCATAAGTCGGAAATTCCAACTCGTTACAGACACTGAATTTGTGCAGGCTGTTGCATATAATCCAATAAAATGAGAGTTTCAAGGTATCGGCCCCACCCGACAACACACTGGAGTACAGAAAGGATTGGCTCTCCGCTGCGCACCACAGCGACAAGTGGCATTGAAAATAGATGTACAGATTGAAATGCGTGAGATTTATTTATGTTTTTGTTTTATTTGATGACTTTTTTCTGTATTTTTATTTATAGGACAGCGAAATTATGTACAGTAGGCCCTTAACTATTTGCGGTTTTGCACTCACGGTTTGAGTATTCGCTGACTGCCGAGCAGCTCGCACATGATTCAAATTCAGCCAATGGCTGTCCTCCTTCCTGCTGAATGGTTGAGATGATGCAACGCCCCTTTTTCCTCATTCACGCACAAGTTGTCAATGAGCCTTTTTTTAGTGTGTTTTAATTACCAGTTAAGTTCTATGATGTCACTCCTGCTAAGCACCAGAAAATGGTAATGACGTTGGATGTCTCTTCTGATATAAAGTATATATATTATATATAAAAATAAGTATACACTCTTAGGATTCTGCTAAAAGATAATAAATATCTAATTGTTCTGTAATTTGTTGATTCAGGTTTTCATTCATTTTACAACTATATATATATATATATATATATATATATATATACACACACACACACACACACACACACACACACACACTCAGTCTGTAGTTTGTAAACAATGAATGGAGCATCATTGCATCATGACGTCAGCATACTACGTAGGTACGTTTAAACTCAAAATTTGACTTTTTTTTTAAAAAAAAAATCCGTAAAATCGAAAAAATGTAAAGTCGGGGAGCGTCTGTAAGTTCCTCTAGTGGGCATTTTTGAAAACGACACTGCTGTATGTTTTTCAGAGAATGCATGTAAAGGTGTTTTTAAATGTATGCTGTATAATGTTTATATTTTATTATCAATCAATGTCGCAGTAAATAAATTAAGTTTTTCTTAATCATTCCTACATTTTACTACATTAATACTGTGTTAATGAGTAAGACTGTCTATAGAATGTGTTTAAGAAGCATATTTTAGCGCATGTAATAAATACATAGTATTTTACTTCTGGCTGCTCATTCGCGCATGTGACGTGATACATGGGGTTTTACTTCCGGGTACAGAACTTGCAGATTATCTCGATTCGCGGGAGGGCTCGGAACCGAACCCCTGTGAATGTCGAGGGCCTACTGTATTAGTTATTCTGTTAAGAAAGGCCTGATTTATCTGAGAGTCAGATACAGTCATCAAAAGAGCCACGTCTGGCTCGCGAGCCATAGGTTCCCGACCCCTGAACAGGCTCGCGGGCGACTCATGTTGTCCTTGTCGGTGACCATGTAGGTGACCCCTGGTGTAGAGAGTAGGCAGTGGTACAGAGAGTAGGGAGATGTATAGAGAGTAGGGGGCTGTCTAGAACGTAGGAGCGGTATAGAGAGTAGAGGGTTTCATAGAGAGTGGGGTTGTATAGAGAGTAGGAGCAGTATAGAGTGGGGCGGTATAGAGAATGAGGGTGGTATAGCGAGTCTGGGCAGTAGCGAGATTGGGGTGGTATAGAGAGTAGGGGCGGTATAGAGCATAGGGAGCGGTAGTGGGAATGGGGCAGTATAAAGAGTAGGGGGCAGTGTAGAGAGTAGGGGGCGGTATAGAGAAGAGGGGAGGTGTAAAAAGTAGGGGCGGTAGAGAGAATAGGGTGATATAGAGAATGGAGCGGTATAGAGAGTACGGATGAGAGACTAAGTAGGGGGCGGTAGAGAGAGAATGGGGTGGTATAGAGAGTAGGGGCGGTCTTCTTCTTTTCCTTTCGGCTGTTCCCTTCAGGGGTCGCCACAGCAAATGATCTGCCTCCATCTCTCCCTATTCTCTGCATCTTCTACTCCTACTCCAACGACTTTCATGTCCGCCTTCACTGCATCCATAAATCTTCTCTTTGGTCTTCCTCTGGGCCTTTTGCCTGGTAGTTCCAACCTCAGCATCCTACGACCAATATACTCACTATCCCTCCTCTGTACATGTCCAAACCATCTCAATCTAGCCTCTCTGACTTTGTCTCCAAAACATCTAACATGTGCTGTCCCTCTGATGTACTCATTTCTGATCCTATCCATCCTCGTTACTCCCAAAGAGAACCTCAACATTTTCATCTCTGCTACCTCCAACTCTGACTCCTGTCTTTTCCCCAGGGCCACTGTCTCTAAACCATACAACATTGCTGGCCTCATCACCGTCTTGTACACTTTTCCCTTCATTCTTGCCGATACTCTCCTATCACACATCACACCGGACACTTTTCTCCATCCATTCCAACCTGCCTGCACGCTTCTTCACCTCTTTTCCACACTCTCCATTGCTCTGGATTGTTGAGCCTAAGTACTTAAAATCCTCCACCTTCTTTATCTCTGCCCCTGTAACCTCAAAGTTCCTCTTGGGTCCTTGTCGTTCACACACATGTATTCTGTCTTACTAAGACTAACCTTCAATCCCCTCCTTTCCAGGGCATACCTCCACCTCTCTAGATTTTCCTCCACTTGTTCTCTGCTCTCACTACAGATCACAATGTCATCTGCAAACATCATAGTCCATGGAGATTCTTGTCTAACCTCATCTGTTAGCCTGTCCATCACCATAGCAAACAAGAAGGGGCTGAGAGCTGACCCTTGATGTAGTCCCACCTCCACCTTGAACTCTTCTGTCACACCGACAGCACACCTCACCACTGTCTTACATCTCTCATACATGTCCTGCACCACTCTAACATACTTCTCTGTCACTCCAGACTTCCTCATACAATACCACAGTTCTTCTCTCGGCACCCTGTCATATGCTTTCTCCAGATCCACAAAGGCACAATGCAGCTCCTTCTGACCTTCTCTGTACTTCTCTATTAACATCCTCAAAGCAAACACTGCATCTGTGGTGCTCTTTCTTGGCATGAAACCAAACTGTTGTTCACAAATGCTGACCTCTGCCCTTAGTCTTGCTTCCACTATTCTTTCCCATAGCTTCATTGTATGGCTCATCAACTTTATCCCTCTGTAGTTGCCACAACTCTGTACATCGCCCTTGTTCTTAAAAATGGGCACAAGCACACAAGCACAGTAGGGGCGGTATAGAGAATAAAGGGCAGTGTGAAGAAGTTAAGCAATCTGAAATTCTTGTTTCTTCTATTTTAAACAGTGATGTGAAATGTGAGAGATTCATAGAAAGAACTGTGTTTGTGTATTTTTGTGTGTTTGTGTTTTCGTGTGTGTGTGTGTATGTCTATTTGTGTATTTGTGGGGCCGGTGTGTATAGTGGGGCCGATGGCATAGTGGTTAGGGTGCTGCACTCATGATCGGGAGGTTGTGTGTTCAAATCCCAGATAGACCCCCAGTGTGCGAAGACCCCTGGGCAAAGTCTTTACCACAAGTGTGCCTCTGTTCTGACGAGCCACTAGGCTTGGGTGGAAAATAGGGTGGAGTGAAACATATAGTTTTTCATAATCAATTCAGAATAGTGTAGAAAAGACATAACAATACCAGTTGTAAACATATTGAAAATATTAAAAATCTGTAAAAAAAATTCTAGGTTCCCCCAACTCACTTGAAATAAGGTCTGTCGAGTCGATTTTAAGAGCACACGAGCACACGATTGTCGACAAAGGGAATAACTCTAAATAATTAGAACATTCACAGTTCACAGATTTGGCATGACTGGAAAGGTCAGGACTCAGTAGTTTAGTAGAGGAAACTATCGCCAGGTGGCGACAGCATAAGGCACATTCGACAGATACCTATGCCACACACAAGCTGTGAGGAGGGGCATCAAGGTGGTGATGAGGCATCACACTCTGTATGTGGCAACAATCAACGAGACGGTTTCATCCCTACAAGACTGGAGTCAAGGGCAAAAATGCCAGTTTTCGAGACAAAACGAGACTTCAATATGTGACAGTCATATCGACTCATCTAAATGTGTGTTTTTATGAGACGATATATGTTAACACTGTGACAAACTGTTTAAAATATATGTTTTAGATAATATAGAAGCAAATTGGATCACTATATCAGAATTAAACATTTTCAGTAAAAATGCCCAAATATGGTCATTTTCATCGCTCTTGGGGGAGCCTATCAACTTATCAAGATGAACTTTTAAAATTTCTTAGATAACACCTCACCACATCTTTTTTATTGCTATTCCAAGTAAAAATAATCAAAAACTTAATTTTTCACAATTTTAACTCCACCCAAGTGGAAAAATCCCAAAGACTTTACCTGTTTGCTTTGTGAATCTGTGTGTATTTCTGTGTGTCTATATTTGTGTGTTGGCGGCACGGTGGCGTAGTGGTTAGCACGTCCGCCTCACAGCAAGAAGGCCCGGGTTCGATTCCCGGCCTGGGCGTTTCTGTGTGGAGTTTGCATGTTCTCCCCGTGCTTGTGCGGGTTTCCTCCGGGTGCTCCGGTTTCCCCCGCAATCCAAAAGACGTGCACTGTAGGTTAATTGGCCGTTCTAAATTGACCGTAGTTTCTCTCCTGCAGCGGCACTGGAACCCAGTCGTATCGGCACTTGCCTTTCCATTGGATCCTTCCGGTGGCGCCGAGACAGGGGGGGACTTGCTGCTTGGGTAACAGCCTGTCCCTCATTACTCCCTACCCGGGCTCTGTGCACTGGGGAGTATCACCAGTCGGGATACTGGCCAGAGCGCAGCCATAGTCCTTCGGGACTGAAGGAGGCCTACGCATATTTGTGTGTGTGTGTATTTGTGAATGTGTCTGTATTTGTGTGTTTTTGTATTTGTGTGTGTCTTTGTGTGCGTCTGTGTTTGTTTATTTGTGTGTATGTGTGTTTGTGTATTTGTGTGTGTATTTGTGTTTATGAATTTATGTGTATTTTTAATGTTTCTGTACGTGTGTGTTCATGTGTGTTTGTGCATTTGTGTGTGTTTGTGTGTGCTTTTGTATGTGTGTTTTGTATTTGTGTGTGTTTGTTTATTTGTGTGTTTGTTTGTGTGTAGGTGTACTTGTTTGTGTGTGTGTTTGTGTATTTGTTTGTGTGTATGTTTGTATATTTGTGTGTTTGTGTATTTGTGTGTCTGTGTGTGTTTGTGTATTTGTGTGTCTCTGTGTGTTTGTATGAAATGTGTTTGTGTGTGTTTGTGAATTTTTGTGTACATGTCTTTGTGTGTCTGTGTATTTATGTGTTTGTGTGTGCGTTTTTTGTTTGTGTTTGTCTTTGTGTATTTGTCCGTGTGTTTGTGTATTTCAGTGTATGTTTGGGTGCGTGTGTTTGTCTGTGTGTGTGTGTCTATATGTGTTTGTGTGTGCTTGTGTATTTGAGTGTATGTGTTTGGGTGCATGTATTTGTGTATTTGTCCGTGTTTGCGTATTTGTGTGTCTGTGTGTTTGTGCATTTGTGTGTCTGTGTGTGAATTGTATATTTGTGTGTGCTTGTGTGTGCGTTTTTTATTTTTTACTTGTATGCCTGTGTTTGTGTATTTCTGTGTTTGTTTACTTGTGTGCCTGTGTTTGTGTATTTGTGTGTGTTTGTGTGTATTTCTGGATGTTTGAGTATTTATGCGTGTGTGTTTGTATATTTGTGTGTGTATTTGTATGTGTGTGTGTGTGCGTGTGTGTGTGTTTGTCAGTGTGTGTTTGTGTATATGTTTCTGTTTGTGTATGTGTGTATTTGTGTGTGTTTGTGTTTTTGTGTATTTGTGTTTGTGTATTTGTTTTGTATTTGTGTATGTGTGTTTGTGTATTTGTGTGTTTTTGTTTGTTTGTGTATTTGTGTGTCTGTGTATTTGTGTGTGTTCCAGTGTTTGTATATTTGTGTGTTTATATGTGTGTGTTTGTGTATTTGTTTGTTTGTGTCTGTGTGTGTTTGTGTGTTGGTGTATTTGTGTGTGTGTGTGTGTGTGTGTTTTTGTGTATTGGTTTGTGTGTGCTTGTGTGAGTGTGTGCGTTTGTATATTTGTTTGTGTGTTTGTGTTTTTGTGTGTGTTTGTGTATTTGTGTGTGTGTGTTTGTGTGTGTTTGTGTATTTATGTGTATTTGTGTTTGTATATTTGTGTGTATTTCTGTATGTTTATGTATTTGTATGTGTGTGTTTGTGTGTTTGTTTGTATATTTGAGTGTGTTTGTGTATTTGTGTGTGTGTGTGTTTGTCTGTATATTTGTGTATTTTTGTGTTTTTGTGTATGTGTTTGTGTATTTGTTTGTGTGCATTTTTGTATTTGTGTATGTGTGTTTGTGTATTTGTTTGTTTGTGTCTGTGTGAGTGTGTCTTTGTGTGTGTTGGTGTATTTGTGTGTGTTTTGTATTTGTGTTTGTGTATTTGTGTGTGTGTTTGTATGTTGGTGTGAGTGTGTGCATTTATTTGTGTTTTGTGTGTTTGTGTATTTGTGTGTTTGTTTGTATATTTGTGTATTTGAGTGTGTTTGCGTATTTGTGTGTGTGTTTGTCTGTGTGTTTGTGTATGTTTGTGTATTTGTGTGTCTGTGTGTTTGTGTGTATTTGTGTGTTTGTATATTTTTGCGTTTATGTGTGTTTGTGTGTGTGTTTGTGTATTTGTTTGTTTGTGTCTGTGTGAGTGTGTGTTTGTGTGTGTTGGTGTATTTGTGTGTATGTGTGTGTTTGTATATTTGTGTGTGTGTTTGTGGATTTGTGTGTGTGTTTGTGTATTTGTTTGTGTGGGTGTGTGCGTTTGTATATGTGTTTGTGTATTTGTGTGTGTATATGTGTATGTTTGTGTATTTGTATGTGTGTATTTCTGTATTTGTGTGTTTATGTGTTTGTTTGTATGTTTGTGTATTTGAGTGTGTTTGTGTATTTGTGTGTGTTTGTGTATTTGTGTTTGTGTGCATTTTTGTATTTGTGTGTATTTGTGTGTTTGTATATTTTGTGTTCGTGTGTGTGTGTGTGTTTGTGTATGTATGTTTGTGTGTATGTTTTTGTATTTGTGTGTGTCTGTATGTTTATTAGGGATGTCATTGACAATCGGAATATCGCCGATATAAATTGTCGATCGATAATCGATACTTATAAAAGGGATATCGATACTTCTAACTTTATATCTTCATGACAGCGTCTGTAGTAAATGCCATTTCAATGACACCCCGAGTAAATGGTACGTCCCGCCTCTCTGTATGGTAAATGGTACGTCCCTGCTTCTAGTGTGCTGTCAGAGCGCGTGTTCTCAACAGCACGGAACATTTTGAACAAGAAGGGACACTTCTCACCATATAATGCAGATATGTGCATCTTCTGAATCTATACATCTATTTTCGATTCCACGTCACTGTGACACGCAGCGGAGAGCCAATCCTTTCTGAACCCTACTGTGTGGGCGGGTCCGATAGCTTCAAATTCCAATTTTATTGGATTATAACAATAGCCACAGACTGCGTGTGTTATTTGAGTAAAGAGATAAATTTCCCTCGTTGTGATTGGCTGATTTCCACGAAGCCAAGCACAGCTGACAAGCAGACACAAATGGAAGGACATGGAAAAACTTCAACCCGCAGAGCAGCTGATTGCCAAAACTTGGGACGCGCTTCCTGTCACATAAACACTGCAGCGTGTGAGTCCAATAAAATTAGAGCTTCAAGGTATCGGACCCGCCCACACAGAAAAGATTGGCTCTCGGCTTCGCGCCACAGTGACGTGGCATTGAAAGTAGATGAATAAATTTGCTCTGAGCAGTTAGAAAGTGAAGCTGCATCATCTCCTGCTTGAACTTTTAAGATGCTGGCGCTGCCGGCAGCACAAACCGTCGTACACAACACTTGCACTGCACTGCCATGAATCATGCTTCACCACTTTTGTGGTCGTCAAGTCGATCAGACGAAACTCGCATAGGTCGTAAGTCGACGACTCACTGTTCTCAATGCATTATACAAACTACTGTAATATAGCTTAGTCTGTTCTATTCAATGCATTTATGGAACAGTACAGCAATATTCCAATGTATCGATGCATCGGAAATTTTTTTAACCAATATATCGATACCAATAATAGGTTTTCAATGACACCCCTAATGTTTATATATTTGTGTGTTTGTGTTTGTGTGTTTTTGTGTATTTATGTGTGTATTTGTGTTTGTATATTTGTGTTTGTGTTTGTGTGTTAGTTTATATATTTGTGTGTATTTGAGTGTGTCTGTGTGTTGTCTGTGTGTTTGTGTATTTGTGTTTGTGTGCATTTTTGTATTTGTGTGTGTTTGTTTATTTGTGTATCTGTGTGTGTTTGTGTATTTGTGTGCGTCTGTGTATTTGTGTGTGGTCCTGTGTTTGTATATTTGTGTGTTTATATGCATGTGTGTTTGTGTGCATGTGTTTCTGTATTTGTTTGATTGTGTCTGTGTGAGTGTGTTTGTGTGTGTGTGTGTGTTTGTGTATGTGTATGTGTATGTTTGGGTGCGTGTATGTTTTTATTTGTTTGTGTGTTTTTGTATTTGTGTATGTCTGTTTGTTTGTTTGTGTGTGTTTGTGTGTGGTTTTGAATTTGTGTGTTTGTGTGTGGTTTTGAATTTGTGTGTGTGGGTGTGTGTGTGTGTGTGTGTGTGTGTGTGTGTGTGCATATATATGTGTGATGAGGTTGATGCCTACTTGTCTACTCATAAGCAATTCATTAGATTTATCCACAGAGGTTTTCTCAGTTTACATGCTACTCGGACTGTGGACAGATACATCTACATTTGTTTTTATGATTATGTTCCCAAAGTTTTTATTTAGCACCAGGACAGTGTTTAGTGCTTTGTATTTATTGCCAGAAGCACCTGCATTGACATTTAGGGTTTGTAAATACTACGGGGTAAAATATGTGTTTTTCTTGTGATGTATTTTCTTTAATTGTTAGTATTTGATTTTGTGGTTGAATTAATAAACTTCTCACAGTTTAATCTACTCACTGACGAGTTTAAGCGCTAACTGGTAAAAGTGGGTGTGACAGTGTGCTGTGAATTGTTTGTATGGCAGGATGACTGGTTGAATGATGGGTGAGCATTAAGTTTTGTTCATTGACATTTTGTTAATTAGACGAGCTGATGGTGGTGTTTCTGTGGTTGCTGATCTGCTTGATGGCGTCAAACACAGCAAGATTCTCTTCCCTGGAATCTGAAGCGTTTGATATTTGTTGAACAGCTGCCGCAGAGTCGGGGCAGGAGAGCAGGGAATTCTGGGATAGCTATGTGCAGCTGAAATGTCAGGAGGCCTGCTGTACACGGAGTTATTTATACAACTGAAAAGAAAGAGGAGAAGAGATGCAGGACTGGAGCATGCTAGTGAAGGATTTAGAGGGTGGGGTCTGTGGGTGTGTTTGGGGCGTGGTCAAATCAGTTCTGCAAAAGTATTAAACTTCCTCAGGGTGCAGTGTCTCTGTCTTAAATATTTGGTCTGTCTGTCAATCTTCCTTTCGGCTTTTTCCCTTTTTACTCGGGAGTCGCCACAGTGAATCATCTGATTCGCACGTTTGATTTGGCAGAGGTTTTCACGTCGGATGCCTTTCCTGTCACAACCTTTTTTAGCAAGGGACAGTCTTAAATATTTGGTGGAGGTCATAAAAACGAATCCTCCATTATATTCAACATATGACACCACTATATATATATATATATATATATATATATATATATATATATATATATATATATATATATATATATATTTCTGTTGAGACAGTTAGGATTGAGCTGATGATTGAGCGAATCATCTGCCTCCATCTCACCCTATCCTTTGCATCTTCTTCTCTTACATCAACGACCTTCATATCCTCCTTCACCACATCCATGAATCATCTCTTTGGTCTTCCTCTAGGCCTTCTGCCTGGTAGTTCCAACCTCAGCACCATATTTCCAATATACTCACTATCCCTCCTCTGTACATGTCCAAACCATCTCAATCTAGGCTCTCTGACTTTGTCTCCAAAACGTCTTACATGTGCTGTCCCTCTGATGTGCTCATTCCTAATCCTATCCATCCTCGTTACTCCCAAAGAGAACCTCAACATTTTCATCTCTGCTACCTCCAGCTCTGCCTCCTGTCTTTTCCCCAGGGCCACTGTTTCTAAACCATACAACATCGCTGGCCTCAACACCGTCTTGTACACTTTTCCTTTCATTCTTGCTGATACCCTCTGATCACACATTACACCGGACACTTTTCTCCAACCATTCCAACCTGCCTGTACACGCTTCTTGACCTCTTTTCCACACTCTCCATTGCTCTGGATTGTTGAGCCTAAGTACTTAAAATCCTCCAGCTTCCTTATCTCTGCTCCCTGTAACCTCACCGTTCCTCTTGGGTCCTTGTTATTCATGCACATGTAATGTCTTACTGAGGCTAACCTTAATTCCTCTCCTTTCCAGGGCATACCTCCACCTCTCTAGATTTTCCTGCACTTGTTCTCTGCTCTCACTACACATCACAATGTCATCTGCACACATCATAGTCCATGGGGAATCTTGTCTAACCTCATCTGTCAGCCTGTCCATCACCATAGCAAACAAGAAGGGGCTCAGAGCTGACCCTTGATGCAGCCCCACCTCCACCTTGAACTCTTCTGTCACACCGACAGCAAACCTCACCACTGTCTTACATCTCACATACATGTCCTGCACCACTCTAACATACTTCTCTGCCACTCCAGACTTCCTCATGCAATACCACAGTTCCTCTCTTGACACTGTCCTTCTGCGTTCCTGTCCTGGATACCAAACCTACCCATCACTTCCTCATCCCCTCTGTTTCCTGCACCAACATGTCCATTGAAGTCTGCCCCAATGACCACTCTTTCACCGCTGCATCACTTCATCTCATCCCTACTCTCAGTACTAGACTCATGCCATTCCTCTTCTCCCTCTGCCTACGGACACGCCTCTCGCCTCTCCATCTTCTATGTCTTTGACCAACAGTAGTCCAATTTCCACCAGCACCCTATTGGTTAACAGCACTGATGGCGGTCGTTGTTAACCCGGGCCTCGACCGATCCGGTATGTCATTATTTCTTGTGATTCGCATATTTTATTTGCCATTTGTTTTACTCTGGATGCCCTTCCTGACGCAACCCTCTGCATTTATTCGGGCTTGGGACCGGCATGAGGGAGAGACACTGGTTTGTGCACCCCCATCACGGCTGCATTATTAAAATCAGTTAATAGGTCGGTGTAATATGGGCTTTTGGACACAGATATCCACGTGTGAAAACTTTGGTCAGTGACTCCATTCAAACATTTCGGGTCGCTTAGAAGTTCCATTAGTTTTTGAAGAAAAACCCGTGAAACACTGTGTTCACATTATCCACATTATTCATGTTTAAATTATAATTATAAAACCTTTTTGTCATGATATTCACACAGATTCATCATCATCATATCTTATCCCTGTAGGATAGTGTAGCAATTGGTCTCTTCCAGAGAAGATTAACCGGGACGCGACGGGAACACTTGCTACTTGTCCCCATTCGCACAGATTAAAACTGTTTTTCTGATTAAATAAGAAATAAAATGGTCATTCTTAAGATAAGTTGAATATTTGGAGAATCAGCAGTTGTGGTTTTGATTATAGAATCAGAACATCCAGAATAAGAACTTTCTATCGAAATTCATCAGGTTCTATTTGTTCTGTGAAATGAAGGACATTCCAAATGAGAAACCGCCAAGAAACTGAAGATCTCATCCAGAGCTGTATAGTACTCCCTTCACAGAACAGCACAAACTGACTCTAACCAGAACAGAACGAGAAGTCTGAGCTTCCGGTGTCCGATTGAGCAACAGGTCAGGAACATCAAAGTCTCTGGTTTGAGAAACAGACAGGCTCACAACTGGCTGCTTCATTAAGTAGGAAACACCAAAGCACCATAATCAACCTCAATATTGATGATGGGTTTCCTATATTTGCAAAGAAAAGGCAATTTCTGGGACTGCTCAGTAAAAGGAAAAGAATATGATGGGCAACAGAACAAAGATACTGGACACCAGAAGATGGGGGGAGGGGGTTTACTATGCACAGATAAATCTAACTTTGAGGTTTCTGTATCACAAAAAAGAACATTTATGAGGTGCAGAATAAAAGAAAGCATCCTGGAGGACTGCCTGCACCACCCGTTAAATAATGTGGGGGGAATATGATGGTCTGCGGGTGCTTTGGTGGTGGCTCAATGGAAGAGTTGTACAGCCCCAAAGGAAGGCTATCACTCTATACATCTTACCCAAGCCATACCCTGTGCGCATGATTAGAGCCACTTTCCTTCAACAACAGGAAAATGATCCAAACATCTCAAACTACACATGATCTGTTTAGAGAAGAAGCAGTCAGTTGGAATTTTGTCAATAATGGAGTTCCAGGCACTGTTTCACAAACAGATATGGGAGCAGCTTGACTGTATGGTGCAGATAAAGTGCCTACTAAGTTCAGCCAGTGGGGCCGGTGGCGTAGTGGTTAGGTTGTGAGTTCAAATCCCAGTTAGACCCTCACTGTGCTAAGATCCCTGGGCAAGGTCCTAACCCCGAGTGTGCTTCTGTTTCCCCAGCAGTATAAATGGATACCGGTAGAATATACTCGGAAGGTAACCTGCGATGGACTAGCGTTCCATCCAAGAGGAGATGCACTCCTGGTCACTTTACGCTACAGAAACCGGGGGACCACCGGCCTGATGAGCCACTGGGCTTGTGTGTAAAAAAAAAAGTTCAGCCTGTCCAACTTGTGGGAGGTGCTTCAACAAGCATAGGATACAATTTCTTTATCTTACCACAAAAAAGGAACAGATGGAGTGCGAGAGATCTTTGAGGCTATAATAGCAGCGAATGGAGTATAAATAAAAAAAATTAAGGGGCAGTGGTGGCCCGGTGGTAAGGCGCTGGATCACTGATTCCAAGGTTTGGGGTTCAAGCCACACGATCAACAGGTTGTCCCTGCTGTCCCCCCAGTGCACTAACTGGGTTATCGAAGGGTGGCTGTGTCTCTTACTGACTGCGGTGGAGGTTCATGTATAAGAACCATTGCTGACTTTCATAAAGAGGAGCGGCATAACCGTCAGCGTGTTTCTGCCTTGTGATGGCCTGGCGAGCCGTCCAGTGTGTATTCTGCCCTTGCCCAGAGTCGGCTGAGATGGGTGCCAGCCCTAATTAGGATTAAGCGGTTCAGAAAATGAATAGATGAAATATTTTAAGAACAACAATTATTATTTTAAGTAAAAATGATTTGTAACTTTGTCAATGTTTTGATTATATTTTATTGGCATTTTTCAACTTGACTGACAGATGATGGACACAGGTTTGTGTATTTATGGAAAATGTAAAATACTCTGGGAAATCCCAAACTTTTGAGTGGTGGTGTACTCTGGTCTCTATCTGTGACTGTTTGTACCCGACTATATTTATACGTGTTTATTTACACCTGTGACTATATGTGGGTTCCGCCTTCCCTCCCGAATTTGTTTTTGGCAGGGACCTTTGTATAAGATAAGATAAGATAAGATAAGATACAGCTTTATTAATCTCACAATGGAGAAATTCACTGTTACAGGCTCTTGAGGTACTATCAGTAGGGGGTGCAAAAATAGATACAAGTACAAACATACACACATACATATATATTATATAAGTAAATAAATAAATAGATACAGAAATCGTATAAATTAATAAACAATAAAAGAATAAAAGAAAAGAATGGAGCAACTTTATAGACTTTATAGTATAAGCACCACTAACAGAAATACTACACAAGTAGAATACTACACAAAAGCCCATTGTGGTTTATATTATTCATTCATTCATTCTCAGAACCGCTTAATCATAATTAGGGTCACGGGGAGGCTGGCGCTCATCTTAGCTGACTCCGGGTGAGGGCAGAGTACACCCCGAACAGCTCCAAGCTATCGCAGGGCAGAAACATGCTGACGGCTATGCAGCTCCTCATTACAAAAGTCAGCAATGAATCTTTTACATGAACCTCCACCACGGACAGTGAGAGACATGGCCGGCCTCTGATAACCCAGTTAGTGCACTGTGGGGGCCACAGTAGTGACAACCTGGTGATAGTGAGGCTTGAACAGCCAGACTTTGGAATCACTGGTCCAGCACCTTTACCATCAGGCTACCGCTGCCCTGGTTTATATCATGCACATAGATTTTAGTTAATCGTGTTAATCTTACCATCAGTTCCAGAGTTTTTGGCCCCACGTTAAGGGTTTATATTCCACCTTTAACATTCTCTATGATTCGATCTTTCTGCTTGTAAATGGTTCCGATGGTCGACGGATGGACACTTTACATTAAGCTGAGCTGAGTCACATTACATGAAGCTTAAAGCAGCCAATCAACGCTTACAATATGTGAGTTGCTCAATACCGAAAGTAGTTTACTTTTTTGTGCTTGAGACAAAGCACGGGTTATACGGACTTCTGGTCTTTCAAGTGAGCAAGGGCGCCGTTGCATACTGGCTTGATACTAATCCTGCACTGATGTGAATCACCAGCAGAGCGGAGAGTTCTCTTTTATTTCTGGATTTGGTTTTTCATTCATTTTACAACTCTCTTTGCTTAACTGAGTATGCATGGTAGATTGCACCTATTTGAGCAGATAGTTAATTCATTTCTGTGTATGAGACTTGCACCCATGCCAATAGGCTTACACTTCTGACTAACCATATTTGCTTAGGGTTACAAAAGTCCGCAAAACAATGTACAGTCATCCCTTGAATATCGCGGATAATGTAGACCAGACCTGGCCGCGATATTCGACAAACCGCAAAGTTGGAACACCCCGACCCCCGCCCCCATTTCTACCATGTTGTCTCATTTCTATATGTTTTCGCGTCTATACAATATCAAGAAGTGTATATTAAACGTTACACAGTTATATGCATATGTAAATACTGTAATGTATTAATATTTAAATATAATTTATATATAAATACTTTAAGTACTGTACTCACCTCTGAATATAGCTCTTCGCCGCGGTGCAGGACGTTCACAAATACGATACAGTAAGATCACAAAATCACAAAAAATCCTGCGGGAATGTGCGAGGCAAAAGCGTCACGCGTCTAAGACAATCAGCTTGCGAGATTGAGTTGAGTGGGCGGGAGGCAATAGCGTCGCGCGTCTAAGCCAATCAGCTTGCGGGATTGAGTTGAGTAGGCGGTCCCTGCCTGAACTGGGGAGGAGGGGCACTTCAGTCTGTCGTTTGGAAACAATGGACACAGCCTGCCTTGGGTCCCTGTGTTCCGCTTGCTTACATGTGAGTTTCAGCACGAATTTTGAATTTATTATGAATATTTTTATTTTATGTTATTTTTTTTTAATTAAAATACCGCGATGTACCAAGACCGCGGTGCTCAACTCGCGAAGTGGCAAGGGATGACTGTACTGTAAACACAAAGATCACAGAGATGACGTCTTAACACAAGGGTAACACGCTATATAACTGATATATATGTATATGTGTGTATATATATATATATATATATATATATTTATATATATATATATATATGTGTGTGTGTGTGTGTGTGTGTGTGTGTGTGTGTGTATATATAAAACTGAACTGGGACGAAGGAGGGGCACGTTCAGTCTGTCGTTTGTAAACAATGGAGGCAGCGTCTTACGTCAATGCGTCATTACGTCTGTGTACTACGTAGGTACGTCTAAACTCAAAATTTGACAATTAAAAAAAAAAAAAAACCCGTGAAATAAAAAAAACGGATGAACGTAAGTCAGGGAGCGTCTGTATTTGGAGACTTATTGTAGCAACACTTCAATGGCACTCGGAGAAAAAACAACAGCTTAGATTGCGAGCCTCTTGAATGCCAAGCTTTAGCAGGTTCAAATGGACACTTCGATTCTCTCTGTGTGCCGAGTGCATAAACAAACTCTGGATCAACATACCATTTGCAGTTCTTCTGCACTCTTTAACTTTGGTTCTGTATAAATGGGCTGGGGGTGGGGGGATTTAGGGTTTCCTTTTCCTTTCCTTTCCCATAATGCACCTTTGCTGATCCAGGCACACAGACATCTGACACAGCTGCCCCCCTCAGCCCCTCGTCTCCTCTTGTGCTTGTCAGGACAGAGCAGGCTGAGATCAGGGACTTGTCTGGGATTCAGACCCTTGCTAGGGTCATGTTTCGTACATTTGGGATCTACCGGTGGTGCACTTGTGCACCAGTCGTGTTTTTGCTTTTGTAAGACAGCAAGCAGGAGCCTGAATGCCTCGTTTTGTAGTGGCGATGCCCCTGAGCTTTTTTGCTAGCTTCCAATTTTCCAAGAATAACTCCATGTGTCCAGGTCCAGAAGGCGGAAGGTTGTGGACAGGAGCTTGCAACAAGAGTTTTTAAAGGCCGTGTGGTTAACGTGTAGTGTGTAGGGTGGAGGGGGCAAAGCAAGTCCGTGGGAAGGCTGTAGAGTGTGGCCTACAACCTTCTAAAGTGGAAGTCACCAAGGACTTTGGACTTTGTTTTACCAGTTTGTCTGGTCGGACTCCAATTGATCTCTCCCTGGACTTTACAACCATGATGATAAAGGACTCTTCGTTCAGGGAAGACCCTGACCTACGGGGGGAGCTGGAGTTTTTGGCACGAGGCTGTGACTTTGTCTTGCCATCACGCTTCAAGAAAAGGCTCAAATCTTTCCAACGAGCACAGGTCAGTCTCAAAAAAAAAATAAAATAAAAAAGCATGCAGAGGCTAACTTGCACATGCCAGGGAAGACAAAACTATTCACAGGCTGATACCAACATGGCTATTAATAGTGGTGACAGGAATACAGTGTCCAAGTGAATGTGGTGTACAGGACGGGGGAGGGGGTGGGGTGAAGGGGTGGGGGTTGCAGGGATGATGTTCTCAGTCACAGCTGTTGTGTTCAATACAGTCAAGTGCACATTGTAAGTGCACTTAAAAGTTCTCTTCAAATTTGTTCAGATACCAAAAATCTGTGTTTTTGAAGTTCGGTTACATCAGTCCTGATCAACTTCTGATTGCTTCAGAACTTTAACACAGACATTACACAACCATGTGACTCCTGATGAACTGTTTTTTTTTTTTTAATGTATTTGTTTATTTTCTCTATTTTACTCTTTTTTGTTTTTTACTTGTTTCATTGCTTTTGTTATTGACTTGTCAATGGTTGGTAGTAAAATATTACTAAAATTTATCATGCCACTGGACTGAAGAACCTGATAACTTTAGATGAGTTCAATTCCTAAACCACCGATTCCCTGCTACAGGCCAAATGCTTAGTAAACAAGCCCATGTTAAATGGATCTACTGAATTTAATAAATCCTCAATGTATCTGAGGATCTTCTTAAGGTCTCCGTCATGGTCTTGTTCAACATGCCATTATGGTCAAGCCAAAATATTCTCTCCATATTTCAGTGATATCACACACTTGCTCTACACGTGTCTGGGCTTTCAGGTGATTTATGTGAATTTTTATTAGAGGAGAACTGTTGAAGATCTTCAGGTGGTTGGAGAAGTGAATGGTAGAACAATGACAGTGAGATGCTCACTGTGAGATGTTTGATGTTCCTGAAGGTTTTGCCTTGTGCTGCTCATCACTATGACTTCATCTGCTAGCTTGCTAAACTGTTAGCTTTTCAGTAAGAATTCCACTGAAAGTTAAAGGCACATGAAAAAGTCAATTTCTGTCTTTCAGGGTACAATCTATACCACACAACACTAATGTACCCCTTCAGGGCTAAATATTGGTTGTCATGGTGACTGTGTGTTCCTTTTAAGGACTTAAAATGCACATATATATTCTCAAGCAATATGTAAAAGGTACTGCTGGGCACACTTGAAGGAGATGCTACCTTGTTTTCTGGGTGTATATTGTTAAGACTGACTGGTCAGTAGAACTGTTGAAGAACCTCAGACCAATCACTGGTGTTTTGACTCGTTAGAGCAGAGTCACCATCCCTGTTAATGGAGGTCTACCTCCTGAAGGCCAATGCTAATCATCCCAAGCTGATCATTATCGCTCAATGTTCTTGATCAGCTAAAAGAAGGTGTTAGATTTTGGATGGAGATAAAACCTGAAGGAAGAGGGATCTCCTGAGACCAGGGCTGTACATGGTGACACACGGTGACATACACCTGCCAGTGGCCTTTAAGTCAGCAGATATTTACCCTTCATCTCAAGTGTGATGGTCCTTGCAGAGATAAAATGGCGAGTTAGCCATCAGCTGTGAATAACCCGAGGTGTCCAGAGTGTAAATTAGACATCGGAGTGTGCGCATACCATACTTTAAGCCTAAAATCACACACACACACATGCACACACACGCACACACACACACAGACACACACACACACACACACATACCCACACACACACACCCGCACGCGCGCACACACACACACACACACACACACACACGCACCGACACACACACACACACACACACACACCATCTGTATTACTTTACCATCCCATGAACCCTGACAGAATGATGCAGTATTGTTGTATTTCTGTGTAGTGTGCACTCAGGGTTGTTTACAGTAGACTTCTGATGTTATGTTTATTAGGACACGTCTATGCAGTAGGTGCCTCGTGTAATTAAAGTAAAACTTTTGTGTATATGACTGTGAATGTCATCACACAATCTTATTTTAATCAATCTAATTTTAATTAATTATTGAAACTGTTCTTTGCGAGACTGGTGGTTAGTACTCCCGCCCCTCAGCGAGAAGGCCCTGGGTTGCTCGGTGAGGGCGTTTCTGTGTGCAGTTTGAATGTTATGTCTGGGCTTGTGTGAGTCTTCTCTAGGGTACTCCGGATTCCTCCCAATTGCCTCTAGGTGTGAGTGTAGAAGGGTCAATTACCCAAACCTCCAAGAGATGCTCCTGACTCTGGATCTGCAATGTTTTTTTCTTTCCTGTCTGTTGGTCAATCTGGTGAATGTAAATAAACAGGTTAGATATCTTTTGACACCACGTATATAATCCTGGTATAATGTTTATAGACTGTGGGAGGAAACCGGAGTACAGGAGGAAACCCATGCGAGCACGAGGAGACCATGCATACTTCACACAGAAAAACTCAAGCTGGGAATCGAACCCAATACCTTCCTGCTGTGAGGCAGATACAGTATGCAAACCACTGCACCACCGTGCTTATGATGAATTGTCTGTGAGTTGTTCTAAACAGGTTTATGCTCTAGAATTTAATGTTTAGTGTGCAAAGCTCACACAGAAACACCCTGAGCCTGGGAATCGAACCTGGGACCTTCTTGCTGTGAGGTGGGCGTGCTAACCACTGTGCCAAATTAAAGTTGTAAAATGCTTTTTACAACTGATATCTTAATAAAGTAGCTTTACAAAGTAAGTTTGGTGAAGAATTTAAATACACTACTTATTTGACTATTCGCGGTTTTGCACTCACGGTTTGAGTATTCGCGGACTGCCAAGCAACTGACACGTCACTCAAATTCAGCCAATCGTTGTCCTCCTTCCTGCTGATTGGTTGAGATGATGTAACACCTGTATGTGTGTATGTTTGTATTTGTATCTATTTTTGCACCCCCTAATGATGATACCTCAAGAGCCTGTAACAGTTTTGAGTGGGAGAATGGAGAATTTCTCCATTGTGAGATTAATAAAGCTGTATATTATCTTATCTTATCTTTTTCCTCATTTGCGCACAAGTTGTCAATGAGCCTCTTTTTTTGTGTGTGTGTTTTAATTACCAGTTAAGCTCTGATGCCACTCAAACGCTGTGCGTCTTCTCTGGCTAAGCGATAGAAAACGTTGGATGTCTCTTCTGAAGAAATAAGACTTTCTTCTGAAGAAACGACAGTTTCCTCTGAACTGTTGTATTAAAGTCTTTTTCCATTATTATTCCAGTACAACACCTAAGTTAATGTTTAGAATGTTTGTGCGTGAGATTTTATGTTCTGTAGCATGTTTAACAAATGATACCAAAAGGATAAACTTTATTACGCTGTATGTCCTTTTACATTGAACTTGAAATGACGTCTTGGAGTGACATCTCCAAGATGGCGCTGTCTAGATGGTTACGTAGCGGAGTTCTCAGAGTCAAATTGTTTCTATGTTTGAAGCCCGTGGTGATGGAGGAAGGAAACACCCTCTCAGTCAACACGAAGATGAAACCTGGAGAGGAATGTGATTCAAAGGGAACCCCATCATCATTTGGGTGAAACCAGATAAAAATATAAACCATGACATCTACAAACATTCTGCCCCAGAAAAACAAACAAACACACACAAAATGACTGACAGGCAGATCTTGCGACATCCCTGATAAGAATTTGTAAATATCTGAATAATTGTAGATAGTATCTATAACCTTTATCCATGGCTGTGTATAATAGGGTTATTATTTACTCTTTAAAAGGGCCATGTAGTGTAAGTACCTTATAACCTCATGCAAAATAAAAATCTGCGAAGTGTGAAGCGCTGCTACATGATATTAAGGTATTATGTCCTACTGAATTGTTGCGCTGTTCTGTTGCACTGTAACCATGTTAGTTATATTGTTTGAGTTTACACACCATTACACTCTTACACAATATCATGTTATTACATCATTATATTGAACAATTACGTTGCTTTACACAATTACATTGTGTGAAGCACATTTACACTGTGCTGCACTGTTAAGTTTCATTACACTGTCAGATTGTATTTTATCATTACACTGTAAACTGCTCCATGGTGATATAAAATTATTACATTGCGTATATTGTTACAGAATTATACAGAATTATACTCATACACTCTTACAA
Source organism: Plotosus lineatus (assembly GCA_024760905.1). NCBI lineage: Eukaryota > Metazoa > Chordata > Actinopteri > Siluriformes > Plotosidae > Plotosus > Plotosus lineatus. The sequence goes on along the minus strand of CM045747.1, from coordinate 1,575,372 downwards.
TCTGTTACACTGTTGCATTGTGTTATACAGACGCTCCCTGACTTACGTTTTTAATTGGTTCCGGACGGCCAAACGTAAGTTGAAAGTGAACGTAAATTGTTACAAAGACGTGTGATGCTCATACTGTACTATACATCCATAAATACCATTACCATACCTCATAAAACACCCCTAAATCAATTATTATAAACGTAACATTGTAAAATAATATCAAATATATCAAATAATATCAACATTAATTTCAAATAAGTCACTTATTTATCCCGAGTTACTTTACATGAAGCTTAAAACAGTCAATCAACGCTTACAATATGTGCAGCGCTCAATACCGAAAGTAGTGTACTTGCAAAAGTAGTGTACTTGCTGTGGGTTATACAGACTTCCGGTCTTTCAAGTGCACAAGGGTGCCATTGAACTCGTTGAGAACACAACCTGCACTGATTCAAAGTGGAGCAAAGTCACCAAAGCGGAGAGTTCTTTCTTTTGTGTAAGTAAGTAAACTTTAGTTAAGAGATGCATACAAAGAACAAGTACAAATCCTAATGAATATTAATATAAAAATAAGTATACACTCTTAGGATTCTGCTAAAAGATAATAAATAGAAAGATTGTGCCGATCTGAGCAGATAGTTAATTCATCTCTGTGTATGCGACTTGCACCCATGCTAGTGGGCTTACACTTCTGACCAACCAGATTTGCTTAGGGTTACAAAAGTCCACAAAACAGTGTAAACACAGATCACAGAGACGACGTCTTAAAAACAAGGGTAACACACTATATAACTGATGTATATATATATATATATATATATATATATATATACACACACACACACACACACACTCAGTCTGTAGTTTGTAAACAATGAATGCAGCGTCATTACATCAGCATACTACGTTGGTATGTCTAAACTCAAAATTTGACTTTTTTTGGGGGGAAAAAACCCCGTAAAATTGACAAAACGTAAAATGGATGAACGTAAGTTGGGGAGTATCTGTTTTGTGTAACAGTCTTATGCTCTATTATGTTTAATTATTACAATGTTGAAGTATGGTAAAATTGCACAACAGTGTTACACTTTATTTCATTGTAATGTTACCTTATATTGTTAAGCTGCTGTATGACTTAGTATTGCTATGCTGGATTTCATTGTTACATTACACTGTTACACTATATTACACTCTAACACTATATTACACTGTTACACTGTATTACAGTCTAACACTATATTACGCTGTTACACTACATTACGCTGTTACACTACATTACGCTGTTACACTAAATTACACTGTTACACTATATTACACTGACTTCATATTGCACTGTTAGACTATATTACACTGTTACACTATATTACAGTGTTACATCACATTACACTGTTACATTGTTACACTGTTAAACTATACTGCACTGTTTCACTATATTACACTGCTACACTATATTACACTGTTACACTATACTACTGTTACACCATATTACATTGTTACACTATACTGCAGTTACATCACATTACACTGTTACACTATATTACACTGTTACATCACATTGCCCTGTTACACTATATAACACTGTTACATCACATTGCACTGTTACACTATATTACATTGTTACATCATTTTGCACTGTTACACTGTACTGTTACACTGTATTTCAGTGTGACACTATATTGCACTATTGCACTGTATTACACTGTTACACTATATTGAACTGTTACAGCACATTACACTGTTACAATATATTGCACTGTTATCCTATATTACACTGTTACATCCCATCGCTGTGGTGACCCCTGATAAAGGGAAAAAGTCGAAAGGAAATCTCCCTCTCTCACACTTTTACACTATATTACACTGTTACAGCATATTACATTGTTTCACTATATTACACTGTTACACCACATTACACTGTTACATCACATTACACTGTTCCACTATATTATACTGTTACACTATATTGCACTATTTTGCCAGAACACAAAATGCAAACTGTAAATACAAATTTCATACCGGATTGGTCGAAGCCCGGGTTAACAACGACCGCCATCAGTGCTGTTAACCAACAGGGTGCTGGTGGAAATTGGACTACTGTTGGTCGAAGACGTCGAAGAAGGAGAGGCGGAAGGCGTATCCATAAGCAGAAAGCAAAGAGGAAAGGCATGAGTCTAGGACTGAAAGTAGGGACTTCGAATGTTGGAACTATGAAAAAAAAAGGTAGTGAGCTGGCTGACATGATGCAGAGGAGGAAGGTGGACATACTGTGTGTTCAGGAGACCAGGTGAAAAGGTAGCAAGGCTAGAAGCTTAGGAGCAGGGTTTAAACTGTTTTATCATGGTATAGATGGGAAGAGAAGTCATCTTGAAAGAGTAGTTTGTCAGGAATGTTCTAGAAGTGAAAAGAGTGTCAGACAGAGTGATGAGTCTCAAGTTAGAAATTGAAGGTGTGATGTTCAATGTTGTTAGTGCATATGCCCCACAGGCAAGATGTGAGCTAGAAGAGAAGGAGAGATTCTAGAGTGAGTTAGATGAAGTGATGCAGAGTACCCCCAGTGATGAAAGAGTGGTCATTGGTGCAGACTTCAATGGACATGTTGGTGCAGGAACCAGAGTTTCCAGGTATCCAGGACAGAAACGCAAAAGGACAGATGGTAGATTTTGCAAAAAGGATGGAAATGGCTGTGGTGAATACTTTCTTCCAGAAGACACAGGAGCATAAGGTGACTTATAAAAGCGGAGCTAGGAGCACACAAGTCGACTACATCTTGTGCAGGCGATGTAAGGAAGAGCAGAAGACAAAGTGGTGGAAGCTGAAAAAGGAAGAGTGTTGAGTTGTCTTCAAGGAGGAGTTGAAACAGGCGTTGGGTGGTCAGGAAGTGCTTCCAGATGACTGGACAACTATAGCTAATGTGATCAGGGAGACCGGTAGGAGAGTACTTGGTGTGTCATTTGGAAGGAGAGTAGATAAGCAGACTTGGTGGTGGAATGAGGAAGTGCAGGAGTGTGTACAAAGAAAGAGGTTAGCTAAGAAGAAATGGGACATTGAGAGGACCGAAGAGAGTAAACAGGAGTACAGGGAGACACAGCGTAAGGCAAAGGTAGCGGTGTCAAAGGCCAAACAGAGGGCATATGATGACTTGTATGCTCGGTTGGAAAGTAAAGAGGGAGAAAATTATTTATCTGGCACAGCAGAGAAATAGAGATGGGAAGGACGTGCAGCAAGTTAGAGTGATTTAAGGACAGAGAGGGAAATGTATTGACTGATGACAGAAGTGTGCTGGGAAGATGGAAAGAGTACTTTGAAGAGCTGATGAATGAGGAAAATGAGAGAGAGAAAAGATTAGAAGAGGTGACCGTAGAGGACCAGGAAGTAGCAAAGATTAGTAAGGGTGACGTGAGGAAGAATGTCAAGACAGTTGGTCCTGATGACATAACGGTGGAGGTATGAAAGTGTCTAGGAAAGGTAACAGTAGATTTCCTGACAAGAACATTCAACAAGGTTTTTGAGAGTGAGAGGATGCCAGAGGATTGTAGGAGAAGTGTGATAGTGCCCATTTTTAAGAATAAAGGAGACGTGCAGAGTTGGGCCACTACAGAGGGATAGAGTTGATGAGCCATACGATGAAGTTATGGGAAAGAATAGTGGAAGTGAGACTAAGGGCAGAGGTCAGCATTTGTGAACAACAGTTTGGTTTCATGCCAAGAAAGAGCACCACAGATGGAGTGTTTGCTTTGAGGATGTTAATAGAGAAGTACAGAGAAGGTCAGACGGAGCTGCATTGTGCCTTTGTGGATCTGGAGAAAGCATATGACAGGGTGCCGAGAGAGGAACTGTGGCATTGCATGAGGAGGTTTGGAGTGGCAGAGAAGTATGTTAGAATGGTGCAGGACATGTATAAGAGATGTAAGACAGTGGTGAGGTGTGCTGTCGGTGTGACAGAAGAGTTCAAGGTGGAGGTGGGACTGCATCAAGGGTCAGCTCTGAGCCCCTTCTTTTTTGCTATGGTGATGGACAGGCTGACAGACGAGGTGAGACAAGATTCCCCATGGACTATGATATTTGTAGATGACATTGTGATCTGCAGGGAGAGCAGAGAACAAGTGCAGGAAAATCTAGAGAGGTGGAGGTATGCCCTGGAAAGGAGGGGAATGAAGGTTAGCCTCAATAAGACAGAATACATGTGTGTGAACGACAAGGACCCAAGAGGAACGGTGAGGTTACAGGGAACAGAGATAAGGAAGGTGGAGGATTTTAAGTACTTAGGCTCAACAATCCAGATGGTCTAGTGGTATAGGGCGCTGGATCGCTGATCCAAAGGTTGGGTGTTCGAGTCCCACTCTCCGCAAGGTTGTCACTGCCCCCCCCCCATCCAGTGCAGCTAACTAGTTATCAAAGGCGAGTCATGTCTCTCACTGTCTATGGTGAGAGGCATGTAAAAGAACCATTGGTGACTTTCGTAAAGAGTAGGCTGCAAAGTCGTGAGTGTGTTTCTGTCCCTTGCTAGAAAGGGCTGTGACAGGAAGGGCATCTGATGTAAAAACCTCTGCCAAATCAAACGTGTGAATCAGATGATTCGCTGTGGCGACTCCCGAGTAAAAGGGAAAAAGCCAAAAGGAAGACAGACAGACAGACAGGCTCAACAATCCAGAGCAATGGAGAATGTGGAAAAGAGGTGAAGAAGCATGTGCAGGCAGGTTGGAATGGTTGGAGAAAAGTGTCCGGTGTGATGTGTGATAGGAAGGTATCGGCAAGAATGAAAGGAAAAGAGAACAAGACGGTGTTGAGGCCAGCGATGTTGTATGGTTTAGAAACAGTGGCACTGAGGAAAAGACAGGAGGCAGAGCTGGAGGTAGCAGAGATGAAAATGTTGAGATTCTCTTTGGGAGTAACGAGGATGGATAGGATCAGGAATGAGCACATCAGAGGGACAGCACATGTAAGAGGTTTTGGAGACAAAGTCAGAGAGGCTAGATTGAGATGGTTTGGACATGTTCAGAGGAGGGATAGTGAGTATATTGGTAGTAGGATGCTGAGGTTGGAACTACCAGGCAGAAGGTCTAGGGGAAGACCAAAGAGGCGATTCATGGATGTGCTGAAGGAGGACATGAAGGTAGTTGGTGTAAGAGAAGAAGATGCAAAGGATAGGGTGGGATGGAGGCAGCTGATTCGCTGTGGCGAGCCCTGAAGAAGAATGAGAATAAGGATTTATTATGTTAATAAGGATACAGTGTATGCAGAGGATTACTTATAACAATTTTATCGACAAATAATACTTCAGTATTTATATTGGGGGTGGGGGCGCGAAATGTATTTCTCTTCCTGGGGGGGGGCATAACTGAAAATAATTGAGCAGCACTGCTGTATACGAATATGAAATT
>CM045747.1:1500000-1562500 GCA_024760905.1 Plotosus lineatus | reverse complement strand
GTGTTTGTGTGTTTGTGTGGATTGTGTTTGTGTGTTTGTGTGGATTGTGTTTGTGTTTGTGTGGATTGTGTTTGTGTGTTTGTGTGGATTGTGTTTGTGTGTTTGTGTGGATTGTGTTTGTGTTTGTGTGGATTGTGTTTGTGTGTTTGTGTGGATTGTGTTTGTGTGTTTGTGTGGATTGTGTTTGTGTTTGTGTGGATTGTGTTTGTGTGTTTGTGTGGATTGTGTTTGTGTGTTTGTGTGGATTGTGTTTGTGTTTGTGTGGATTGTGTTTGTGTGTTTGTGTGGATTGTGTTTGTGTGTTTGTGTGGATTGTGTTTGTGTGTTTGTGTGGATTGTGTTTGTGTGTTTGTGTGGATTGTGTTTGTGTTTGTGTGGATTGTGTTTGTGTGTTTGTGTGGATTGTGTTTGTGTGTTTGTGTGGATTGTGTTTGTGTTTGTGTGGATTGTGTTTGTGTGTTTGTGTGGATTGTGTTTGTGTGTTTGTGTGGATTGTGTTTGTGTTTGTGTGGATTGTGTTTGTGTGTTTGTGTGGATTGTGTTTGTGTGTTTGTGTGGATTGTGTTTGTGTGTTTGTGTGGATTGTGTTTGTGTGTTTGTGTGGATTGTGTTTGTGTGTTTGTGTGGATTGTGTTTGTGTGTTTGTGTGGATTGTGTTTGTGTGTTTGTGTGGATTGTGTTTGTGTTTGTGTGGATTGTGTTTGTGTGTTTGTGTGGATTGTGTTTGTGTGTTTGTGTGGATTGTGTTTGTGTTTGTGTGGATTGTGTTTGTGTGTTTGTGTGGATTGTGTTTGTGTGTTTGTGTGGATTGTGTTTGTGTTTGTGTGGATTGTGTTTGTGTGTTTGTGTGGATTGTGTTTGTGTGTTTGTGTGGATTGTGTTTGTGTTTGTGTGGATTGTGTTTGTGTGTTTGTGTGGATTGTGTTTGTGTGTTTGTGTGGATTGTGTTTGTGTTTGTGTGGATTGTGTTTGTGTTTGTGTGGATTGTGTTTGTGTGTTTGTGTGGATTGTGTTTGTGTTTGTGTGGATTGTGTTTGTGTGTTTGTGTGGATTGTGTTTGTGTGTTTGTGTGGATTGTGTTTGTGTTTGTGTGGATTGTGTTTGTGTGTTTGTGTGGATTGTGTTTGTGTTTGTGTGGATTGTGTTTGTGTTTGTGTGGATTGTGTTTGTGTTTGTGTGGATTGTGTTTGTGTGTTTGTGTGGATTGTGTTTGTGTTTGTGTGGATTGTGTTTGTGGTGTTTGTGTGGATTGTGTTTGTGTGTTTGTGTGGATTGTGTTTGTGTTTGTGTGGATTGTGTTTGTGTTTGTGTGGATTGTGTTTGTGTGTTTGTGTGGATTGTGTTTGTGTGTTTGTGTGGATTGTGTTTGTGTGTTTGTGTGGATTGTGTTTGTGTGTTTGTGTGGATTGTGTTTGTGTTTGTGTGGATTGTGTTTGTGTGTTTGTGTGGATTGTGTTTGTGTGTTTGTGTGGATTGTGTTTGTGTTTGTGTGGATTGTGTTTGTGTGTTTGTGTGGATTGTGTTTGTGTGGTTGTGTGGATTGTGTTTGTGTTTGTGTGGATTGTGTTTGTGTGTTTGTGTGGATTGTGTTTGTGTGTTTGGGTGGATTGTGTTTGTGTTTGTGTGGATTGTGTTTGTGTGTTTGTGTGGATTGTGTTTGTGTGTTTGTGTGGATTGTGTTTGTGTTTGTGTGGATTGTGTTTGTGTGTTTGTGTGGATTGTGTTTGTGTGTTTGCGTGGATTGTGGTTGTGTGTTTGTGTGGATTGTGTTTGTGTTTGTGTGGATTGTGTTTGTGTGTTTGTGTGGATTGTGTTTGTGTGTTTGTGTGGATTGTGTTTGTGTTTGTGTGGATTGTGTTTGTGTGTTTGTGTGGATTGTGTTTGTGTGTTTGTGTGGATTGTGTTTGTGTTTGTGTGGATTGTGTTTGTGTGTTTGTGTGGATTGTGTTTGTGTGTTTGTGTGGATTGTGTTTGTGTGGATTGTGTTTGTGTTTGTGTGGATTGTGTTTGTGTGTTTGTGTGGATTGTGTTTGTGTGTTTGTGTGGATTGTGTTTGTGTTTGTGTGGATTGTGTTTGTGTGTTTGTGTGGATTGTGTTTGTGTTTGTGTGGATTGTGTTTGTGTGTTTGTGTGTAGGTGATCCAAAGGATATTTTACACGGTGAATCGTTCGTGGACAGGCAGGATCACCATAACTGAGCTCAGGAGAAGCAACTTTCTGCAGGTACTTCCCTTTTCATCATCAGACCTGAACCCACCTCTTCCACCGAGCGATTCACCTTTCACCCACTACACCTAGTTTTCTCCAGTTCATTTGGCTTTTCAACGCTGCTGTGTGACCAAGTCTTCACCTTCGAAAGTTCTGGCATACTCAGGACAGGCTTATTTAAAGCTCATGAGCAACTCGGCGAGGTCCTGTGAATATACGCTAAAAACAAATGGGAGAACAGAACGTGTTTAAAAGTAGAATCGCTAAATTCACTCCAAGCCTAACATAGTAAACATGCACCATACACTGGGGACTCGATTTAAACGGAACTATTATTGTGCTTCCGTAACGCTCCATACTCTATAACTAGAGGAGTACTTTAAGAACGCAAACCTGGCCCAAGCTGACAATTTAAAAATCTGAATTTTTACAGCACCCTCTTCTGTGCTTGTTGTAATTCCACATATATAAAAATCACAATCGTGAAGAATTTCGGATCGTCCTCAAAATAGTATGCAGTTTTCATGTTGCTTCCCTTCAAAGCTAAGTTCTCTCACATCGGTCATCATCCGGTGTCGCCGCGTCTGTCTGCGGTGTGCTTCTCTTCCAGCTGCTCCTCCTACTGAACCGTTCACTGAAATTGAGCGATACTTAATGTTAATAAAACCCGCAGCTGTGCGCAGTATATTTACTTATTGTGTCGTCTACAAGAGAGGCTGGAGATCTGCAAACCTGCAAATCACTTTCTATCGTCTTGCAGCGACATTTCAAACTTTTAAAGGAACTGATTGACATCATACTGTTGTGCATCTCCTGTTTTGGCCTCCACTAGGAGGTCAAGTTTTCACCTGTTTTGGTTTGTTTGATCGTTAGTTTGTCTGATTGCTCGTGGGCAGTATAATGCTGCCCACAAGTCTGGTGAAAGTAATAAACCATTTTGAGGTAAACTCAGTTGGCATTATGTTGGAAAAAATGCAGAATGCAAAAATCTTCACCAGGTTGTCACTAGGGGAGAAATTTCATTATAACTGTGCCAAGCTATAGTACTGTAGGCTCTCGTTATTCGCAGGGGTTCGGTTCCGGCCTCGGAAGTAAAACCCCATGTATCATATTACAGGCGTGAATGATCAACCGGAAGGAAAATACTGTGAATCTATTACATTCGCTAAAATATGCTTCTTAAACATATTCTACAGACAGTCTTACTCATTAATACTATAGTATTAATGTAGTGATGATGATGAAAAACGTTTTAATTTTGTACTGTGATATTTATTAATAAAATATATAAACATTATACTAGTCCTTCTCAAAAAATTAGCATATTGTGATAAAGTTCATTATTTTCTGTAATGTACTGATAAACATTAAACTTTCATGTATTTTACATTCATCAGTATTAAAACAATAAAAGACCTGAAATATTTCAGTTGGTGTGCAATGAATCTAAAATATATGAAGTATAATTTTTATCAGTACATTACAGAAAATAATGAACTTCATCACAATATGCTAATTTTTTCAGAAGGATTAGTGTATATATATATATATATATATATATATATATATATATATATATATATATATATATATATATATATATACACACATACATATTAAACATGAAGTGTGAAAGTGTAATCGACTGGTTTAAAGTTTGAACTTGGTTGTATTGCACGTAGTTGTAAAAAATGCCCACTAGAGGGGGGCATTGCATTATGCAGTATTTACTGTACATGAACATAAGTTTCAACGTCCAAGATTCAAGATTATTAATCGCCATTTATGCTTTTATACACATAGGAATTCTTTGTGCGGTTGTTCAAAGAGTCAAGTTACAAAACAGAAAAGAAGCTCAAATAAACAAAAATTCAAACTGCTATAAAATAAATACATAAAAATTCTATATTTAAAAAGGATCTTACACAGACCCAGTAAACAATATTTAATAATAATAAAAGTAATAAAATAATAATAATAATAATACAATGAATAAATAAATAAATAATCATTAAATAACAACAGCAATAAATGAAATTGCAGTATATATATATATATATATATATATGCGAATATGCACAGGAGCGAGTGCAGAACTGCACATAGTCAAGGGCCTACTGTATAAACTAGTTAATTAATTAATGCACTTGTCACTTGAGCGACAATTTTTCTAAGAATCAGCCAGTGAAGCATGTGGGTGATACATCAAGTTTTTCCAAAAAAATGCTGTATCCTTGAGGTCGAACCACGATTATTCACTTTTTGGGCTTCATTAAGGGACGTCCAACAGCTTGCACCACGGATACGCTTGGCTCATTCATGCCAATTTTGACACAAGCGGACCCTCCTTTTCTAAATAAGCACAGATGTCAGTGGTCTCGATTGGGCACTTTTTTGTTAAGAGAACTCAGTTCTGGTTCAAAAATGTTTTTTTTTTTTTTTGCAATTTTGGCTGTGTGGACCCCTCCCTTTAAGAGGGTTGTAGATTTTTTTTGGAAGTGATAAAAACATTACTCCTGACAATTTTGTCCATATCAGAAGTCGGAGAGGGTCATGTATCGTGTCCTATGATTTACTGGGTGATTCTGAGAAAAATCGTCCATTAATTCATATGTATTTACTGCAGGTTCTCTTGGACTCTGTAAATGCTCCTCGAGCTTTGGATCGAGTTGATTTTTGGGGATTTCTAACACAAATTCATGCACTTAGTCATGTCCCCACAAGGTGGCCATAATCCTGCTGTGCTCCTGCTATTATTTTTAGTGCTGGTGGAAATAAGCAGTGAAGGTGACACAACTTTCCCTGGAAGACTCAGTAATAGTCCTTCTTCAAAGCAAGCTTGGCTGCTCTCAGTAGAGAAGACGTATTCAGTACAACAATCTGGAATAAGGGTGTGTGTGTGTGTGTGTGTGTGTGTGTGTGTATGTGTGTGTGGGTGTGTGTGTGTGTGTGTGTGTGTGTGTGTGTGTGTGTGTATGTGTGTGGGTGTGTGTGGGTGTGTGTGTGTGTGTGTGTACAGACTCTGGCTCTGTTGGAAGAAGAGGATGATATTAATCAGATTACAGATTATTTCTCTTATGAACACTTCTATGTAATTTACTGTAAATTCTGGGAGTTGGACACCGACCACGACCTCTTCATTGACCCCAAAGATCTCTCTCGCTACAACGACCACGGTGAGAATATCATACACACACACACACACACACAGTTCAACATTACACAAACATCGGTAACCACAGCGTGAATATCTTTCCTTCATAACTGATACCTGTTTTAAAGGCTCTTTTGTTTTAACCTTGTCACATGCTCAGATCATGACTATTGCCCGGAAACTATTGCTGGGCAACCAGAAAAAATGACACCTTTAGAATAATGATTTAGCTCAGTATTTTAGTACAGTAACAGTGAATTTCTCCATTGTGAGATTAATAAAGCTGTATCTTATCTTATCTTATCTTAGTACTGTTTAGTCTTTAATCCAGACAGTATTAAGGGACAGTGGGGCCAGAAACGACACAGAAATATCCGGAACAGCAGCATTTACCTCAGATGTGCTCATAAATTGTTCAGAATTGCTAAAATTACATCATCAATAAAGTTAGCATTAACCACTAACTAAATCTCTGGTTGTCATGAAACACTGTATAAACAGCCATTCATTCTTTCATTCATTACTTTATTTGCTGAACTACTATATCCTTCTATAGCAGGGGTCGGCAACCCGCGGCTCTTTAACCTCTCCGATGCGGTTCTGTGGCTTTTAAAAATAATGAATGTGTACTTTATGTTGGCCAACGGGTGCAAACGTGCTTCAAAACCACTGCATCACCAAAAACAATTGCAAAAAGAAAATGCTGCTTATGTACTCACATCAGAAACACTCCGGGCTCCCAGGGGTAAAGAGTTCAACTCGCTTTCACCTGAATGACGGAAAAATCTGCCTAAGGCAGAGTCCTGCAATGGTCGGGTACCCACAGGTACCCAGCGGGTAATCTTGCAAACATGCTCTTTTAAGGTTGAAAATTACATAGATGAAAATGAACAGTCACGGGTGTGGGCGGATATTTATTTGGTGTGGGCGGGGTGATTTTGTGTGTTCTTGTGGACATAGCTATCGTTGTATTAATCTGCTACATTGAGAATTTCAGTGTTTTTGATCTACTGTGTTGGTGGATTTACAATCCCTGGTGCTCATGGCAAGCAGTGTTCTCGCCATTCCAGCAGCAGCGCAGGGAGCGAGAGAGATTTCCCCCCACCAGGGTTTGTAATCCAGGAATGGAAATCACAGCTGAATAAGAGACGGTGGATGAGATTTGGTTTATACACAGCAATCTCTGAATTAAATAACTCTCATCCCAGTGACAAAATAAAAGACTGGGTGCGGTTCAGTCTCCACTCTGAGAATGGGTCGGTCAGTGCAGCATTAAGCATTAATATTATTTAAAAGAATGTTGAGCAGGCTCCTTCTTAAAATAAATCTAAATTCCGCCCAAACATTTACCTGGTGTGGTGTTTCAAGCATGTCCAACCGGGAAGAGACCCCGGGGTCGACCTAGAATACACCGGAGGGACTATGTCTCTCGGCTCGTTTGGGCACGCGTTGATGTTCCCCCAGAAGAGCTGGAGGAAGTGGCTGCGGAGAGGGACGTCTGGACCTCATTGCTTATGTTGCTGCCCTCGTGACCCGACCTGGAAGAAGATGATGATGACTCTGCATTTGACAGGAATGTCTCAGTTAAACTTCAGCAGGACGGAGGGTTGTATTTTTATGATAGTTATGATATTTTGGCCGTATTGCTCAGCGATAAGTCAGACATGTTCATATAGAGGTGTTTAGATGATGCACAAAAATATTTTTGCTGAAATGTGTTTTATATCATCACAGCTTCATCTAGCAGGATCATCGACAGGCTTTTCTCAGGAGCTGTAACTCGGTGAGATCATCACCACCACCACAACAATAAAACAAGCACTACTACACACGTCATTGTACATTATTTCCTACATTTTAAAACTATACTTTTAAGGAATTTCACATTGAGTCCACATCAGTAAAGTCCAGTTCCATTCTTACATTTGAGCGTTTTTACTTTATTCATTATTATTACTCTTTTCAGGATTTGTTTTTTGTTTTTTTTTTTCCAGGGGAAACTCAGTGCAGAGAGAAGGACGTATGAGTTATGCTGAGTTTGTTTGGTTTCTCATCTCAGAGGAAGACAAAAAGAACCCAACAAGGTACCTCAGGAACCCTATAACGTATATCATAACTATAACATAATCATTTCTGCATTCTGAGAGATACCTGTCGTGAAAATGTGTGACGTGTGTTGTTGATGATTGTGTGTGTGTGCAGTATAGAGTACTGGTTCCGATGTATGGATCTGGATGGTGATGGCATTCTCTCCATGTATGAGCTGGAATATTTTTATGAAGAACAGTGTGAGCGCATGGAAGGGATGGGAATAGAACCCTTGCCCTTCCAGGATCTGCTGTGCCAGATGCTTGACCTCGTCAAACCAGAGAGCCAAGGTCAGGAAATGGTCAAAGGTTTCTCTGTGCAATGGGATAATTATGTTGTAGTGAGCTACAATTTTCAGTGATGAGAGACATCAGTTTAAATATTCTCTATTATTGTTTTACTTTCAGTGTGAAACTTCAGGGACAAGGTTAAAAAAATTTAAAAACAACTCTCAGAAAGTAACGTTTAGAGAAAGTGAACCTGACAACTCCTCACTCTTTATACTTTACACTGTGAGGGTCTCATTCAGATTCTGTTTGATAACTAGCTCCAGAGTTTCAGGTCTATAGATATCTGCTTATTTTGGAATCATCTCAAATTCCTAAAGATCCAGTTATATAGAATTCCTGACATGAAGTTCTATATCTTCATCTGGAATGTGATTCTCTTGGATCCTTCAGAATGTAGGAATATACAGCAGAGTATCAATATTCCTCAGCATTATATATTATAGTGTTATATCGTGTACAGTGCATGCAGCATTTATGAATACCTGTGTGTGTGTGTGTGTGTGTGTGTGTGTGTGTGTGTGTGTGTGTGTGTGTGTGTGTAGGTAAAATCACCTTGCGTGATCTAAAGCGTTGCAGAATGTCCCACATCTTCTTTGACACGTTCTTTAACCTGGATAAATACCTGGACCACGAACAGAGAGACCCATTCTCTGTTCAGAAGGTCCGTTTGTCAGTTTCCACTCCATATCCATCCATCTGTATACATTATGTCTGTAATGCAGTGCTTCTAAAATAGTGGGGCACGCACCCCAATGGGGAGCACGGTGTGATGCCGGGGGAGCGCATATGACCCTGGGGAACATGCTTTTCTGTGATAGTGTACCAGAATTAAGTGTAATTGCACCTCCACTCCAGTAGTTACCAGTGGCGCTCTCATTGTCACGCTATGGTGTAGCGGTTTTTCGCGAGGGCAAACGACATGAAGTGCAGTAAACAACCTCTTAAGAAACAACACGGAAATTTTTCTAACAGGAACGAAGAGAAAGATGGAGAGAGACAGAGATATTAAGGCATAAATAAGATGAATGAGTTTAAATAAGGATGTATTCTTTTTTTCATTTCAGGCACATTGGTGCACTTTAAACCTTTTCTGTTACAGATTAAAAAAAACAATGTTAATGAAGTTTTTCTTTATTGTAAGTTGAACTATATTTCTTTTTTAATGTTTAAGATACAATTTTATGCCGAGATGTACTAATAATTAGGACTCATAACAATTTTATAGACTACAGTACAGTATTTATAGTCGCTTGCGGGGCTGTGGGGGGGCGTGAAATGTTTTTTTTCTTTTAGAGGGGGCGCCACTGAAAATGATTGAGAAGCACTACTGTAATGCATTAAAGGAAGTGTGTGTTTGTGTGTGTTTATGTAGGATGTGGACAGTGAGGGACCAGAGCCCTCAGACTGGGATAAATACGCATCAGAAGAGTACGAGATCCTGGTAGCAGAAGAGACAGTCAGCGAGCAGCTGCATGACGGGTGAACACACATACACAAACTACACACACATATACACACACACACTCTCTCTCTCTCTCTCTATATATATATATATATATATATATATGCACACACACATACACACACACACGCATACAGTACACACACACACACACACACACACTCACTCACTCTCACACACACTCCTCATTCCAAAGACCTGAATGTGACACTTGCATAGGTATCACTTTTTTGCATCTTGGTTCTGTTGCCGTCATCATCACTGTTATTTATCAGTGTCAAATTTTTTTTCTGTCCACTGCTCCTACTGAACTGTTTATTAGAACTGAACCAAATTCACTAACTGTACCTTAAACATAACAAAACGGCACGGTGGCGTAGTGGTTAGCACGTCCGCCTCACAGCAAGAAGGCCCGGGTTCGATTCCCGGCCTGGGCGTTTCTGTGTGGAGTTTGCATGTTCTCCCCGTGCTTGTGCGGGTTTCCTCCGGGTGCTCCGGTTTCCCCCGCAATCCAAAGACGTGCACTGTAGGTTAATTGGCCGTTCTAAATTGACCGTAGTTTCTCTCCTGCAGCGGCACTGGAACCCAGTCGTATCGGCACTTGCCTTTCCATTGGATCCTTCCGGTGGCGCCGAGACAGGGGGGGACTTGCTGCTTGGGTAACAGCCTGTCCCTCATTACTCCCTACCCGGGCTCTGTGCACTGGGGAGTATCACCAGCCGGGATACTGGCCAGAGCGCAGCCATAGTCCTTCGGGACTGACGGAGGCCTACGCTACCTTAAACATATAACTTAAGATATGGACAGTATCATTATTTATTGTGTCACCTGCAAGTGAAGCTGGAGCAACACATCCCTATCTGTTCCTCCTTTCCCTGGAAGCCTTTTAAGGAACACTGAGTTCTGATTGGTCAATAATGGCCTCTGTTATAAGCGCTGCCTAAAATAACTTTTACTTATTAATTATTTAAGTTAATTAATATTAATAATTGTATTTATTAATTAGATAAGTTAACAAAGTTTGGTCTGTATGTTGTTTCAGATCTTTTGAGGATGACTATGAGTGTGAGGAGCTTCCCGTTACATCGGAGATTGGCAACAAAATGGGCAAACTAGTGATCTCTGATCTGTCTCCATGAGGAACCTGAAGCTTGTCACAGAGGAAATACACACCTTTCTACAGTGCAGAAACAGACTGTGTGTGTGTGTGTGTGTGTGTGTGTGTGTGTGTGTGTGTGAGAGAGAGAGAGAGAGAGAGAGAGAGAGAGATCATTAAGTGTCTCGTTATCGCTTGCATGGTCGTCATGTCTTAACCCTTATCATAACTAGACTCCACTCTTCATCACACTGTTTTTACACAAATAGAAAATACGCACACTCGCTCTTATCTGAATCAATGCTGTTGTAACATGTAGTCACTAATATAACTTCTCATTATTTCTAAAGAAGAGCACAATTTGAGCACAGTTAAATTTGTTAAATTAAATAAAGTTCTTAGAACACTAAACCAGGAAATACGGAAACAGTGCGACAGTTAGCTAGAACAAACAAGCAAATAAATCTTCTTTTCCTTTCGGCTGTATCCTTTAAATAAATTAAAATAAGGGAACTAATTTGCTCGTACAGATATACCTGGACTTAACTCGTTTCGAGTCAAGTTATTCTTGATTATATGTCGGTTTTCAAAAAAAAAAAAATGGAAAAATAAAAACAAAGTTTATGTAATTATAATCATACCGTATTCGACGTAATAAGCATCCTTCTCCAATAAGCCCCCCTCCCCAATGTTTTTTATCTTACGTCTAATAACTGCCGATGTGTACTGGGAACAAAATCGTAGATCAAACTTACCAATTTTATTCGATCAGTCTCTTTAACAGGAAAATGAGGCGTTCACTGCCTGTTAAAGTGAGTTTACACGGTATTTCAAGACCCCCTGCCACTGGGGAATGTCTATAATGTTCATCAGTAACAACACATCTGATTGTTCTGCAGTGCTTTAAAAAACAGGAAAATATTTTGCTGTGTTCTCTTGGTAAATGTCCAATAACCGATGAACCATTAGAAACTGTTACAGCAAAACTATGGGATGCTCTGAATGAATGGAGCGATGAGCCAGATATGGACCTATCAGAAAGTGATGACGAGGATTTTTCACACGATTCTCCTGCTCAATAACTTCATAAATTTAAAGACGTTTCTGGCCATGTGCTTTTCAACTTGGCATGTGCTAAAATTGACATTCGTGTTGATTGGCTTGATTTTACTTCCACGAAAATGCTGCTGGCCATTGTTGACAATTTGGGACATTTACTGGGAGGGAAGAGTAAGGGGTATTTTTTTTTTAATTATGCTGTTTTCTGTTTTTTTTTAAGCTTTCATGTAAGTAGTTTAGTTGATACCACAAAATGAGTAACACAAATATCATAAAACTCTTTTATTGTTCTGTTATTACCGTTCCACTCCACTGGTTACATTTTAATAAGCGCCCACCCACGCCAATTTTTAAAGCGCCCTGGACGTTTATCACATCGAGTATGGTGTGTGTGTGTGTATATATATATATATATATATATATATATATATATATATATATATATAGGGGGCAGTGGTTCGAGTCTTCAAATGGTTGTCAGTGTCCCCCCAGGGCAGCTAACTGGATTATCAAAGGCCGGCCATGTCTCTCATTGTGTATGGTGTGAGACATGTAAAAGAATCATTGGTGACTTTCAACAAGAGTAGCTGCAAAGCCGTCAGCAGTTTCTAATCGGGAGTCGGAGTCCCCTGAGGCAGTTCGTTCACGGTAACGTTTTGGCAACTCCTGCAGCGGCACTGGAACCCACTCATAGCGGCTCTTTCCCTTCCATCACCAGCGGGGACACCAGCCAGAGTGCAGCCATAGTCCTTCGGGACTGACGGAGGCATATATATATATATTTAGTATACTAATATTTCCTTTTCTTCCTCCTCTCTAGTACCCCTGCATAGACTTTCCCAGGTAGGCTGAGGAGTGTAATTCCCCGATAATTGGAACACACCCTCCGGTCCCCCTTCTTAAAAATTGGGACCACCACCCCAGTTTGCCAATCCAGAGGTACAGCCCCTGATGACCACGCGATGTTGCAGACACGTGTCAACCAAGACAATCCTACAACATACAGAGCCCTGAGATATTCCGGGCGGATCTCATCCAACCCCAGAGCTCGACCACCGAGGAGCTTTTTGACAACCTCAGTGACCTCCACTCCAGTGATGGGCGGACCCTCACCCGAACCCCCAGGGTCTTCCTCCTCCACGGGGGGCGTGTTGGTGGGATTGAGGAGGTCCTCAAAGTATTCCCTCCACCTCTCGACAACATCCCCAGTCAAGGTAAGCAGCTCCCCATCTCCACTGTAAACAGTGTTTGTGAAGAACTGCTTCCCCCTCCTGAGGCGTCGGATGGTGGCCCAGAACCTTTTTGAGGCCAACCGATAATCACTCTGCAGGCCCTCACCGAACTCCTCCCACGCCCGAGATTTTGCATCTGCGACAGCCTCGGCTGCAGCACGTTTGGCCTGCCGGTACCCGTTTGCTGCCTCAGGAGTCCCACAGGCTAACAAAACCCGATAGGCCTCCTTCTTCAGCTGGACGGCCCATTCACCGCAGGTGTCCACCACCGGGTTCGGGGATTACCGCCACGACAAGCACCGACGACCTTACAGCCACAGCTATGGGCTGCCGCCTCAGCAATGGAGGCACAAAACATGGCCCATTCGGATTCCATGTCCCCCGCCTTCTCCGGAACGTGGTTGTAGCTCTGCCGGAGGTGGGAGTTAAAGGCCTCTCGGACAGGGGACTCCGCCAAACTTTCCCAGCAGACCCTGATTACACGCGTGGGCCTGCCAGGTCTGGAAGGCAACCTCCCACACCACCGAAGCCAACTCACCACCAGGTAGTGATCGGTAGACAGCTCAGCTCCTCTCTTCACCCGAGTGTCCAGAACATATGGTCGCAAGTCCGATGACACGACTACAAAGTCAATCATCGAACTGCGACCTAGGGTGTCCTGGTGCCAAGTGCACTTATGGACACCCTTATGTTCGAACATGGTGTTCGTGATAGACAAACTATGACGAGCACAGAAGTCCAACAACGAAACACCATTCGGATTCAGACCGGAGAGGCCGTACCGACCGATCACACCCTTCCAGGTCACACTATCGTTGCCACATGGGCGTTGAAGTCTCCCAAGACAACGAGCAAGTCTCCCGAGGGAGCGTTCTCCAACACCCCCCCAACACCCCCCCACCCTTTTTGGAGTCTTTGGGGGGGGGTGTTGGAGAAGACGGAGGGAAGCTACCCTTTCGTCAACCAGGGAGAACCCCAACCTTTGGGCACCGAGAAGGGGGGGCAACAAGAATACCCACACCGGCTCGCCGCCTCTCCCCACGAGCAACTCCAGAATAGAAGAAGGTCCAGCCTCTTTCAAGATGGATGGTTCCAGAGCCCAAGCTATGCATTGAGGTGAGCCCACCTATATCTAGTCAGTATCTCTCCACCTCATGCACCAAATCAGGCTCCTTTCCCGCCAGAGAGGTGACATTCCATGTCCCAAGGGTCAGAGTAAATAGCCGAGGATCGGTCCGACAGAACCCATGCCTTTGGCTGCCACCCAACTCGCACTGCACTTGGCCCCTAAAACTCCTCCCACGGGTGGTGGGTCCATGGGAGGGTGGACCCATGTCTCCTTTTCGGGCTAGGCCCGGCCAGGCTCCATGGGCATAAGCCCGACCACCAGGCGCTCGCCTTTGAGCCCCTCCCCTAGAGAGGAGGATCCGACCAATAGTCGAACCTCGGATTCAGGAGGAACAATGTGGTTTTCGTCCTGGCCGCAGCACTCTTGACCAACTCTATACGCTCCACAGGATTCTGGAGGGGGCATGGGAGTTTGCCCAATCTGTCCACATGTGCTTTGTGGATTTGGAGAAGGCTTTCGACTGTGTCCCTCGAACGATCTTGTGGGGCAGCTCCGAGAGTCATATATATCTGGAGCCAGAGTTTGGTCCGTATTGGTAACAGCAGGTCGGATTCGTTTCCAGTGGGAATTGGAGTCCGCCAAGGCTGTCCTTTGTCACCGATTCTGTTCATAATTTTTATGGACAGAATTTATAGGCGCAGTCGAGGCGATGAGGTGTTCTGGTTTGGTGGCCATCGGATATCGTCTCTGCTTTTTGCGGATGATGTTGTCCTTTTGGCTTCATCAAGTCAGGCCTTCCAGCTCTCATTGGAGCGATTCGCAGCTGAGTGCGAAGCAGCCGGGATGAAGATCAGTACCTCCAAGTCCGAGGCCATGGTTCTCAGTCAGACAATGGTGGAATACACCCTCCGGGTCGGGAATGAGGTCCTGCCCCAAGTGGAGGAGTTTCAGTATCTTGGGGTCTTGTTTACGAGTGAGGGAAGGATGGAGCGAGAGATCGACAGACGGATCGCTGCAGCCTCTGCTGTTAAGCGGTGCTTGTACCGGTCCGTCGTGGTGAAGGAGCTGAGCCGCAAGGCAAAGCTCTCAATTTACCAGTCGATCTATGTTCCAACCCTCACCTATGGTCACGAGCTTTGGGTAATGACCGAAAGAACAAGATCACGGATACAAGCGGCTGAAATGAGCTTCCTTCACCAGGTGGCGGGGTTCTCCCTTAGAGATAAGGTGAGAAGCTCCGCCATCCGGGTAGAGCTCGGAGTAGATCCGCTGCTCCTCCGCATTGAGAGGGGCCAGTTGAGGTGGCTCGGGCATCTGGTCAGAATGCACCCCGGATGCCTCCCTGGTGTGGTGTTTTGGGCATGTCCAACCGGGAAGAGACCCCGGGGTCGACCTAGAACACGCTGGAGGGACTGTCTCTTGGCTTGTCTGGGACCGCCTCGGTGTCCCCACGGGAGAGTTGGAGGAAGTGGCTCGGGAGAGGGACGTCTGGACCTCTTTGCTTAGGTTGCTGCCCCTGCGACCCGACCCTGGACTAAGCGGAAGATGATGATGATGATGATGAATATTTCCTTTTCTTTCTTTCGGCTTTTTCCCTTTCTCGGGAGTCGCCACAGCGAATCATCTGATTCGCACATTTGATTTGGCATAGGTTTTTACGTCAGATGTACTTCCTGTCACAACCCTTTAACAAGGGACAGAAACACACTGCCGACTTTGCAGCTACTCTTTACGAAAGTCATCAATGATTCTTTTACATGCCTCTCACCATAGATAGTGAGAGACATGGCCCGCCTTTGATAACCCAGTTAGCTGCACTGGGGGGTGGGGGGGTGGGGGGGGGGGTGGGGGCAGTGAACACCTTGTGGAGAGTTAGACTCGAACCCCCAACCTTGGGATCAGTGATCCAGCGCCCTATACCACTAGACCACCACTGCCCCGAGGTGTACCTGTAGTAAGTTAGCTAAATATGCAGTGTTAGAGCAGTAGCATTCAGGGACGTGCTCTGTGTAGTAGTGTCTGAAATGTGTTCGTATGGGTGAAATGATTCACAGTAAATATTGCTCATTAACATGGAGTGTGGCACTCGTGACAGTGATGGCGTGTGTTGGCCCCTAGTGGCCGCTTCAGGTATTGCACCTTATAATGAAAAAGGTGGTAGAAAATCAGTTGCTTTGAATTTTTCTTCCTCTTTTGTTGTAACTTGACTACAAACTGAAATTCAAACTTCACTAAGCATTTCCATATTCACAATTTTACAAACATGGGAACTAAAAGGGGGCAATCTTTAAATGTTCAGTAGAAAGTTCTAGAAAGCTTTGCTACTTTGCAGTCTAACTTGTATATGGCTGCCTTTTAAACAACAAACACATACAGTGATGGTTCTCTTTCCCCAATGGGCAGAGTCTGCTTACATATTAGCATGCGAGTTGACCACTAGGGTTTGATTCAGCTTGCACTTAGTGGTTGTGATTGCTATTTGTATTTAGCTGCTAACGTTTGGCTGAGCAACTACCATTTTTATGTGTTGTAATGTACTTGCACCATGTGGGGGGTGTGGCTCTGCCTTCTGCACCACACCCTTTTCCATTTCACATTTGGTTGACCCATGGCATCATCTTAAATCTTTAAAGTGTGTGTGTGTGTGTGTGTGTGTGTGTGTGTGTTGAATTAGCACTGCCGCTAGCTGCAACACTCTGTAATTGTACACTGTTTTCTGTAATTAGTGTAATATATAATATATATAATTTATGAGTGTGTGTGTGTGTGTGTGTGTGTGTGTGTGTGAGAGAGAGAGAGAGAGAGAGAGATTGTGTATGTGTGTTGCAGTGTGTTTTCTAACAATCGCTGTAAATGCCTCTTTATTTTATTTAATTGTATTTTTTTGGCGTTAGTCTCTGCCACTGCGTGGTGGAGGCGGAGTTTGAACCACTGAGAAAGAGACAGATCCTGAAGTGTAGTGTTTTTGTGATGAAGTGTGTGATGAACTCGGCATTCAACATCAATCAGGTTTCCTGGAACTTTTCCGGT
Source organism: Plotosus lineatus (assembly GCA_024760905.1). Classification (NCBI taxonomy): domain Eukaryota; kingdom Metazoa; phylum Chordata; class Actinopteri; order Siluriformes; family Plotosidae; genus Plotosus; species Plotosus lineatus. The sequence continues at coordinate 1,545,812 of CM045747.1, read as the reverse complement.
TCAACATCAGGATCGGATTGATTAAACCTGCTGTAGTGTTACGCTATTATTACGCGTTATTGATCTATGCAACCCCACCCCCTCCCATCCCGGGTAGCCAATTAATACTGGTTGTTTAACCACAAAATGTTTGTGTGCAACCTTTTTTTTGAGTTTTATATCATTATCTTATATATAGCTACATATAAATTTAAATATTTTCCACGTGTATTTTTTGTCTTGCATTCAGACTTGGCAAGGTTTCACTCGAGGACGCCTCATGTGTTTTGCATGACCCTTTTGCTTACCCTTTAATTTTTTTCTTATGAAAAAAAATAAAAAAGTTTAAAAAGCTGTTTATTTATACTTCTTTTTGTTTAATTTTACCTGATATGTAATTGCAGTACCAGCTGATACTGTATTGAAGTTTTCGTTAAGCTAATAAACAATAAACACCATAATGACAAAATTAACTGAAGCTAATTCAATGGCATTTGATTGTGTTACATTTTAATGTAATCTGTAAGTGTTCAGTCTTGAGTTGTCCAGTTTTTTTCTTTTTTTTCACTAACAATGGAAATATTACCTAAAATAAGTATTGTGTAACATTAGCTACCCCAACGTGTCTCCAAAATTATTCAAATTTCAAATTAAAATTTATTTGTATAGTTGCTTTTCGACAGTGTCTTTAACTTAGAAATCATAAAGCTGTTAAAATGCTTAGTAATTTCATGAAAAGAAGTAAAAATAAATATGTAAAGAAAGCAGTTCATTGCACTGGCTCATACTCCCATTGGTGGACCCAGAGTGTAACTGCACTGTGAGGAAGTGTTCGGGATTAATTTACTGACCAGCTGGGATTTGCTCTTAATAATTATAAATGACTGATTATGTGACGTCATAAACCAAAATATAGTGGAGTATAAATGCTGTTTTCAGTATAAACTTAGTCTTCTTTTCCTTTCGGCTTTTCCCTTCAGGGGTTGCCACAGCAAAGTATCTGCCTCCATCTCACCCCATCCTTTGTATCTTCTACTCTTACACCAACTACCTTCATGCCCTCCTTCACCACAAATCCATAAATCTTCTCTTTGGTCTTCTTCTAGGCCTTCTGCCTGATAGTTCCAACCTCAGCATCCTACTACCAATATACTCACTATCCCTCCTCTGAACATGCCTAAACCATCTCAATCTAGCCTCTCTGACTTTGTCTCCAAAACCTTTAACATGTGCTGTTCCTATGATGTGCTCATTCCAGATCCTATCCATCCTCGTTACTCCCAAAGAGAACCTCAACATTTTCATCTCTGCTACCTCCAGCTCTGCCTCCTGTCTTTTCCCCAGGGCCACTGTTTCTAAACCACACAACATCGATGGCCTCATCACTGTCTTGTACACTTTTCCTTTCATTCTTGCTGATACCTTCCTATCACACATCACACCGGACACTTTTCTCCAACCATTCCAACCTGCCTGCACACGCTTCTTCACCTCTTTTCCACACTCTCCATTGCTCTGGATTGTTGAGCCTAAAACTTAAAAGCTTAAAATCCTCCACCTTCCTTGCCTCTCTGCTCCCTGTAACCTCATTGTTCCTCTTGGGTCCTTCTCATTCACACACTTGTATTCTGTTTTACTGAGGCTAACCTTCATTCCTCTCCTTTCCAGGGCATACCTCCACCTCTATAGATTTTCCTGCACTTGTTCTCTGCTCTCACTACAGATCACAATGTCGTCTGCAAACATCATAGTCTGTCAGCCTGTCCACCATAGCAAACTCAGAGCTGATCATTGATGCAGTCCCACCTCCACCTTGAACTCTTCTGTCACACCGACAGCACACCTCATCACTGTCTTACATCTCTCATACATGTCCTGCACCACTCTAACATACTTCTCTGCCACGCCAGACTTCCTCATGCAATACCACAGTTCCTCTCTCGGCACCCTGTCATATGCTTTCTCCCATCTTCCCTGCACACTTCTGTCATCAGTCAATACATTTCCCACCCTGTCATTAACCACTCTAACTTGCTGCACGTACTTCCCATCTCTATTTCTCTGCTGTGCCAACCTGTATAAATCATTTTCTCCCTCCTTACTGTCCAACCTATCATACAAGTCATCATACGCCCTCTGTTTGGCCTTTGACTCCGCTACCTTCACCTTACGCTGTGTCTCCCTGTACTCCTGTTTACTCTCTTCGGTCCTCTCTATGTCCCATTTCTTCTTAGCTAACCTCTTCTTTTGTACACACTCCTGCACTTCCTTATTCCACCACCAAGTCTCCTTATCTACTTTCCTTCCAGAGGACACACCAAGTATTCTCCTACCTGTCTCCCTGATCACATTTGACCACTCAAATCCTGTTTGAACTCCTCCTTGAAGACAACATGACACTTCCTTTTTCAGCTTCCACCATTTTGTCTTCTGCTCTGCCTTTGCCTTCTTCATCTTACTTACCATCAGCATCATCCTGCACACCACCATCCTATGCTGTTTGGCAACACTCTCACCCACTACTACTTTGCAGTCACTGACTGCCTTCAAATTACATTGCCTACACACGATGTAGTCTACCTGTGTGCTCCTACCTCCGCTTTTATAAGCCACCCTCTTGTCTCTTCTGGAAGAGGCCATGTCCATCCTTTTTGCAAAATCTATCAACATTTGTCCTTCTGTGTTCCTGTCCTGGATACCAAAACCTGCCGATCACTTCCTCGTCACCTGTTTCCTGCACCAACATGTGCCCCAATGACCACTCTTTCACCTCTGGCGGTACTCTGCATCACTTCATCTAACTCACTCCAGAATCTCTCCTTCTCTTCTAGCTCACATCCTGCCTGTGGGGCATAACCACTAACAACATTGAACATCACATATTCAATTTCTAACTTGAGACTTATCACTCAGCTTAAACCCTGCTCCTAAGCTTCTAGCCTTGCTACCTTTCCACCTGTTCTCCTGAACACACAGTATGTCCACCTTCCTCCTCTGCATCATGTCAGCCAGCTCTCTACCTTTTCCTGTCATAGTTCCAACATTCAAAGTCTCTACTCTCAGTCCTAAACTTTTCCTCTTGTATCTTTGCCTATGGACACGCCTCTCGCCTGTCCTTCTTCGACCAACAGTAGTCCAATTTCCACCAGCACCCTGTTGGTTAACAGCACTGATGGCGGTCGTTGTTAACCCGGTCTTCGACCGATCCGGTATGAAATTTATATTTACAGTTTGCATTTTGTGTTCTGGAAAAAGTTTTACGCCGGATGCCCTTTCTGTTGCAACACTCTGCATTTATCCGGGCTTGGGACCGGCGTGAGGGCAGACACTTGTTTGTGGCCCCCCCTCATGGCTGCATTTCAGTATAAACTTAGTATGTTTGTTAATATTTTCACGTTTGTGAGGCTTTACTTATGATAATGGTTGAATTCATTTAGCTCTTCTTGTTCAGAACATCTCTCTCTGTGCTTGTGTGTCTGTGCATCTGTATGTGTACATGTGTGCAGCTGTGTGTGTATCTGTGTGTATCTGTGTGTGTGTGTGTGTGTGTGTGTGTGCGCGTGTGTGTGTATATCTGTGGGTGTGTGTCTGTGTGTGTGTGCATGTGTGCGTATGTGTGTTTACCTGAGTGGGTGTGTGTGTGTGTGTGTGTGTGCGTTTGCCGTCCTCAGTCACAAGTAATGATGTAACTTGTGATTTGGACGAATGCTGAATGAAATGTTTTTGTTTGTTGATTGAGTGATTGATTGATTGGTTGATTTTATTTGATTTCAACATTCACAAATAATACTCATACATATAGTGCAACATATCAGTAAAGAATAATTTATACCATACAATAGTTTATAATTTTGGGTTTCATAGATGGCATAAAAAGCAAAAATTATTTGTACAAAGCTTACACCAATATATTACTCATAAATAAACTGATAAATAATTTGCATTTCTGATATAAAATTAAGCATTTAAGTATAGAAAACCAAAACAAAATATGAAGTGTATAATATTTTATATATGTGTAATATGTATTATATTACAAGACTAAATAAGAACAAGTGTAGATAAGATAAGATAAGATACAGCTTTATTAATCTCACAATGGAGAAATTCACTGTTACAGGCTCTTGAGGTACTATCAGTAGGGGGAGCAAAAATAGATACAAATACAAACATACACACATACATATATATTATATAAGTAAATAAATAAATAGATACATAAATACTATAAATTAATAAACAATAAAAGAAAAGAAGGGAACAACTTTGTAGACTGGCCTATAATATAATATATAAAATAAAAATTTTGTGACAACTAGTTATACAAATGTAGAAATGTAAATACAGAGTTACATGAATGTCACTTATTAAATTATAGAAATACGAATGAAGACTCCTACTCTTCTCTGGCTTTATTTTTTAAATATTTTGTTCCTACTTTTTGAAGATATTTAAAGATGTACTTGTTTGTAGTGATTTTATCTGAACTGGATCCACATGACATGCTTCCGGGTACAATAGGGCCAGCTTTAAATGGAGCTTGAAGCTTATGTAAGCCAATTAGGGAGTTTACGTAAAACCATTGATTGGCAGAGGCTGAAAATAATGCAACATGGTTTTACTTAACCATTGTAGAATAGAGCCTCGAAATCTGCTGCATAAGTCACAGCAGGAGGAAAGAGACCAGTCCGACGATCCAGATGAGCCATCAACAGGCACTGAAGAAGCAATTCAGAGTGGGTTAGAAAAAATTGGGAGAGTTGAGCATTATCCATAAATACCATTCAGATAGACAGAGGTGCGCCTGATATTACAAAGTGTAAGGGAGGACCAGCATCCTTCTAAGCCCTGTCCAGCAGGAGTGGCCTGGAATCAGGGGCCATGAGGCAACATACCAGGCGTTCCCAACACAGAGAAGAAGACGCAAGTAAGTCAGTGAGTCATAGTTGCTGCACCGCGACTGCCAACCTACTGCAGTTGGGGCCAAAATAATAAAGCAGATTAATTACCTGGTTCGAGGTGTTGTCGAGATATCTGTAATTCTCCAGATTCCAATATTCTAAGACTTGGCAATGTATGCTGAGATCTTCATGTTTGTCTGCCTGAATTCTGATAAGTATAGAAGGTCACAATTTTGAGGACATGTGCTGTGACTCTGATAAGTGGATGCTGAATGCCAGCACACTCGGCTTCCCTCAATTTAGTAGAAGAGTTTGACGGCCGCGGGAGATATGTGATAAACAACACTACACCACCATCAATCTGGCTACTGTCCATGGAATTAGCCTGAAAGGGAAACAACAAGTCAAGGCTTGATGGAAGATTACAAGACATGTCTGTAACACAAAAAGCTGAAATGGAAGAGCGAAAAAAGAGAGTGAGGGAGAGAAACAGAGGGAATCAGATGGGTTTCTGTGAGGAGTTTGTATGTTCTCCTTGTGCTTGTGTGGGTTTCCTCCGAATACTTTGGTTTCCTCCCATGGTTCAAAAACGTGCACAGTCGGTTAATTTCTTTCTTTCTTCCTTTCGGCTTTTTCCCTTTTTCTCGGGAGTCACCACAGCAAATAATTCGTATGTTTGATTTGGTTCAGAGGTTTTTACATCGGATGCCCTTCCTGTTTAGCGAGGGACAGAAACACGCTGACGACTTTGCAGCTCCTCTTTACGAAAGTCAGCAATGGTTCTTTTACATCAACCTCTCACCATAGACAGTGACAGACATGGCCCGCCTTTGATAACCCAGTCAGCTGCACTGGGGGGACAGTGACAACCCTGTGGTGACTCGAACCCCCAACCTTAGGATCAGTGATCCTGTGCCCTATACCACTAGACCACCAGATTGTTTGTTTTAATTAAACCCTATCTGTGAATGGTTGTGTGTGTTGCCCTGCAGTGGCCTGGCAAGCTGTTCGGGGTGTACCCCGCTTTCGCTCAGGCTGAAATGGGCACCAGAGTCTTTTGATCTGGGGTCCATTTGAATCCATACTGTTTCATTAATGTGATGTATTCTCTCCCTTCCTGATTGACTGTTCCTACTGAGCGCAGCGTTCTTCACGTTATATATGAATTAGACATACACACAGTATTCATGTGTTGATATGTCGATATGTGTGGCCCCGCCCTTTGTTCATTTTTCTGTGTTTGGACCTCGATAAAAAACTTTGGACACCTGTGTTTTACATGAACCTCCACCACGGGCAGTCAGAGACACGGCTGGCCTTTGATCAGTCGGTTAGCTGCACTGAGGCGACAGTGACAACCTGTTGTTCCCAGACCCCAACCTTAGGATCTGAGGTCCGACACCTTACCCCCGGGACACCACTGCCCTCATTATATAAGTTATGTAGCATGCATTATTTGTGTCATACAGATGTGTGCTTCTCTTCTGAGTCTTTTTTCGCTTGAGATTTCTTCCTCATACTCGTCATTCTTCCCTCAGGCTTGTTCAGAAGCGATAAATTTGTGAGTTCTTATGTTTGATCGTTACAGTAAATAAAACTTGTATTTCCTTGTTAGGCTTCGTTGTGAGACTGTCCATTGTTGAGAGTACTATACAAATCGAAGTAAATTAAAATAACTTTGGTGCATCATCATCATCATCATCATCATCATCATCATCATCATATCGGTGCAGTTCTGTCCATGAAATGGTCACACTCAGCATTTATGAAGAACTTTCAAAGAGATTTAAAATATCAAAACATGGTATATTGTGTATCGTGATCCAAGCGGCACAGTTGTAAGAGGCAAGAGGGTCCTGGATGCAGGTGTGCTTTTCTGTGTTTTTCTGTGGCGTTTACATGTTCTCTCCAGGCTGGGATGGGTTTCCTTGGGACACTCAGATGTGCTGCAACAATAACGACCAAAGACAAGCACACTGCTCCAAATTGCTCTTAGGTGTCACTATCAAAGATTGTGTATGAGTGTATTGGCCCTGTGATGGACTGGCATTCTATTTAAGGTGTGCCTCACCTTCGACCAGAGTTGGTTGAGATAGGCTCCAGGATTAAACACTTTGAAAAATGAATAAATGAATGAATATATGTATCCAGATATAACCTAACTAGCACTGGGATATTATTTGACTGAACAGCTCTACTTTCTAATACGATGATGACTCCAAAGGTGTCGGCGACAATGCTCTTGGACCAGACGAACAATCTCAACCAGCCTCAAACCTGGACATAAAATACAAATTCGCATATTGAGTAAGATCTGAGCTTTACACAGTTTCATAGAAATAATAAAGTGGTGTGATATGATGATGATGATGATGATGATGAAAAACCTGAGGTTTTAAATCACAGAGAAGTTCCTATACACAAATAAATCAATCACCTGATATGTATCTACATTTTTCCAGTAAAGCCTGAACTTCCTTTTTCATTAAAGCCACACCTACTCTCTTGCAGTGAACTACAAAATCCACAGAGCCAGAAAATTCATTTCAAAGAAAATAAAATCAGAGGAAAGACACACAGCTTCTCTATTCATCAGTGAGTGAGAATAAAAAATGGCAAAGGCTGTTATTTCAGTAGATCAGGATTCGTTGACCTGTCCAGTGTGTCTCGATCACCTGAGGGATTCTGTGAGCAGGTCTTCTGGCCACTGTTACTGTAAGAATCATGTTCTGGAAGAGAAACTTCAGGGCATGTATTACAGTTGTCCCCAGCGTAAAAAGGCTTTGGCTCCAAAGCCTGTTCCACGAAGGAGAAGAATTCTGGCTGAAATGTTGAAGAAGACTGAGCTCCAAGCTACTTCTCGTGTTCACTGTTACGCTGAACCTGGAGATGTGGAGTGTGATTCCTGCACTGGGAGAAAACACAAAGCTGCCAAGTCCTGCCTGGTGTGTCAGGCATCGTATTGTGAAGATCATCTTAAACCTCACTATCAGTCTCCTGCCTTTAAGAAACACAAGTTAGTTGAACCCTGTGCAGAACTCCAAGAGAAGATCTGCTCTCAGCACAATAAAGTGATGGAGATCTATTGCCATACTGACCAAAGCTTCATCTGTTACTTGTGTACAATGGATCAGCACAGAGGCCATAATACTACTGCAGCTAAAACAGAACGAACTGAAAAGCAGGTGAGATATGATCGTCCTTTTCCAAGCAAACTTGAAAAACTTTGGGTTTTTAAACTCATTTCTATTAAGTGTAATTTGCTGATTATATGAGTGTCACTGAGATATTTTCAGTAGAAATAAAGGGTTTTTTGTAAATGTAAGTGTGAGACAGGTTTGACCAGTCAGTAAACTTTAAATCCTCAAGAAGATTCTAACAGCATGTCACAGATATTATACACGCAGCTGTGTTCAAGATCCTCTGCATTGTTATTACAGAGTTAACAGTTCAAGGTGATAAACAGTGGCATCTTTACTTATGAGTGTCTTTTATAACGAATTTTCCATGATACGAGCTTTGATCCCACCAAAAATCTGCTCCATCCAACGAGCAAAATTTTGATTTACGAGCTCTGCTGGGTAAATGACTTTTTCGGGCCGATTAACCTCGTATTGTTCCACGTGTATTCCTCCGCACTTTGAGAACGCCTTGTGCAGTGCTTCTCAATTATTTTCTGTGATGCCCCTTATAGGAAGAAAAAAAACAAACATTTTCCCTGCCCTGCCCAGCGACCCATGCGCGACTATAAATAGTGTTTACTGCGCTTCTTATCGTTTGCGCGGTGCTTTTTCCCTACACCATAGGGAACAGAGTGAGAGCACCATTGCCACCTGCTGTAGAGGATGCGCAATTACACTTAATTCTAGTACAGTGTGACAAGAAAGCATGTTCTCCAGGGTCATATGCACCCCCCGGCATCAACCACACGCCCCACTATTTGAGAAGCACTGGCGTAGTGGGAGATCACCAGAAGCCTTTCCTCGCTGGCATTCGTAGCATGCACATGCACAAAATTCTCCTCATCCTCCTCTGTTATGGACCACCCCATGCCTGCCCATATGACATCTTCGCGCCCATGTGACATCTTCGCCACAGTTGATGATCTGAAGGGTTAATTGACTTATTGTTTATTATTGTTTTATTATTATTTATTAATGTTAATTTACATGTATTATTATTAAATATTTATTGTTTTTACATGTTTATCTTTAATATATTCAGTGAAATATACGTGTTTGTGTTAGGATATATGAGTTTGTTATGGGGTTGGAACAGATTAATTGGTTTGCTATTACTTGCCGTAGCACTTTTGACCAACCCTATATGCTCCACAGATTCTTGGAGGGGGCATGGGAGTTTGCCCAATCTGTCCACATGTGTTTTGTGGATTTGGAGAAGGCTTTCGACTGTGTCCCTCGAACAATCTTGTGGGGCGTGCTCCGGGAGTATGGCGTTCCGTACCCGTTGCTATGACCCATTCGATCGCTGTATCACCGGAGCCAGAGTTTGCTTCGTATTGGTAACAACGGGTCTAATTTGTTTCCAGTGGGAGTTGGAGTCCGCCAAGGCTGTCCTTTGTCACTGATTCTGTTCATAATTTTTATAGACAGAATTTCTAGGTGAAGCCGAGGTGTTGAGGGGCTCTGGTTTAATGGCCATCGGATCTCGTCTCTGCTTTTGGCGGATGATGTTGTCCTTTTGGCTTCATCAAGTCGAGACCTCCAGCTCTCAATGGAGTGATTCGCAGTCGAGTGCGAAGTAGCCGGGGTGAAAATCAGTACCTCCAAGTCCGAGGCCATGGCTCTCAGTCGGACAAGGGTGGAATGCACCCTATGGGTCGGAAATTAGGTCATGCCCCAAGTGGAGGAGTTTAAGTATCTTGGGGTCTTGTTCATGAGTGGAAGGATGAAGCGGGAGATTGAAAGATGGATCGCTGCAGCCTCTGCTGTTAAACGGAGCCTGCACCGGTCCGTCATGTTGAAGAAAAGCTGAGCCACAAGGCGAAGCTCTCAAATTACCAGTTGATCTACGTTCCAGCCCTCAACTATGGTCACGAGATTTGGGTAGTGACCGGAAGAACAAGATCGCAGATACAAGCGGCTGAAATGAACTTCTTTGCCGGGTGGCGGGGTTCTCCCTTAGAGATAAGGTGAGAAGCTCCACCATCTGGGGAGAGCTTGGAGTAGATCCACTGCTTCCCTGCATTCAGAGGGACCAGTTGAGGTGGCTTGGGCATCTGGTCAGAATGCCTCCAGGACACCTCCCTGGTGTGGTGTTTCTGGCATGTCTAACCAGGAAGAGACGGTGGGGTCAACCTAGAAGAGGAACTATGTCTCTCGGCTTGTCTGGGACCGCCTCGGTGTCGCCCCGGAAGAGCTGGAGGAAGTGGCTCGGGAGAGGGACATCTGGACCTCTTTGCTCAGGTTGCTGCCCCCGCAACCCAATCCTGGACTTAGCAGAAGAAGAAGATGATGATGATGATGATGATGATGCCCTTGTTTACCTGCCAGAGACTTGAGTCCACCGATGTCAACCCAGTCAGATCCTGCATGAATGGCAGTTTATTCAACATCTGTAGATTACTTGCTAAGGCAGAGACCAATATCTTCACCCTGTGTTTGATCTCCACCATGCTGATGATGCAGCCTTTCTGTCTCTGACTGCTTCGACCCTGCAGTACAACCTGCATAGTAATATTTGGCTTGTACAGCAATGTTGGATTAGTTATTAATGTCCAAAAGAGGGAGGTCCTCTGATAACCTTCAACAGGTGCTTCGTACGGGGCCTTCAAGTTCCTAGTTACCTTTACCTGGGCTTCTTTACTGTGGTTTTTAGAAGAAAAGTTAGATGCTTCAATTCATTCCAATTATTTTGCTATATAAATCCGCTTTGCAACAATGTTAATTGTAAATGTGTGATTATATTATAAACTGAATTGAAATGCCATCCACCATGGCAGCATTTTTATCTTATTTGAACTCAACAATATAATCATGATGGATTTGAATTTGAAGTTCATTCCACCACCTTGGCACCTTGGAGCCAGAACAGAGAAGAGTTTAGGTGCATTTTCCCCTTGTCTCTTGGTAGAGGGAGAGACGAATCTTGCAGTGCAGTACGATCTGAGAGAACGCGATGCGTGTGAGGTATGATAAGTGCTTTGGGGTAGGACGGTGCAGGTCCATTTGTGGCTTTGTCAGTAAGCATTATTGTTTTAAATTAAATACTAGCAGCTACAGGAAGCTACTGGTTTAGTGGAGTTGTGTGAGAGAATCCAGGTTTTAGTTAATGCAAGAAAGTGAAGAGAGCAGTGAGAGGCAACGACAGAGATGAAATCAGACTTTTTCACAGCAGATTGGCAGTTCCTGGGCCCCCTACCACCTTGTTTGAAATGGTGACAGCAGTGGAGATGTCATTTTTGTATTTTTTTTCTCAACTTTTATCATTTCTAGATTTCATTTAATTATATTTACAATTTAATTTTCAAGAATTCAAATTTTATTGGTATGATTCTGTAGAACATGATTCAACATATTTAAATTTAAATTTCTAAAACCAACCAACCAAACAAACAAACAAAAATCAATTTCTATTCTTTTTCTAGGATCAGGGGTAATTTGCTCTCCTGAAACAGAAATTATAAAATATTTAATTTGGTATCAGAACAGGTTAAAGGATCAGCAGGTGAAATTCCAGCAGAGGATCCAGGAGAAGCAGAAGGAGGTGCAGGAGCTGAACCAGGCTGTGGACATTATTAAGGTGAGGAGTGAACAGAGACTCGCATCTACAATTTATACAATTTATAATCATCAGAGAAAAGTCCGAGTTCATCCTTTATCTGTATCTCCGAACAGACTCGTGCTCAGGCAGCAGTAGATTAGAGCGAGACGATCTTTACTGAGATGATCAGCTCCATGGAGAAAAAGCGCTCGGAGGTGACGGAGCGGATCAGAACTCAGGAGGAAGCCGAACTGAGTCGAGCCGAACAACAACTGGGGCGACTGGAGCAGGAGATTGCTGATCTTCAGAGGAGAGTCACCGAGCTGGAGCAGCTTTCACACACAGACGATCACATCCACTTCCTCCAGGTAACACTCACCATCTGAGCTACAGAGGGCGCTGTTCCTCACAGAGTTTCCTCCTAAAAGCTCATTACAGCCACAAGAAAAGATCCTGAGACCACAAGTGTGTGTTTGGTCTGATTCAGTCTGAGATTCATTCGTTCCTCTCCTCCACTTTTCTCCTTCTCTATGATATGTTTCCTCTCTGTAGAGGTTCTCGTCTCTCTGTGTTCCTGGATGTGACGAGTCACCCAGATTTGCCGTCAATCAACATTCTGCATTTGATGGAATGAGGAAATCTTTCTCAGATCTGAAAAAACGAATCGAGGAGATATGTGAGGAAAAATTAAACCAAATCCACCCACAAGGTAAACAAGTGAACATTTCTTCTGTATCACATTAAAGAGCCGGAAAATTCATAGAACAGAAATAAAACATCAATAGGAATGAGACTGTGTAAAATCTCCAAGTATTAGCATTTGCCGTGTAAATGACATGAAGAACAATTCAACAGATAAAGAGAAACTTCACAAATTCCCAATGTACAAATCCCAGTTTTCTTCATACTTTTCGAAAGATTTTTTTTCACAAATCAATTATGTGCAAAATTTAAATCAAATATTTTTATTCATTTTTTGAGAGAGGGCAGGGGTGGGCTGGTGGTAAAGGTCGCTGGATCGCTGATCCTAAGGTTGGGGGTTTGAGTCCCACTCAACACAAGGTTGTCACTGTCCCCCCAGTGCAGCTAACTGGGTTATCAAAGGCCGGCCACTGTCTATGGTGAAAGGCATGTAAAAGAACCATTGCTGACTTTCGTAAAGAGGAGGCTGCAAAGCCATCAGTGTGTTTCTGTCTCTCGCTAAAGGGTTGTGTCAGGAGACATTGAGGTGGGTGAGGTATCTGGTTAGAATGCCTCTCAAACACCTACCTGGTGTCTTATATTAAAATCATCATTGAGGTTTTTAAGAAAAACAAGTCTAACCAAGGAGGGGCAGTGGTCGGCACATCCACCTCACAACAAGAAGGTGCTGAGTTCGATTCCCAGCTCGGGCGTTTGCGTATAGAGTTTGCAGGGGTTCTCTCTGGGTGTTCCGGCTTCCTCCCAGTACAAAAACATGCACAATAGGATAATTAGCTGTAATAAATCACCCTTAGGTGTGAGTGTGAAAGGTTGTGTGAGTGCCCCGCGATGGTACTCTGGCCTCACCCAGAGTTGGCTGAAATGGGTTCTGGCCTCCCCGTGATCCTAATTAGGATTAAGTGGTTCAGAAAAGGTCTGAATGAATGAATGAATCAAGTTTCAGTGAAATGCTGTTGTTGGGGTTTCTGTCTGAAATAAAATAATTTTTTAAATTATATGACTTAAACTGTTCTCTGTCATTTTTCCGTCTTCATTTTGTCTCTGTGCCTCCACAGCTGCAGCAATTCAGATTGTTTTACCTTTAGAGTCAAAGAGCAGAGATTTACTACAGTGTAGGTGTAAAACTCACACACACAAACACACTTATACACACACACACTCACACACCACACCACACACACACACACACACACATACACACACACCTATACCCACCCTCCCACACATATATACACACCTACACACACACACACAGACCTATACCCACCCACACACACACACATATATATATATATACACACAGGTACACATGCACCTACATGCACACACACGCATATACAGACACACACGCGCACACACACACACACACACACACACACACACACACACAGGCATCTATACCCACCCACACATTCATTTCACACCAACTGCAATATTTCAGGTCTTTTATTGTTTTAATACTGATGATTTTGGCATACAGCTCATAAAAACCCAAAATTCCTATCTCAAAAAATTAGCATATTTCATCCGACCAATAAAAAAAAGCAAGTGTTTTTAATACAAAAAAAGTCAACCTTCAAATAATTATGTTCAGTTATGCACTCAATACTTGGTCGGGAATCCTTTTGCAGAAATGACTGCTTCAATGCAGCGTGGCATGGAGCCAATCGGCCTGTGGCACTGCTGAGGTGTTACGGAGGCCCAGGATGCTTCGATAGCGGCCTTAAGCTCATCCACAGTGTTGGGTCTGGTGTCTCTCAACTTTCTCTTCACAATATCCCACAGATTCTCTATGGGCTTCAGGTCAGGAGAGTTGGCAGGCCAATTGAGCCCAGTAATCGCATGGTCAGTAAACCATTTAGCAGTGGTTTTGGCACTGTGAGCAGGTGCCAGGTCGTGCTGAAAAATGAAATCTTCATCTCCATAAAGCTTTTCAGCAGATGGAAGCATGAAGTGCTCCAAAATCTCCTGATAGCTAGCTGCATTGACCCTGCCCTTGATAAAACACAGTGGACCGACACCAGCAGCTGACATGGCACCCCAGACCATCACTGACTGTGGGGACTTGACACTGGACTTCAGGCATTTTGGCATTTCCTTGTCCCCAGTCTTCCTCCAGACTCTGGCACCTTGATTTCCAAATGACATGCAAAATTTGCTTTCATCCGAAAAAAGTACTTTGGACCACTGAGCAACAGTCCAGTGCTGCTTCTCTGTAGCCCAGGTCAGGCGCTTCTGCCGCTGTTTCTGGTTCAAAAGTGGCTTGACCTGGGGAATGCGGCACCTGTAGCCCATTTCCTGCACACGTCTGTCCATGGTGGCTCTGGATGTTTCTACTCCAGACTCAGTCCACTGCTTACACAGGTCCCCCAAGGTCTGGAATCGGCCCTTCTTTCACTTTTTCCTTCCCACAGACGTCCCACTGAGGTGGCTTGATCGAGCACTCTGGGAACAGCCTATTCGCTCAGAGATTTCTTTCTGTGTCTTACCCTCTTGTTTGAGGGGGTCAATGATGGCCTTCTGGACAGCAGTCAGATCGGCAGTCTTACCCATGATTGTGGTTTTGATTAATGAACCAGGCTGGGAGTTTTTAAAAGCCTCAAGAATCTTTTGCAGGAAGGAAGTCAGTGAAGGAAGGAAGTCAGTGACTGCAAAGTAGTAGTGGATAAGAGTGTTGCCAAACAGCATAGGATGATGAGGAAGGTGAAGAAGGCAAAGGCAGAGCAGAAGACAAAGTGGTGGAAGTGAAAAAGGAAGAGTGTCGTGTTGTCTTCAAGGAGGAGTTGAAACAGGCTTTGGGTAGTCAGGAAGTGCTTCCAGATGACTGGACAACCACAGCCAATGTGATCAGGGAGACCGGTAGGAGAGTACTTGGTGTGTCCTCTGGAAGGAAAGTAGATAAGGAAACTTGGTGGTGGAATGAGGAAGTGCAGGAGTGTGTACAAAAGAAGAGGTTAGCTAAGAAGAAATGGGACACAGAGAGTACTGAAGAGCGTAAACAGGAGTACAGGAAGACACAGCGTAAGGCGAAGGAAGCGGTGTCAAAGGCCAAACAGGGGGCGTATGATGACTTGTATGATAGGTTGGAAAGTAAAGAGGGAGAAAATGATTTATACAGGTTGGCACAGCAGAGAAATAGAGATGGGAAGGACGTGCAGCAAGTTAGAGTGATAAAGAACAGAGTGGGAAATGTATTGACTAATGACAGAAGTGTGCTGGGAAGATGGAAAGAGTACTTTGAAGAGCTGATGAATGAGGAAAATAAGAGAGAAAAAAGAGTAGAAGGGGTGACCGTTGAGGACCAGGAAGTAGCAAAGATTAGTAAGGGTGAAATGAGGAGGGCATTGAAGAGGATGAAGAGTGGAAAGGCACTTGGTCCTGATGACATACCGGTGGAGGTATGGAAGTGTCTAGGGGAGGTAGCAGTAGATTTTCTGACAAGAATATTCAACAAGGTCTTAGAAAGTGAGCAGATGCCGGAGGAATGGAGGAGAAGTGTGCTTGTGCCCATTTTTAAGAACAAGGGAGATGTACAGAGTTGTGGCAACTACAGAGGGATAAAGTTGATGAGCCATACAATGAAGTTATGGGAAAGAATAGTGGAAGCTCGACTAAGGGCAGAGGTCAGCATTTGTGAACAACAGTTTGGTTTCATGCCAAGAAAGAGCACCACAGATGCAGTGTTTGCTTTGCGGATGTTAATAGAGAAGAACAGAGAAGGTCAGAAGGAGCTGCATTGTGCCTTTGTGGATCTGGAGAAAGCATATGACAGGGTGCCGAGAGAAGAACTGTGGTATTGCATGAGGAAGTGCAGAGGATAGGGTGAGATGGAGGCAGATCATTTGCTGTGGCGACCCCTGAAGGGAACAGCCGAAAGGAAAAGAAGAAGAAGGAATCTTTTGCAGGTGTTCAGAGTTAATTGGTTGATTCAGATGATTAGGTTAATAACTCGTTTAGAGTACCTTTTCATCATATGCTAATTTTTTGAGATAGGAATTTTGGGTTTTCATGAGCTGTATGCCAAAATCATCAGAATTAAAACAATAAAAGACCTGAAATATTTCAGTTGGTGTGCAATGAGTCTAAAATATATGAAAGTTATATTTTTATCAGTACATTACAGAAAATAATGAACTTTATCACAATATGCTAATTTTTTGAGAAGGACCAGTATACACACGCGCGCACACACACACACACACACACACACACACACACCTATACCCCCACACACATACACACACGTACACACACATACATGAACTCTCACACACACACACACACACACACATATATATATATATATATATATATATATATATATATACGTACACATGCACCTACATGCACACACACACACACACACACACATTCACATACCTACACACACATCCACAAACACACAAGCGTGGACCCTCACAAACATACATATCCACACATGTACACATGCAGACACTCACACGCACACACACACACACACACACACACACACACACACACACACTACACTATAAATAGAGCATTCAGAGGACAGAAACACAGACAGGTGTCTCACACACAGTGATTAACATCTAATCTCTGGATATTTTATTCTTTTAGATTTCTGTTATCTGACTCTGGATCCCAACACAGCACATCGTCTCCTCGTTCTATCTGAGAATAACAGAGTGGTGACACTTAGTAGGACAGAACAGCGATAAGCTGACCATCCAGAGAGATTTGACTGCAGGTGGCAGGTGTTGAGTAAGGAGAGAGTGTGTGGACGCTGTTACTGGGAGGTGGAGTGGAGTGGTGATGATGTGTTCGTTTCAGTCTCATATAAAGAAATCAGCAGGAAAGGCCTGGGTAATGAGTGCGGGTTTGGATTTAATAAACATTCCTGGAGCCTTCGCCGTTTCTATTCCTCCATCTCATTTATGCACCTCAACAATGAGACTGGGCTCCAAGGTCCAGCATCCTCCAGAATAGGAGTGTATGTGGATCATGATGCAGGAATTCTGTGCTTCTACAGTGTCGCTGATTCACCTCGGCTCCTCCACAGAGTCCACACCACATTCACTCAGCCTCTATATGCCGGGTTCTGGATGAGGAGTAATAACTCATCTGTGAGGCTCTGTAATCCAAAATGAAACATTGCTAAACGCCATTTGGTAAATTATAACGGAGGTGTCCTGAGATAATTTAATTTCTGTCATGGCTACAGTCCATTTCTGCGGTTTTCTGAACTTTCCTGCTCCAATACTTGTTTTACTTGTTTAAGGGCATCCCTGACACAGCGAAGAGCACCAGGATGTGGGTACTTTTCATAAGCAGAGTATGACAGTGGCCTACAGCTGTCTGGGCAAAGCGGAAATTACCTGCCCTATACGGTCATTTTACCTTATATAGACATTGCTCAATTTCTAGATGAGGCCACCCCAATGGCTTTACTGGCCTTCTGATTCATCAAGATCACCTCCTGTTCCATTGCAAGAAGATCTTTGAGCTTCCTGTGGTGGAATCTCCTGTTAATACACCTGCACCCATGCCTATTTTCCGGTCCGAAGTCAGATTTATGCTGGAGCATCTGCCTGAACACATGCAGCTCATCCACCTCAAGCTCTGTGACATGACCAGGAACAGAAGACTAAGCAAGCAACTGTGAGAAGCTCATTTTCCAGCACAAGCACAGTGCCTCAGTAAAGTTCAGTAAAAATCTGTGTGGAGCACCTGAATTTGGGCTCACCTCACAGCCAGTGACCCAGTAGACATTTGAACAACAGGACAATGGGTGTTCAGGACAATCTCTGCCTCTGCCTTGTCCTCAACAATAGAATAACATTAGACCTGCCCTACATCCTTGCTAAAACTGTGAGTAAGCACCAATACCAAGTCCAAGACCATGCTGAAGACTGGTTCCCGCCAGAGACTGCACCAATGTTTCAGCCAGCATCAAAAGTCCGTGACTCTACCACCGGCTTAGGGGTGGCTCGTGAGTTGAGTTACTCCCAGGGACCCTGTCACTCTTACTTCATTCCCCAGCTACCCTCGCATCACGGCCAGTCACATGGCTATGTTACTCGTCCACAGTTCACCTGTTGCTAACCCAACAGACTAGCAAACGTGTATATAAGGACTCCGGTGATTGTGAAGTTCTGTATCAGTGTCAGTAATAACCAGTTCAACTTGAAGCTGTGTATGTGTTTTCTGTCTATTTCGCTGTTGCTGAGTTCCTGTCTCGTCTCTGATACTGGGTTATTGTATATGACCTCTCTCTGCCTCAGCTACCCGAGTTTGGATTACTTTTGCTCTGATCTCATTCTGATTGCTTGACCTCTGCCTGTCCCGTGTTTATGAACTGTGTGTTGGATTTGTTTTCCTGGTTTGCTTAATTTAAACCCTTTTATCTGCTAATTCACCCACACAATTTCTCCCTGAAGTACAAAAGAGAATTTCTGCGTAGTAACTGTAACAATAATAAATTATGTTTTTTAAAGAGCTTTTGTTCTGTAGATTAATAACCGACATAAAAATGTCTTAATCTAGAATGTAGCTTGTTTACATTAGAGAATATCATTTGAACTGTATGCACTATTTTTCTTCTTCTTCTTGTCCTTTCGGCTTTTCCCTTCAGGGGTCGCCACAGCGAATCATCCGCCTCCATCTCACCCTATCCTCTGCATCTTTTTCTCTTACACCAACGACCTTCATGTCCTCCTTCACCACATCCATGAATCGTCTCTTTGGTCTTCCACTGTTTTAATAAGCGCCCACCCACTCCAATTTTTTAAGCGCCCTGGGCGCTTATCGCGTCGCATACGGTATTATTATTATTATTAATTCATTCCTGTTTTAAGCCCCTTCATCTCAAACTTGCCAGGCCATTGCAGGGCCAACATTAAGACAACAATTTAGACTCAAATTCATACCTAAGGGCAATTTGGAACAGCCAATCAACTTACTGTGCATGTTTTTGGACTGTGGGAGGAAACCGAAGTACCCGGAGGGAACCGACACAAGCACGGGGAGAACAAGCAGACTGGAAACTGTGCAGATGGATTTATGTTGATAAGAAAAATGTACACTGTCTCAAATTTTTTTTTTTTGGTTTAGTGAAGACCGTTTTCAAATAAATAATAAAACATGTTACAGTGTCAGTGGATTCAAGTCAGTCTTCAGACTGCATGATGTACAGCACTCACAGTCTCCAGACTTTTGCATAGATCATTGGCGTTTGGTCTGCTGACGTCTGCCTGACTTTATTCTACGAGTCTGATTGAAGTCCTCATACTCCGTTCACTTTAGTTTCTGTTAATGTGTCAGCCTCACATGAAAGGTACACCAAATTGCCAGAATGTGTACATTGCTACTGTCTTAATGTACAAACACTGGATATTCACTGGTTTGATGTGTTTTTTCAGCATCACCATCACTTTTGTCTTGCTGGCAGTAATGTGCAGGTGGTTACACCAATTCACAAAGTCCTCTGTGTTGTTGCTTTCTCTCTCAGAGACACCTGGATCCCCAGAGATGCCTGCAGGAGATGTCTGCTTCCCCCAGCCAAGCACATTGTCGAGTTCATCGGAAGGATTTTGGTGGGAATTCTAAGAATTGATTGCCTATATTTTGTTATGTATGGAATTTAGAAGTAAATTTCCCCGTGAAAAAAGTAAAGAATGACAGACCACAACATAAACTATATACAATTTAACAATATAAACAAGGCAAGGCAAAATAATACTTACAGGTTATAGCTAAACAAAATACAAATTAAACGAAGGGTCCAATAGTCACGAAGTACCTGCAGTATGGTAAATTTAGAAGTGGCGTGTGAGCTGGCTGGGAAAGGCTTATAATCCCGCATTAGACAGAAACAAATGATTAAAATCCTTGCATTGGCTGTGGGTGAATGTGGATGATGGACCTTGGCGATGAAGTCCCGAACCACGAAACTTTGGTGAAGTTTACATAATTCGCCTTGGATGAGATGAGCCGCCGTGATGAGTTTCCTTAGAGGATCTGCACGCTGAAGAGACTGGAAGAGGCTGCACGAGACGGAATGAGGCTTGAGCCAGTCGGCACCAGGTCCTTAAAATAACATCCCCAAAGTTCCAGAAAGTTCCATTCTCAAAGTTTCTCAATCATCTGACCCGCCACCAGGGTGCATGCGCAACCAGATCCATCTCGAAGTTTGCAAACCCCCTTACAGCAAAGTCATACCACATCACACTACTTACAGAACACTCTGAATCTAATTATGTACACCGTTTACACAGTCACATTTATATACATGCCCCTAACACTGTATTTGATCTAATCTCAATGGGTGACGGTGCCTTCTGCACAGATACAGACCAGAGTTTGAGTCAACCAATCGAGCAAAAAAACCCAGCACCACATCAGGATGATTTTAATTCTTGATTCTACAAATATTTATATGTAGGAAGGGGGGAGGAAAAATATACGTGTTACCTCATGAATTAAAGAGAATAGTCAACATACTGAACAGTGTAAGACAGAGAGAACAATCAGTGCAAGTTCATTATTTATAGGAATTACTTAAAGTATTCTGTAATTAATTATTTAATTCCTGTGTAATCAGAGACTGAACACCAGTAGATTATTGGTCTAGAGAGTTACTTATAACATCCTATACTTACGAACAGTCCGATGGGAATACTCTGATGAGAACCCTCTGAAAGGCACACTATAATTTGTAAAATCTCTTTGGAACAATCTGATGGGATCATTTTGAAAAGAACACTTCTATGGGAACACTTCAATGTGAACACTCTGAAAGGAACACCCTGATGTGAAAACTCCGATGGTAACTCTCCAATGGAAACACTATGATATGTACACTCCAATGGGAACAGTCCAGTATAAACACTCCGATGGGAACACTCCGATAGGAACACTCCAATTTGTACACTCTAATAGGAACAATCCAATGGGAACACTCCGATAGGCACACTCAGATAGTAACACTTTGATGAGAACATTACGATGGGAACACTCAATGGAAACATTCTGATGGGAACACTCCAATATGAACACTCCAATAGAAACAATCCAATGGGAACACTCCGATAGGAAACCTCTGATGGGAACACTCTGATGGAACATTTTGATAGGATGACTTTGATAGGAATACTCTGATAGCAACATTAAGATGGGAACATTCCAAAATGAACACTCGGGTGGGAAAACTCCGATGGGAACACTTTGATAGAAACGTTTTGATAGGAACACTCCATTGGGAATACTTTGATTGGAACACTAAGATGGGAACACTCTGATAAGAACACTCCGATGGGAACATTCTGAAAGCACCAGACTTAAGCATTAAATATGACGGCGCCCAGGTTGTGCAATTACCTCTTAGCGGTACTGGTTACAATAGTAGTAGGCCTCCTTCGGTCGGAATCGACCATGGAAACTTTGCCCTTTCATTGTCAGTTTGTAGTACTTCACTCTTAACAATGCCACCTGTGGCTTATGAGGCTGGTGCGGGAATGGCAGTCCTTGCCATATGAGGAGCAGATGTGAATAGATGTGGAGGAGTCAGTTCGCCTGGCCCTTTTTCCAATGTCTTCATTGGTGATTTTTCTCTTCACTTTCCTTCAGTTGCTTTTGGAGGAAGCAGTGCCAGCTGCTGCGGTCTGCAGCAATGTCCTCCCAGCTCTCAGGATTGATTTCCAAGGCTTTCATGTCTCGTTTGCACACGTCCTTGCACCTCAGCTGTTGGCGGCCACGGGGTCGTTTGCCAATGGCAAGTTCTCCATAGAGGATGTCCTCATGTATTCTGCCATCCTCCATGCAGCGCAAGTGGCCAATCCAGTGCATTCTGCGTTGTCTGAGTAGTGTGTACATTGGGGGGGGACCAGGACCTTGGTTTTGGGCACTTTGTTTCTCCAGCTGATGCCAAGGATACTGCAGAGGCTTCACAGGTGGAAAGTATTTAGCTTCTGCTCTTGCTTTCTGTAGGTTGTCCATGCCTTGCTCCCATATAGGAAGGTGCTGACGATGCAGGCATATTAGACAGCCATCTTGATTTTGGTAGTCAGTTTGGGGTTCTCCCAGACATGAGTGGATAATCTCCCCAGTGTCGTTGCAGCCTTGCCGATTCATTTGTTTAACTCAGTGTCAAGGGACAGGTTGTCTGTGATGGTGGATCCCAGGTAGGTGAACTCATGGACCACTTCCAGTTGGTAGTTGTTAATGGTGATGACAGGTGGTGTATCCACGTCCTGACCCAGCATGTTGGTCTTTTTTAAACTGATGGTCAGCCTGAAGTCTCGGCAAGCATGAGAGAATAGATTTATCAGTTGCTGGAGGTCATATTCTGTGTACTGGTTACAGTATTGGTGCTGAAAATTCCAGCCTTCAGTGAATCGGACAACCAGAAAGCCATAACATCACCACGGCCCAACCACAGGCAGTATTTATGGATACTTAATGAACTTCATTGTATGAAACATAATTTCAATTGCAAACAAAGACGTAAACAATAGCTAAATGACATTAATAACATATGATCATCATCATGTGGTTATGGAAGTCCAAGAAGATCATCCAGCCTTTTTTTTTTTTTTTTTTTTTTTTTTTTTTTTTTTTTTTTTACAACCAACTGCTTTCTCTGATCTACCTGACTCTAATTTTGCTGGTTTTGTCTGCTGACGTACACCTTGACCCAGGGCCAGGACCCAGAATTTGTCCAAGATGGAAACGCCCATGTGGATTCTGCAGTAAACCAGTTAAGTCAAACCAAAATGGCATACAGTGCAATGTGCGCAACACATGATGACATTAGAAGTGCACCCCCGATGTGAACATGGAGCAACAATACAAAGTCAGCACAAGTCCTGATTTGTGGTATTGCCCAGCATGTGTGTATACATCAGTCCCGGACCTGGAAACCTTCATCTCAAGCTGTACTAACTGCACCAATTTATCATGTAACATATGCACAGGTCTTCTTCTTTTCCTTTCGGCTTTTCCCTTCAGGGGTCGCCACAGCGAATCATCTGCCTCCATCTCACCCTATCCTTTGCATCTTCTTCTCTTACACCAACGACCTTCATGTCCTCCTTTACCACATCCATGAATCGTCTCTTTGGTCTTCCTCTAGGCCTTTTGCCTGGTAGTTCCAGCCTCAGCATCCTATTACCAATATACTCACTATCCCTCCTCTGTACATGTCCAAACCATCTCAATCTAGCCTCTCTGACTTTGTCTCCAAAACGTCTTACATGTGCTGTCCCTCTGACGTGCTCATTCCTAATCCTATCCATCCTCGTTACTCCCAAAGAGAACCTCAACATTTTCATCTCTGCTACCTCCAACTCTGCCTCCTGTCTTTTCCCCAGGGCCACTGTTTCTAACCCATACAGCATCGTTGGCCTCAACACCGTTTTGTACACTTTTCCTTTCATTTTTGCCGATACCCTCCTATCACACATCACACCGGACACTTTTCTCCAACCATTCCAACCTGCCTGCACACGCTTCTTGACCTCTTTTCCACACTCTCCATTGCTCTGGATTGTTGAGCCTAAGTACTTAAAATCCTCCACCTTTCTTATCTCTGCTCCCTGTAATCTCACCGTTCCTCTTTGGTCCTTGGCATTCATGCACATGTATTCTGTCTTACTGAGGCTAATCTTCATTCCCCTCCTTTCCAGGGCATACCTCCACCTCTCGAGATTTTCCTGCACTTGTTCTCTGCTCTCACTACAGATCACGATGTCATCTGCAAACATCATAGTCCATGGAGATTCTTGTCTCACCTCGTCTGTCAGCCTGTCCATCACCATAGCAAACAAGAAGGGGCTCAGAGCTGACCCTTGATGCAGTCCCACCTCCACCTTGAATTCGTCGGTCACACCGACAGCACACCTCACCACTGTCTTACATCTCTCATACATGTCCTGCACCACTCTAACATACTTCTCTGCCACTCCAGACTTCCTCATGCAATACCACAGTTCTTCTCTTGGCACCCTGTCATATGCTTTTTCCAGATCCACAAAGGCACAATGTAGCTCCCTCTGACCTTCTCTGTACTTCTCTATTAACATCCTCAAGGCAAACATTGCATCTGTGGTGCTCTTTCTTGGCATGAAACCAAACTGTTGTTCACAAATGCTGACCTCTGCCCTTAGTCTAGCTTCCACTATTCTTTCCCATAACTTCATCGAATGGCTCATCAACTTTATCCCTCTGTAGTTGCTGCAATTCTGCACGTCTCCCTTGTTCTTAAAAATGGGAACCAGCACACTTCTCCTCCACTCCTCCGGCATCTGCTCACTCTCTAGTACCGTGTTGAATGTTCTTGTCAGAAAATCTACTGCTACCTCTCCTAGACACTTCCATACCTCCACAGGTATATCATCAGGACCAACTGCCTTTCCATTCTTCATCCTCTTCAATGCCCTTCTCACTTCACCCTTACTGATCTTTGCTACATCCTGCCCCTCAATGGTTACCTCTTCTACTCTTTTTCTCTCTCATTTTCCTCATTCATCAGCTCTTCAAAGTACTCTTTCCATCTTCCCAGCACACTTCTGTCATCAGTCAATAGAGTTCCCTCTCTGTCCTTTATCAATCTAACTTGCTGCACGTCCTTTCCATCTCTATTTCTCTGCTGTGCCAACCTGTATAGATCATTTTCTCCCTCTTTACTATCCAACCTATCATACAAGTCATCATATGCCCTCTGTTTGGCCTTAGCCACTGCTACTTTCGCCTTACGCTGTGTCTCCCTGTACTCCTGTTTACTCTCTTCGGTCCTCTCAATGTCCCACTTCTTCTTGGCTAACCTCTTCCTTTGTACACACTCCTGCACTTCCTCATTCCACCACCAAGTCTCCTTATCTACTTTCCTTCCAGAGGACACACCAAGTACTCTCCTACCTGTGTCCCTGATCACATTTGCTGTGGTTGTCCAGTCATTTGGAAGCACTTCCTGGCCACCCAAAGCCTGTTTCAACTCCTCCTTGAAGACAACACGACACTCTTCCTTTTTCAGCTTCCACCACCTTGTCTTCTGCTCTGCCTTTGCCTTTTTCACCTTTCTCACCATCAGAGTCATCCTGCACACCACCATCCTATGCTGTTTGGCAACACTCTCACACAAGATGTAGTCTACCTGTGTGCTCCTACATCCGCTTTTATAAGTCACCCTATGCTCCTGTTTCTTCTCGAAGAAAGTATTCACCACAGCCATTTCCATCCTTTTTGCAAAATCTATCAACATCTGTCCTTCTGCGTTCCTGTCCTGGATACCAAACCTGCCCATCACTTCCTCGTCCCCTCTGTATCCTGCACCAACATGTCCATTGAAGTCTGCACCAATGACCACTCTTTCACCTCTGGTGGTACTCTGCATCACTTCATCTAAATCACTCCAGAATCTCTCCTTCTCTTCTAGCTCACATCCTGCCTGTGGGGCATAAGCACTAACAACATTGAGCATTACACCTTCAATTTCTAACTTGAGACTCATCACTCTGTCTGACACTCTTTTCACTTTTAGAACATTCCTGACAAACTCCTCCTTCAAGATGACTCCGACTCCATTTCTCTTCCCATCCACACCGTGATAAAATAGCTTAAACCCTGCTCCTAAGCTTTTAGCTTTGCTACCTTTCCACCTGGTCTCCTGAACACACAGTATGTCCACCTTCCTCCTCTGCATCATGTCAACCAGCTCTCTACCTTTTCTGTGCATAGTTCCAACATTCAAAGTCCCCACTCTCAGTCCTACACTCATGCCTTTCCTCTTCTCTCTCTGCCTACGGACACGCCTCCCACCTCTCCTTCTTTGACGTCTTCGACCAACAGTAGTCCAATTTCCATCAGCACCCTGTTGATTGACAGCACTGATGGCGGTCGTTGTTAACCCGGGCCTCGACCGATCCGGTATGGAGGTAATACTTTTGATTTGCATTTTAAGTAATTGGCATTGGTTTTACGTCGGATGCCCTTCCTGACACAACCCTCTGCATTTCTCCGGGCTTGGGACCGGCATGAGGGGGAGAGACACTGGTTAGTGCCCCCCCACCTCATGGCTGCATTATTAAAATTAAAATTATAAACACTGTAGCACAAAAAAAGGAAATTAGGGTAAAACTTTCAACAGAACCCTGAATAACTGGGAAATCGTAGAGAAACTTAGACAGAGAGATCAAATATATAAATATAGAAAAGACAAAAATAATTCAAATTCATATAAAGAATGCAAGAAACTAAGAAATTCTGTACAGAGTGAAATTAGGAAAGCTTAAACCTCATATCTATCAGATAAAATTTAAGAATATAAATACAACAGTAAAAAGTTATGGAACACCATAAACCGTCTAGGTTATAGTAATAAATCTAAAGGTAGTAATCCAATTGTATCAGAAAATGATGGTAAATTAATCCATGATTGTTTTTCAGTTGCTACCTTCACTAATATATTTTTTTTACATCAGGAGCTAGAACACTTGTAAACACTTGTTTCTAAAAATAAATATTCTGTAGATCAAAATATATTTCTTTTTCTTTTTCTTTTTCTTTTTTACAAAGAACAAAATATTGAACCAAATAGTCTCAAACTACAACCAGTTTGTGAGGAGTTTATCTTCAAAGAATGAAGTTAAGCTCAATCCATATAAAAGTTCACGACTTGACGACATTGGTCCACGGTTTTTAAAAGATGGTGCAGAAATTTTAAAAGTTCTTGTAACGAGCATTATAAACTTATCAATTTGTACAACTGCTGTACCGATGAACTAAAATCAGCCAGAGTTGCTCCTTTAAATAAGAAAAAAGTAGTCTAAATGTAGGAAACTAGAGACCAGTGGTTATTAGAGACCTTGTTGGCGGTGCTGAACCCCACCGGTTTCATGTGCTCATTCACCGAACCCTTCTTTTTTAAAAAATAAAATATGATTTTCTTTCAAAACATAGGTTTTTACTGGGGCACCAAACTGAACTGTGCATTACAGTACCATCACTGTGTTGAAAGAACAAAACCAATACAATGCATAAACTCCGCCCATCAAAACTACTTTCACTTTTATGTGAGGTGTGCATCTGTGTGCGCTCGCACATCTGTATTTGTGTGTATTTATATTTTATTTACATCTTATGCAGTATTTTTGAATGCTTAATTGTTGTAATAAGCATTTACTGTATAGCATTGAATATGTATTTATTGATATTGTATACACATAGACATGTATGTACATGTCAATCAGTGGGGGGTTGATCGTACTTTGCAAATCATGCAGATAGGACGCTGACTAGCATCATGTTCTCTTATATACGTGAATCCATGTTGTACATGTTCGTCCGACCACTTTCGTTTTTTTGCTCAACATAGTAAGGATTAAAATGTTCAGAAAGAAATCACACGATATACCATCATGACAGTCACAAGTTGACTACTGACCACACCAAATTTCCTGCAGCACAGATTCACAGAGCAATGGAGTGTGATCACCTGCAGCCAATGATGGCCAAGCGGGGCGTGGCATCATTAATATGAGTCGGGTGTGTGTGTGTTGACCTCCGCCGAACCCCTGAGACTGACTCACCGAACCCCTAGGGTTCGATCGAACCCACGTTAAGAACCACTGCTATAGACAAATACGCATTTTATGTTGTGTTGCATGTTGTGGTACCTGTTTAACCTGTTTAACCTGTTTAACCTGTTTTTTTTTCAAGATGGCGCCGGGTGACCTGCAGCCAGTTACAGGAGCTCTTCAGTTTATTTTCTTTTTTTTTCTCTTTTCTATTGTATATAGGCGTGTTTCTTTATCTTTTTTCAAATTTTCTTTTTCTTTCTTCAATCCTGCATTTGGGAAATCTACTTTTATGATGCTTTTGTTTTTCTGCGCACTTTTACTTTCACTTTTTGGATCGGCGTCAGGAAATTCATTCACCAACCGCTCTGAGCAACGCAGGTCTTACACACGTGACCCTCCTCGGCCTGCGCGGCCCCGCCCTCCTTCACGTGGAAAAGCCCGTTGTTCCTGTGGAAATACGGAGGAAAAGGAGAGGCTGCAGAGGGGGACGAAACACGCGGAGGACATGTGTTCCCTCTGTCATCATGGGAAATGTCCGCGCGATCGCCAACAAGACCGAGGAGCTGGCGGCGCTGACCCGGCAGCAGAGGGAGTACCGGGAGCAGAGGGAGTACCGGAGCAGAGGGAGTACCGGAGCAGAGGGAGTACCGGGAGCAGAGGGAGTACCGGGAGCAGAGGCAGTACCGGGACTGCAGCCTCATGTGTTTCTCAGAGACGTGGCTGAATGAACTCACACCGGACTCTGTGGTTTCTCTTAACGGATTCACACTCGCGCGTGCAGATCGGAGTGTAACGGAGAGCGGAAAGAAGAAAGGAGGGGGCGTGGCGGTCTATGTGAATGAGCGATGGTGCCACCCGGCCAACGTGCACGTGAAGGAGCAGCTATGCACATGGGACCTGGAGCTGCTCGCGGTGAGCGCGCGGTCATATTATCTACCGAGGGAGTTTTCACACGTGATTGTGTTTTGCGTGTACATTCCGCCCTCGGCTGATGCGGCGGCCGCGTGTGAGCGTCTCCACAGCGCTGTCAGCCAGACACAGACTCGTCACCCCTGCGCCATGATTCTGATCAGCGGGGACGCAATACGTGATGTGCGCCACAAGAGACAATAAAACTCTGGACTTGCTGTATGCTAATGTGAAGGACGCTTACAGCTCCCCCCTCCCCCCACTGGGACGCTCAGACCACAACCTGGTCTACCTGCTCCCCCAATACACACCCAGGGTGCGAAAGGAACCTGTGCAGAAGAGGTCTGTGAAAGTGTGGACCGAGGAGACCAACGAGAGGCTTAGGGACTGTTTCCAGACCACAGACTGGAGCATGCTCTGTAACTCCTTTGGTGATGACATCGACGGCCTCACACACTGTATCACCGATTACATGAACTTCTGCGTGGACAGCACTGTGCCAACACGGAGGGTACGGTGCTTCTCAAACAACCACCCGTGGGTCACCCCTGAGCTTAAAGTCATCCTGAACCAGAAAAAGAGGGCTTTCATCTCGGGGGATAGAGAGGAGCAGAAGAAGGTCCAGCGTGAGCTCCAGTGGAGGATCAGGAGAGCCAAGAAGGACTATGGGAAGAAGATGGAGGAGAAGCTGGCTCAGAACAACATTCGGGACGTCTGGAGAGGACTGAAGACCATGTCTGGATTTGGGCAGAGTGTCAGAAGGACAGCTGATGGTGACCAGCGCTGTGCGGATGAATTAAACTGTTACTTCAACAGGTTTGATTCTCCCCCTCCCCCTCTGCCCCCTCCCCGTTCCCCCCCTCTCTTCACACGTCTCTAGACCAGCTGACACCTCCCCCCTCCCCAGGCCAACTTAACTTGACTGCTACAGCCCAACAGACACATCTCCCTCCCTCTGCAGACCCCCCACATCAGACCAGGTGAGGAGACAGCTGAGGCGATTAAATCAGAGGAAATCCGAAGGACCAGATGGCATCAGTCCCAGGCTGCTGAGGACCTGCGCAGACCAGCTCTGTGTGGTACTATACAACCTGTACAACCTGAGCCTCAGCCTGGAGAAGGTTCCCGTCCTATGGAAGACCTCCTGTGTGGTTCCGGTTCCCAAAACAGCTCAAGCGAAGGAACCAGCCCACTACAGACCTGTCGCCCTGACCTCCCACCTTATGAAGACCATGGAAAGGCTCCTCCTCAAACACCTTTGCTCTATGGTGAGCCCCACCCTAGACCCACAGCAGTTTGCCTACAGGCCCAACATCGGGGTAGAAGACGCTGTCATCTACCTTCTGCAGCGGGCGCTCACCCACCTGGAGATCGCTGGCAGCGCTGTGAGGGTCATGTTCTTTGACTTCTCCAGCGCCTTCAACACCATCAGGCCAGCGCTTCTGCGGGGGAAGCTGGAGGACGTGGGAGTGGACGGGCATCTTGCTGCCTGGATTATCGACTACCTCACTGACCGTCCACAGTACGTGCGGCTGTGCGGCTGTAAGTCAAAGGTGGCAGTCTGCATCACGGGGGCACCGCAGGGCACCGTCCTCTCACCCTTCCTTTTCAACATTTACACTTCGGACTTCATCTATAGCACAGACAGCTGCCACCTCCAGAAGTTCTCGGACGACTCCGCCATCGTGGGCCGTGTGTCAGAGGGGAACGAGCTGGAGTACCGGTCAGTCATCGTTGACTTCGTGGACTGGTGTGAGCGCAACCACCTGGTCCCACAACACCAACGCCCTGTACTAGAAGGGCCAGAGTCGCCTCCACCTTCTGAGGAGACTTAGGTCCTTCGGAGTATGCAGACCTCTGCTCAGGACTTTTTATGACTCTGTGGTAGCCTCTGCAATCCTCTACGCTGCCATCTGCTGGGCCCCGGGCAGCACAGAGCGGGACAGAAAGAGACTGAACAAGCTGGTCAGGAGGGCCAGCTCTGTCCTCGGCTGCCCACTGGACTCTGTGGAGGAGGTGAGTGAGAGGAGGATGGTAGCAAAGCTCACATCCATCCTGTTCAACAGCTCTCACCCACTGCACCAGACTGTAGAGGAGCTGAGCAGCTCCTTCAGGGGACGACTGAGACATCGTCAGTGCAGGAAGGAGCGCTACCGCAGGTCGTTCATTCCCACCGCTGTCAGACTGTACAACGCCACTTTGTAACTGTCTGTGAAAATACCGGTTATGTGCAATAAAAACCCCGCCCACTTTAATCAACCACATCTACCCCACTGACTGTGAACCATATCAACCCATCTACTCTGCACTCAGATACATGTACACTTGAATATAGGCCAGTCTATAAAGCCGTTCCCTTCTTTTCTTTTATTGTTTATTAATTTATACTATTTATGTATCTATTTATTTATTTACTTATATAATATATATGTATGTGTGAATGTATGTATGTATATGTATTATTGTATGTCTGTATTTTGCACCCCCTACTGATGGTACCTCAAGAGCCTGTAACAGTGAATTTCTAAATTGTGAGATTAATAAAGCTCTATCTATCTATCTATCTATCTATCTATCTATCTATCTATCTATCTATCTATCTATCTATCTATCTGTCTATCTGTCTGTCTGTCTGTCTGTCTGTCTGTCTGTCTGTCTGTCTGTCTGTCTGTCTGTGATCCACAAAATATTACTTGTGGAGTTCTCCAAGATCGTATATTGGGGCCACTTTTGTACTAATGTTATGTAAACGATATGTCAACTTGTATGTCAAACGACTGTAAATTACTATTATATGCAGATGATCACGTGTTGACTGTGTCTGATAAAGATCTCAACAAAATATCAAATGTACTTGGGAAGAAAGTTGAGTCATGTTGTAACTGGCTAATAGATAACAAGTTGTCATTACACTTTGGTAAAACAGAATGTTCACTGTTTGGGTCAAAGCATCAACTAAAACATGTTAAAAAACTTTTAAATCAATTGTGCTGGTCATAAAATTCAATTAATAAAAAATGTTAAATGCTTACGCATTTCACTAGATCAAGACTTGTCAGGCATTAATATAGTTTAGTCATTAATTTAAAAATGTTCATCCAGATTGAAATTTCTATATAGACAAGCCAGTGTACTTCATACAGACACGAGAAAAAAAACTGTGTAATGCACTGCTATTGTGTCATATGGAGTATGCATCAACAGCCTGGTACAGTGCTCTATCTAAACATTTAAAAAACAAGTTACAAATTGTACAAAATAAAGCGGTCAGGTTTATATTTAAAATGGGGCTGAGAACACATGTAGGATATAACAAATTAAAAGACCTTGGATGGCTGAATGTTAAATATCGCCAAACTTAATGTATAACACATTTAATAATACTGCACCTAAATATTTATGTAACAATTTGAGAAAACTAGTTATTCATAGACTAATATTCATAGTCATAATACAAGAAATAGTATGTTTGGTTTTTATCTTCCAAATGTTAAAAATGCACTTTCAAATACTTTGATATACAGGGTATAAAAGGCTGTGGGCTGTGGTGGTCTAGTGGTGTAGGGTGCTGGATTGTTGATCCTAAGATTGGGGGTTCGAGTCCACCCAAGGTTGTCACTGTCCCCCAGCACACTAACTGGGTTATCAAAGGCGGGCCATGTCTGTCACTGTCTATGGTGAGACGCATGTAAAAGAACCATTGCTGACTTTCGTAAAGAGGAGCTGCAAAGCCGTCAGCGTGTTTCCGTCCCTTTCTAAAAAGGGTTGTGTTAGGAAGGGCATCCGACGTACCTATGAACCAAATCAAACGTGCGAATCATTCACTGTGGGGACCCCTGAGAAAGGGGAAAGCCGAAAGGAAATCTCACAGGGTTTAAAAGGCTGGAGCAGTCTGCCTCCGAATGTTCAATCAAGTCCATCTTTAAATATCTTTGAAAAATCAGTAAAAAAGATATTGAGATTATAAAGCCAGAGAAGAGGATAGGACAGGGGCAGTGGTGGTCTAGTGGTATAGGGCGCTGGATCACTGATCCAAAGGTTGGGGGTTCGAGTCCCACTCTCCACAAGGTTGTCACTGTCCCCCCCAGTGCAGCTAACTGGGTTATCAAAGGCGGGCCATGTCTGTCACTATCTCTGGTGAGAGGTTGATGTAAAAGAACCATTGCTGACTTTCGTAAAGAGGAGCTGCAAAGTCGTCAGCGTGTTTCTGTCCCTTGCTAAAAAGGGTTGTGACAGGAAGGGCATCCGACCGAAAAACCTCTGCCAAATCAAACGTGCGAATCAGATGATTCACTGTGGCGACTCCCGAGTAAAAGGGAAAAAGCCGAAAGGAAGACAGACAAAGCCAGAGAAGAGGATGAGTCTTCATTTCTATTTCCATAATTTAATAAGTGACGATCATGTAATTCTGTATTTATCAGTATTATACAATATCTCTTGACTTAAATAAGCTCTTTTTCAATGTAACTCTTTTGTAACTGTAAGGACCCGATAACAAATAGGTTTACACTTGTTCAGGGTACTTTTATTTTATTTTGTTTTATTTATTTTATTTATTATTTTATATTTGCTTAACTAGTTGTTACTATTTTTATGTCATATATTATCTACACTTGTTTGTATCTAGTCTTTTTATTTAATTTTCTTATACTTTATACTTTATTTGATTTTCTACACTTGAATACCTCATTATATATATCAGTAATGCATTAATTTATCAGTTTACTTTATTTATTAGTAATATATTGGTGTGTGCATTGTACAAATAATTTCTGCTTTTTATACCATTTAAGAAACCCAAAATTATATACTATTGTATGGTATAAATTTTTATTGATTGGATATATTTCACTATACTTATGAGTATTAATTGTAAATGATGAAATCAAATAATATCAATCAATCAAAGGAACTCTGCAAAAAGGGAACTCTGATAGGAACACTGAGATGGGAACACTCCGATCTGGGCACTTAGCCATCTGATGGGAACACTCCGATGGGAACGTTCTT
Source organism: Plotosus lineatus (assembly GCA_024760905.1). Taxonomy (NCBI): domain Eukaryota; kingdom Metazoa; phylum Chordata; class Actinopteri; order Siluriformes; family Plotosidae; genus Plotosus; species Plotosus lineatus. Next base: position 1,512,034 of record CM045747.1, on the reverse strand, counting down.
ATGGGAACACTCTGAAGGAAGCCAGTGGAGAGATCATAGCCGGGCAGTTGTATTGTGGATCATTTGCAGAGGTCGAATAGCGGTCAAAGGTAGGCCTGCCAGGAGGGAGGTGCAGTAATCTTGTCTTGAGATTACAAGGGACTGGGGCTCAGTGGAAAGAAATGGACGGAGCCTTCGGATTTTAAAGAGAAGAAATCAACATGATCGAGAAAGATTTCTGATATTAGAAGTGAAGTTTTATGTGAAGTGAAGTTTTCCTCTCTGTAGAAGTTCTCGTCTCTCTGTTTTCCTCCTGGATGTGACGAATCACTCAGATTCACTGTCAGTCGACATCTCTCATTTTCTGGAGTGAAGAAATCTCTCTCAGAGCTGAAAAAATATGTAAGAAGACATTCAGTCAAATCCATCCACAAGGTAAAAGAGTAAGCATTTATTTTGTAGCCCAGTAAAGAGCCATAACATTTCTAGAACAGGAATACAGAAGTAGAAATTACAGGAAAGATTCCTGAAAGGTTTCTGTCATGTATTGAAATCGATTATTGGTTGTTTCAGACATGACAGGATACCACATTACCTCGTGGAGGAAAACAACTTATTTATTGATCAAACAAAGATGGCGTTCGCACATGTGCAGTAGCATGCAAGCATTTAAATCACATGAAGACACAATATTGTAAACTGAACATATACAACACTCCTCCTCCCTTAAGTTCAAACATACTTACAAGAATCATGCCAATAAGGTCAACTATTGTTCAGAACTTAACACTTCACACTTGTTTACACATTATCTAACAATTGTCAATTTCACCCTACTGAAAATTAGAATAATTGGTTAGACTTGAACTTCATAACATTCAAAATAATTTTCACTGATCAAGTCAAATACTATATAACAACGTAATTATCACAATTAGCAGCATTCGGCGTACACTCGATTGACAATTTTACAGATTCAACTTTTCTGGTGGTTTCACTGTACGACCTGAGCGTCGCACCACCACAGGCCTAGATACAGCGACTGGTTTGTCATCTGAAGTCGCGGGTATCTGTTCGGTTGAGCTTTCCTCAGTGTCCTTCTGTTGTGGAGTCGGAACGACAGATGATGCTGGTATGCTGTCAAGAAGCAAGGGTGGTGATGGCACTGTTGAAACAGGAGATGGCGTAGCAGATACACTTTCCTCATTGGGATGTCGTTGGCAGAGATGATCTTGATCTCGACGCCAGATGTGGCCATCGTGTAAATTAACTGTATATGTGACAGAGCCTCATTTTTCCCCAGTTACCCCTGGTTGCCATTTTGACATTCCTTGAAAATTCATAGCCCATACAGAGTCACCAATATGGAAAACACGGTCCCTGGCATGCGAATCATTCTCGATTTTGTACGAATGCTTTGCAAGAACTCGAGCGTGTGTAGAGGGCAACACCAAATATCGTCGTATTCTGGGTCTTCTCTTGAAAAGTAATTCTGCTGGCGACTGTCCAGTGGTGGTTTGGGGCGTGTCTCAATAAGCTGATAGTATACGATACAGACGATCTTCCAGGTTACCTGATGATTTGGCTAATCCTGCTTCGATAGTCTGTACTGCTTGCTCGGCTGATCCGGTTTTATTTCGATAGACAACATTTAACTGAATACACCTTCAGGTTTCATGGTTTCACCTGAATAGATACATACGTTGAAGAGGCAAGTCAATGTTCAACTGCTGACCATTTTTGTTTTATTAATTCCACTTGATCTGAACTGATGATGGAAGTCGCAGCACCTGAGTCCATTTCCATCATAGTTGGGGAGTTATTTAGAGTTAGGGCGCAGTAATATGGCTTCACTACACTGTTGTCAAAAGTGGGAGTGGTCCTGTACAAACTTAAATGTTCATATTCCTCATATTGTGATTGTTCGTTGGCCTGGCATTCGTTTTCTGGCTGAACATAATCAGTGTTTTTATGCAAAGAATCAGTATTGTGTCTACAAACTCTAGAAAAATGGTTCTTTTTCTTACACTTGTGACAGGTTTTACCCCAGGATGGACAGAGCTTTCTATTGTGAGGGGGTCCCTCACAACCTGGACATGATATTTTAGGGGCATTCTTACTGCAATGCTCCCCCTGGTGTTTTGTTTGTTTCGATATTTTCCAATTGGAAGTTGGTTGCCTTTATGAGAGTTTTTGTTGGATATTTACTGCGTGTACCGATTGAGTGGGCGGAGTTATCATAGCCTGAGTTTATTGCTTCTAGTGTTCTACCGTAGGTGAGCAGGTTCACCTCGGGTTGTATCATGTTCACTCTGCCCTTTATCTCTCACCTTCTCGTTCATGCATTTCTGGATGATTTGTGACTATATTCCCGAATCTCTGTTAGTAAATTCGCAGTGTTTACTGAGAGATATCAGACGTGCATGATATTTATCTGGCGATTCCTCGGGTTGTTGGCTGGCTTCTCTCAATACGAATATTTCATATTCAACATTTCTTTTAGGAGGGAAATAAGTGAGGAACTTTTCTTTGGTTTGTGTATAAGAGTCACCATCAGTACCACCCAATGAATCACTCAACTCGAATAGCTCTTCCCCCGTGGAGTGTACAAGCATGGCCTTCACACACTCGTCATTGGTTATGTTCTTCGCTGTTGAAATGTTGTCAAATCAGCAAACCCAGTTTTCCCAGCGCGCTCCGGCAGTGTCGGCCAGTTCCATGGAGAACGCCGACAATGACATTCGCCCATCCATTGTGCAGTGTGCGCAATTTGGTGGACATGGTCCTCGTCGCCAATTATGTTGTGTATTGAAATCAAGTATCGATTGTTTCAGACATTAAAAGATCCCAGATTACCTTGTGGAGGAAAACAACTTATTTATTGATCACAGTAAGTTGGCTTTCGTACATGTGCAGCAGCATGCAGACATTTCAATAAGATGAATACACAATATTGTAAACGGAACAGATACAGCAGTTTCCTCTGGGTTCTCCAATTTCAGACAGAGACCAAGAAAGCGAAAGAGACACAGAGAGAGAGAGAGAGACAGAGAAAGCGAGAGAGAGAGAGAGAGTGAGAGAGGGGGTGAGAGAAAGGGAGAGAGACAGAGAGACCGAGACAGATAGGGTTTGAGAGAGAGACAGGGAGAAAAAGACACAGAGAGAGAGAGACAGAGAGAGAGAGAGAGAGCGAGAGACAGAGAGAGAGAGAGAGAGATAGACAGAGAGAGAGAAAGAGAGAGAGAGAGAGAGAGAGAGAGAGAAGGACAGAGTGAGCGAAACAGAGAGAGAGAGAGAGAGAGAAAAGTAATGAAACTGCATTCGGCTTCATTTGTGTTGAAAGTATTTTTTTTCTCTTTATAAATAAAAGAATGCAGGAGTGATTTATTACCAGTTTCCTTTGCTGGGTTGCCATTGTTCTCAGAATGAATAGTTTATGATATATAATCAAAGGGGTAATACTTTGGAAATCTTTTGTGTTCCTGCGAAAGAAAATGAAGATTAATAACCTGAAAGACTTTCTGCAGCTGAGAAGCATTTCCAATTCTTTGAATATTTCTGTCCTGCAGCGTCATGAAGCCTCTTTGGGTTTCCTGTCCTGCTCTCCTGATGCACTTAGCTGTATATATTCGGGTATATTAATATATTAAGTTAAATTAACCCGTCAGTCAAGGAATCTGCCAAATGCCAAATGTTGTAAATGTAAGTTATTTCATTTCAGGTAAAAATGAATCTTCTTCTTTTCCTTTCAGCTTTTCCCTTTTAGGGGTCGCCAGAGCGAATCTTCTGCCTCCATCTCACCCTATCCTCTGCATCTTCTTCTCTTACACCAACTGCCTTCATGTCCTCTTTCACCACGTCCATGAATTGTCTCTTTGGTTTTCCTCTCGGCCTTCTGCCTGGTAGTTCAAACCTCAGCATCCTACTACCAATATATTCACTATCCCTCCTCTGTACATGTCCAAACCATCTCAATCTAGCCTCTCTGACTTTGTCTCCAAAACCTCTTACATGTGCTGTCCCTCTGATGTGCTCATTCCTGATCCTATCCATCCTCGTTACTCCCAAAGAGAACCTCAACATTTTCATCTCTGCTACTTCCAGCTCTGCCTCCTGTCTTTTCCCAGGTCCACTGTTTCTAACCCATGCAACATCGCTGGCCTCAACACCGTCTTGTACACTTTTCCTTTCATTCTTGCCGATACCTTCCTATCACACATCACACCGGACACTTTTCTCCAACCATTCCAACCGGCATGCACATGCTTCTTCACCTCTTTTCCACACTCTCCATTGCTCTGGATTGTTGAGCCTAAGTACTTAAAATCCTCCACCTTCTTTATCTCTGCTTACTGTAACCTCACCGTTCCTGTTGGGTCCTTGTCGTTCACACACATGTATTCTGTCTTACTGAGGCTACCCTTCATTCCCCTCCTTTCCAGGGCATACCTCCACCTCTCTAGATTTTCCTGCACTTGTTCTCTGCTCTCACTGCAGATCACAATGTCATCTGCAAACATCATAGTCCATGGGGATTCTTGCCTAACCTCGTCTGTCAGCCTGTCCATCACCATAGCAAACAAGAAGTGGCTCAGAGCTGACCCTTGATGCAGTCCCACCTCCACCTTGAACTCTTGTGTCACACCGACAGCACACCTCACCACTGTCTTACATCTCACATACATGTCCTGCACCACTCTAACATACTTCTCTGCCACTCCAGACTTTAACATGCAATACCACAGTTCCTCTCTCGGCACCCTGTCATATGCTTTCTCCAGATACACAAAGGCACAATGCAGCTCCTTCTGACCTTCTCTGTACTTCTCTATTAACATCCTCACGGCAAACACTGCATCTGTGGTGTTCTTTCATGCTCTTGGCATGAAACCAAACTGTTGTTCACAAATGCTGATCTCTGCCCTTAGTCTAGCTTCCAATATTCTTTCCCATAACTTCATTGTATGGCTCATCAACTTTATCCCTCTGTAGTTGCCACAACTCTGCACATCTCCCTTGTTCTTAAAAATGGGCACCAGCACACTTCTCCTCCATTCCTCTGGCATCCTCTCACTCTCTAAGACCTTGTTGAATGTTCTTGTCAGGAAATCTACTGCTACCTCTCCTAGACACTTCCATACCTCCACCGGTATGTCATCAGGACCAACTGCCTTTCCACTTTTCTCCCTCTTTACTTTCCAACCGAGCAAACAAGTCATCATACGCCCTTTGTTTGGCCTTTGACACCGCTACCTTCACCTTACGCTGTGTCTCCCTGAACTTCTGTTTACTCTCTTCGGTCCTCTCAATGTCCCACTTCTTAGCTAACCTCTTCCTTTATACACAGTCCTGCACTTCCTCATTCCACCACCAAGTCTCCTTATCTCCTCTCCTTCCAGATGACACACCAAGTATTCTCCTACCTGTCTCCCTGATCACATTAGCTGTAGTTGTCCAGTCATCTGGCAGCACTTCCTGACCACCCAAAGCCTGTTTCAACTCCTCCTTGAAGACAACCCGACACTCTTCCTTTTTCAGCTTCCACCACTTTGTCTTCTGCTCTGCCTTTGTCTTCTTCACCTTCCTCACCATCAGTGTCATCCTGCACACCACCATCCTATGCTGTTTGGCAACACTCTTACGCACTACTACTTTGCAGTCACTGACTTCCTTCAAATTACATCGCCTGCACAAGATGTAGTCTACCTGTGTGCTCCTACCTCCACTTTTATAAGTCACCCTATGCTCCTGTCTCTTCTGGAAGAAAGTATTCACCACAGCCATTTCCATCCTTTTTGCAAAATCTACCAAAATTTGTCCTTCTGCGTTCCTGTCCTGGATACCAAACCTGCCCATCACTTCCTCGTCCCCTCGATTTCCTTCACCAACATGTCCATTGAAATCTGCACCAATGACCACTTTTTCATCTTTGGGGTACTCTGCATCACTTCATCCAAGTCGCTCCAGAATCTCTCCTTCTCTTCTAGCTCACATCCTGCCTGTGGGGCATAAGCACTAACAACATTAAACAGCATGTCTTCAATTTCTAACTTGAGACTCATCACTCTGTCTGACACTCTTTTCACCTCTAGAACATTCCTGACAAACTCCTCCTTCAAGATGACTCCGACTCCATTTCTCTTCCCATCCACACCATGAAAAAAACAGCTTAAACCCTGCTCCTAAACTTCTAGCTTTGCTACCTTTCCACCTGGTCTCCTGAACACACAGTATGTCCACATGTGTACGACTACAACTACAACTACGACTACTACTATCACTACTACTACTACTACTACAATTACTACTAGAACTACTACTACTACTACTATGACTACAACTACCACTACAACTACTACTATCACTACTACTACTACAACTACTACAATTACTACTACTACAACTACAACTACGATTACTACTATCACTACTACTACCACTACAACTACTACAACTACTACTATTACTACTATCACTACTACAACTACGACTACAACTACAACTACTACTATCACTACTATTACCACTACAACAACTACTACTACTACAACTACTACAACTATGACTACAACTACTACTCCTACCACTACAACTACTACTACTACTACAACTACTACAACTACAACTACTACTACTACTGTCACTACTACTACTACAACTACTACTACTACTATCATTAATACAACTACTACTATCACTACTATCACTACTACAACGTCTGCTAATACTACTTTGACAGGTCCGGGACTGTTTCAGATGAGATCAGTGATTAAGCAGCAGGGTTAGTTATGGCTGCCGTGGCAAACCACTAGTAATTTCCAGTGTTGGCAAACAGCCACAAAGAAACAATTTACTGTCACAGGCCGAGACACAGATTCATTGTGCAGGAACTATTCAACCGAAATATTTCATTTATGGCTCATTCTGCTTCTCTTCTTTTCCTTAAAAAGCCAAAACAATCAAATCACTGTTACGATTAATTTGTTTGTTGTGATGCCTGCGAAAGATTGATGGAATTGCTGGAGGAAATATCCAAGGGTATTGCAGATGTCAGTATGATTCACTGCTATAATGTTGAATGTTTATGGGCTTTGCCTAACTTATTGTAACAATGAATTACAGCTCATAAAATTAATTATAAAACGACAGAATAACTACAGGGAATTAGTTCACCAACATCTAGTACAGTATACAGTACTGAACCATACCGTACAAACTGCAGGATAACAGTCACATTAAAGCTTTTCTATGTGTTTCTATGTTTTAAAAAGGGGTGGCACTGTGGCGTAGTGGTTAGCACATCCACCTCACAGCAAGAAGGCCTGGGTTTGATTCCAGGTCTGGGCATTTCTATGTGGAGTTTGCATGTTCTCCTCGTACTTGCGTGGGTTTCCTCCGGGTACTTTGGTTTCCTCCCACTCACTACCTACCAATGGTGTAGAAGGAAGAAAATCCAGTAAATTGAATGAGGATCATGGGAGCCTGCAGCTCATTGCAGTGTCTGGTTTGATTCCACAGATGTTCTAAACCTGTTTCTGCTGGATATGATAAAAACGAATCGGAACAAGAGTATCACAGCTCACTGTGAATGAGACTCTCCACATACGCATCACTCACGTGGTGCTAATGTTACTGCTGATTGATGGATGGTGCTAATATATAATGGCGGTGAAGCTTGAGCACAAAAGCAAAAGTCTGTTGACGTGAAGTAAATGTGGAGAAAAAGCAAGTCGGAGAACTGGTTTCTTCTTCTCCGCCACCCTTTCCCTGAAGTCAAGTAAAGGAAATTCTCCAGAAGTCACTCCCACCTAAACAATGACTTACCTTTATCAGGTACACACAGAGCACATTCAGTCAGTGTCGATCTGTACAACTTCTGAGCAAATATGTAACAGGGCATCTAGAAGATAATCTAGCAAACTGAATAACAAGCACGAACAATCAAACCACAGTATTCTATACACAGCACTCGTTTCACAACAATTTATAGACAGCACTCTCCAAACAGCAGTATATACACAACGATCTATACACATCACTAAATACACAGCAATCAACACACAGAATTCTCGACACAGCATTCTATACACAACAATTTATGCACAGCACTCTGTACACAGCACAAAATACACAGCACTCAATGCACAGCATTCTATACACAACACTCTCGAAACAGCACTCTATACACAGAGCTCTATACACAACACTCTATACACACCATTCTATGCACAGCATTGTACACACAGCACTCTACACACAGCATAAAATACGCAGCATTCTATACACAACAATTTATACACAGTACTCTCCATACAAGGGCAGTGGTGGCCAAGTGGTAAAGGTACTGGATCAACGATCCTATGCTTGAGGGTTCAAGCCCCACTTAAAATGGTTGTCACTATCCCCCCAGTGCAGCCTACTGGGTTATCAAAGCTGGCCATGTTTCACGCTGTCTATGGTGTGAGCTTCATGTAAAACAACCATTGCTGATTTTCGCTAAGAGTAGGCTGCAAAGCCATCGGCATGTTTTTCCAGCCATCAAAGGTGTACTCTGCCCTCTCTGCCTCCCTACGACCCTAATTAGAATTAAGCGGTTACAGAAAATGAACAATGAACTCTCCAAACAGCACTGTATACACAACAATCTATACACCGCACATATCAGTATTCCTGAGATGAAAGAAGGCCACCTGGGTAATATTTTCTACATGAGCTTCAAATGAAAGACCAGCATCAATAATCACCCCAAGATCCTTTACTACTACACATGATGAGACTGAAACACCATCCAAACTTACTACATCATCAGAAACCTAACTGCCTAAAATCCGAGTACAAAACTTGTCTTATCAGAGTTAAAAAGGAGGAAGTTAGTAAGCATCCAGTGTGTAATGTCCTTTACACATTTCTCAACTATATTAAGTTGATGTCATCGGCTTAAAAATGAAAGTTAATACCATGATCACGAATGATATGAAACCAAGGGAAATTAAAATGTTCATGAAGTCATCACTGCTATAAATTGATGGTATACCTGTTTTATTCATAGTCTTTTGAGATGGAGGCAGATGATTCGCTGTGGCGACTCCAGAAGGGGAAGAGCCAAAAGGAAAAGAAGAAGAAGAAGATTCTTGGTTAATTATGCAACAATATTAAATAATAATTTTGGATTGTTTTTGTTATTTTCTATTAGATTTGAGAAATATTCTGCTCCAGTAGTACGCAGAGCTTTTCTGTAATTAACAAGACTCTCCTTCCATTCTAATTGGAAAACCAGTAATTCAGTTTGCTGCCATTTTGGTTGTAGTTTTGCTCTGTTTTTGTGGGCGTGTTTCATCATTATACCAGGGGGATAATTCTTTCTCTCTGATTGGTTTTCTTTCACATATTTTCTTTCTTATCTAGCGTCTCAGTCCTAGACTCATACCTTTCCTGTTCTCTCTCTGCCTACAGACACGCCTTCCGCCTCTCCTTCATTGAAATTTAATTTTATGTTTATAAGATTATTTAAACAGACTCTCTGAGAGATTTTACATTTTTGTTTACTTTAGGAAACAGACACAGTTTTTATAGAATTGAAGTTGAATTTGAGTGACGACTGTGTGGCTAGCACACACTCGGAATAGCCTGTTTGCCAGCTCTCTGGCTTTGGCTCTGGATAGTCAGTGACTGACTAGTCCTGTTCTTAAAGTCCTCCAATTGTCTGTAAAGCCCACTTTGTTTTCAGAACACCACTGAGACATCCAGCAGTTCAGTAACCATCACCTACTGTAAGCTCCATCACCACGCCGATATATGAGGACACTTTCCATCTGTCCATCCATCCTTTTAAAAAAATCCATCCATCCGTTTCATGATGCAGCTGTCCAGCTGAAAAAGGAGGCCTATCGGGTCTTATTGGCCTGTGGGACTCCAGAGGCAGCTGGCAGGTACTGAAAGGCCAAACATGCTGCAGCCCAAGCTGTCTCCGAAGCAAAATCTCGGGTTTGAGAGGAGTTTGGTGAGGGCCTGGAATCAGTTGGCCTCAAAAAGGTTCTGGACCCCCATCCAACTCCTCAGAAGGGGGAACAGTTCTCCTCAAATACTGCTTACAGTTGAAGTGGGGAGCTGCTCACTTCAACTGGGGATGTCATCAGGGAGTAGAAGGAATACTTCGAGCATCTTCTCAATCCCATCAACACGCCCTTCGTGGAGGATGAAGACCCTGGGGGTTTGGGTGAGGAGTCCACCCATCACTGTAGCTGAGGTCACTGAGATAGTCAAAATGCTCCTCTGTGGTTGGGCTTTGGGGGTGGATGAGATCTGCCCTGAATATCTCAGGGCTCTGGATGTTGTAGGGCTGTCTTGGATGGTACATCTCTGCAACTTCTTGTGTTCATCAGGGGCCGTACATCTGGATTGGCAAACCGGGGTGGCAGTCCCCCTTTTTTAAAAAATTCCAATTATCATGGAATCACACTCCTCAGCCTACCTGGGAAAGTCTTGCAGAAGTACTGGAGAGGAGGATCCAACTGATGGTCCACGGATTCAGGAGGAACAATGCAGTTTTCGTCCTGGCCGCGGCTCTCTTGACCAACTCCATACACTCTCCAGGCTCGTATAGGGGCGATGGGAGTTTCTTCAATCTTTCCACATGTGTTTTCTGGATTTGGAGAAGGCTTTCGACCCTTGGGTTATCTTTTAGGGGTGGCTTCGGGAGTACCGCATTCTGGAACTGTTGCTCCGGGCCATTCAGTCACTGTATCACCAGAGCCAGAGCTTGGTCAGTATTGGGAACAACAGGTCGAATTCATTTCAGGTGAAGGATGGAGTCTGCCAAGGCTGTTCTTTGTCACTGATTCTGTTCATAATTTGGACAGTATTTCTTGGCCAGCCGAGGCACTGAGAGGTCCTAGTTTGGTGGCCATCAGATCTCATTTCTGCTTTTTGAGGATGATATTGTTCTTTTATGTTCATCAAGCCGGGACCTCCAGCTCTCACTGGAGCAATTCACAGTTGAGTGTGAAGCGGCCGGGATGAGAATCAGCACCTCGAAGTCCGAGGCTGTGGTTTTCAGTGTGAAAAAAGTGGAATGCACCCTCGTGGTTGGAAATGAGGTCCTGTACCAAGTGGAGGAGTACAAGTATCTTGGGGTTTTGTTCACGAGTGAGAGAAGGATGGATCGACAGTCAGATCACTGCAGCCTCTGCTGTAAGGCGGAGCCTGTACCAGTTCGTTATGGTGAAGAGGGAGCTGAGCCGCAAAGCAAAGCTCTCAATTTACCAGTTGATTTATGCTCCAACCCTCACCTATGGTCACAAGCTTTGGGTAGTGACCGAAAGAAAAAGATTGTGGACTCAAGTGGCTGAAATGAGCTTTCTTTGCCGGGTGGTGGGGCTCTCCCTTAGAGATAAGGCCAGAAGCTCAGCCCTCCGGGGAGGGCTTGGACTACAACCGCTGCTCTTCTGCATTGAGAAAAGTCAGTTGAGGTGGCTCAGGCATCTGGTTAGAATGCCTCCCAAATGCCTCCCTGGTGTGGTGCTTTGGGCATGTCCAACCGGGAAGAAACCCTGGGGTTGACCTAGAACATGCTGAAAGGATTACGTCTATCGGCTGATCTGGGAACTCCTCAGTGTCTCCCCGGAAGAGCTGAAGGAAATGGCTGGGGAGAGGGCCGTCTGGACCTCATTGCTTATGCTGCTGCACTCACAACCGGATCCTGGATTAAATGGAAAAAGATGATGATGATGATGATGATGATGATGATGATTACTCTCTACGTGTGTGTTCACTCTTTACATGTGTGTTTATGATTTACGTGTTTGTCTTCACTCTGTATGTGTGTGTTCACTCTTTAAATTTGTGTTGGTCACATTTTACATGCGTGTGCTCACGCCTTACGTCTTCGCTCTTTACGTGTGTGCTCACTCTATGTGTGTGTTGACTCTTTACGTGTATGTTCAGTCTTTAATTTGTGTGTTTGCTGTGTATGTGTGTTCACTTTTTAATTTGTGTGTTCGCACCGTATGTGTGTGTGTGTGTGTGTGTGTGTGTGTGTGTGTGTGCGTGCGCGCGC
>CM045747.1:1490000-1492500 GCA_024760905.1 Plotosus lineatus | reverse complement strand
ACACACTACTCAGTCAGAAGTCCACCAGGCTGCTCGGGAAGCGAGTTCAAGCGATTGCTATCAGTTATGGCTTCTCACATTCCGCGGTCTATACGTGTGCAATACAGGAGCCTACTGCACTAATACAAACCAAGAAACCGAGACTCTGCTATCTAATTCTATTTTCCTTTCGGCTTTTTCCCTTTTACTCGGGAGTCGCCACAGCGAATCATCTGATTCGCACGTTTGATTCGGCAGAGGTTTTTACGTCGGATGCCCTTCCTGTCACAACCCTTTTTAGCAAGGGACAGAAACACGCTGACGGCTTTGCAGCTCCTCTTTACGAAAGTCAGCAATGGTTCTTTTACATCAACCTCTCACCATAGACAGTGACAGACATGGCCCGCCTTTGATAACCCAGTTAGCTGCACTGGGGGGGACAGTGACAACCTTGCGGAGAGTGGGACTCGAACCCCCCACCTTTGGATCAGCGATCCAGCGCCCTATACCACTAGACCACCACTGACCTCAGAGACTCTGCTATCTAATATATTCTCCATAGTATGAATGCTTATCATTACAGCTTCATAATTCATTTAAGTGTGCATGCTTGTGTGTGTGTGTGTGTGTATGTGTGTGTGTGTGTGTGTGTGAATGTGTGTGTGTGTGTGTGTGTGTGTGTGTGTGTGTGTGTGTGTGTGTTAATTTAGAATGAATGAGGGTTTAGGGTATACGGTCCTGTGTCACATTAAAAGCTGGAGCTGGTGGTGAGATTAAATTGAGTGAATGAGTGTTTAGGGTATAGGGTACTACTGTATATAGCACTTTTCTGAGACACTCATGTAGGCAGTAAGGGAGCTGCTGAGAAACTGGTTCCAAATTGTATTACTCTGGTTTCCCTCGTGATCCCATGTCTCCTGCTCACAATAGTAATCTAACCCCATAACAGCAAATCTTTACTTGGCAAAGTAGAACACACTTATTGACCCCAGTGGACCAAGTCAAGAGGCCGATTTCGGGACATTGCCTCCTGAGTTAACATGTAGCCCAGACATAACTCTGGGGGAAATCGAAATGGAGCCACTCTGGAACCCACAGGCAATCATATATGCAGCCTGTTTTTTTTTTTTTTTTTTTTTTTTTTATACACCACTTACTACTTATATGGGCTCCTCATAGGATTGCTGGCTGGGGTGTAGAGTTTAGAGTGTACGGAGTAGGGATTAGGGAGTAGGGAGTAGGGATTAGGGTTCAGGGAGTAGGAAGTAGGCTTTAGGGGTAGGGATTAGGATGTAGGGATTTAGGGAGTAGGGATTAGGGATCAGGGGGTAGGGATTAGTGTGTAGGGATTGGCGATGGGGTTGAGATGGAGACAAGTTTATACCTGCAACTGAGATGAAGATTTGAATCAGACTTCAGTGGAAATGTAAAAGTGAGACAGACATGTATCATGTCCGACTCAGACGGGATCAGACTCGTCTCTCTGTATGTGACATGAAGGAGAAAACAGGAGAGCAGCACTGCGGATATCAAGATCCTGATCGTTTATCAGTTTCTCACGAGTGTTTTTTTCTGGAAGGGAAATGAGAACTGCAGCTCTGCTGATGTGTCTGTGATGTCTGTGAGTTGTGAGAGCAGGATCAGGTTTTCTTTTTAACACTCTTCCTTTTCCTCATCATATTCAGAGCTACAGTCGGATATTCGCATTAAGACACTTTCCCCGTAAACTAGCGACACAGAACCACAATTTCAGCAACAGTTTAATACAGTTTTTACAGGGCAGATCCTTTTAACTTCAAATAAAAACTTTCAACTGTATAGAACAAGGTTTGTAGCCTTCTGTACTGTGAGACGAGTGTGTTTATTATTACTGACCTGAAGTCCTTCTCTCTTTAGAGCCCTGAAGGAATGTTTGAGCTGAAACAAATGGTTGGAAGCGGCTCATATGGCAAAGTGTTTAAGGTAAAAGTATAACGGCTTCTTTCCTGCAGTGTGTGTGTGTGTGTGTATGTGTATGTGTGTGTGTATGTGTGTGTGTGTGTGTGTGTGTGTGTGTGTGTGTGTGTGTATGTGTGTCTGTGTGTATGTGTGTGTGTGTGTGTCTGTGTGCATGTGTATCTCTGTACAAGTGCGCGCGCGTGCGTGTGTCTATGTGTATGTGCGTGTGTGAGAGTGTTTGTGCGTGCGTGTGTACACGCCGTGCAGCCACTTGTTTTAGTGGCTGAGTTGCATGTACTGACTTCATTTGGTCCACTTTATAGTTGATCAAGGCAAATTTCCACGACTGTGTAAATAAAAAGGCGATGAAGTGATAAATAGTTTCAAAGCCAAAGGTTATTTTAGTAAATCTAGTCATAAACATGATTCCATAAACACCATGAAACAGACTTATTTTATTATCCCTCTGATTGGATACTGCTAGCTGAGCTCAAGATCCGTATCCAATGAACTTCCGTCTTTCATTTGTTTCTTGGGAAAGTAGCGCTAATAGTAATCCTAATGACAGTTCTTTCACATGCTT
>CM045747.1:1452500-1485000 GCA_024760905.1 Plotosus lineatus | reverse complement strand
CGTGTGTGAGAGTGTGTGTGTGTGTGTGTGTGTGTGTGTCTATGTGCGCGTGTGATTGTGTGCGTGTGTGTTTGTGCGCGTGTGAGAGTGTGTGTGTGTGTTTTTGTGTCTATGTGCGCATGTGAGAGTGTGCATGTACGTGTTTGTGTGCGTGTGAGAGTGTGTGTGTCTACGTGCGTGTGTGAGAGTGTGTGTGTGTGTGTGTTTGTGCGCATGTGAGAGTGTGTGTGTGTGTGTGTCTATATGTGCATGTTAGAGTGTGCACGTGCGAGAGTATGTGTGTCTATGTGTGCGTGTGCGTGTTTGTGCTCGTGTGAGAGTGTATGTGTGTGTGTGTCTATGTGCTTGTGTGAAAGTGTGTGCGTGTGTGTTTGTGCACGTTTGAGAGTGTGTGCGCGTTTGAGAGTGTGTGTTTGTGTCTATGTGCATGTGTGAGAGTGTGTGCGTGCGTGTTTGTGCGCGTGTGAGAGTGTGTGTGTGTGTGTTTGTCTATGTGCGCATGTGAGTCTGCACATGCGTGTTTGTGCGCATGTGAGAGTGTGTGTGTATGTGTGTCTATGTGCGCATGTGAGAGTGTGCACGTGTGTGTTTGTGCGCATGTGAGAGTGTGTGTGTCTATGTGCGCATGTGAAAATATGCACATGCGTGTTTGTGCGCGTGTGAGAGTGTGTGTGTTTGTGTGTGTGTGTGTGTGTGTGTGTGTGTGTCTATGTGTGCATGTGAGAGTGTGCACATGTGTGTTTGTGCGTGTGTGAGAGTGTATGTGTGTGTGTCTATTTGCGCATGTGAGAGTGTGTGCGTGCATGTTAGAGTGTGTGTGTGTCTATGTGCGCGTGTGAGAGTGTGCGCATATGTGTTTGTGCACGTGTGAGAGTGTGCGCGTGTGTGTTTGTGTGCATGTGAGAGTGTGTGTGTGTGTGTCTATGTGCGCATGTGAGAGTGTGCGCGTGTGTGTTTGTGCGCGTATGAGTGTGTGTGTGTCTATGTGCTTGTGTGAGAGTGTGCGCGAGTGTGTTTGTGTGCGTGTGAGAGTGTGTGTGTGTGTTTGTGTGTCTATGTGCGCATGTGAGAGTGTGCATGCACGTGTTTGTGTGCGTGTGAGAGTGTGTGTGTCTATGTGCGTGTGTGAGAGTGTGTGTGTGTGCTTGTGCGCGTGTGAGAGTGTGTGTGTGTGTTTGTGTGTCTATGTGCGCATGTGAGAGTGTGCATGTACGTGATTGTGTGCGTGTGAGAGTGTGTGTGTCTATGTGTGTGTGTTTGTGCGCATGTGAGAGTGTGTGTGTGTGTGTCTATGTGTGCATGTGAGAGTGTGCACGTGCGAGTGCACATGTGTGTCTATGTGTGCGTGTGCGTGTTTGTGCTCGTGTGAGATTGTGTGTGTGTGTGTGTGTGTGTGAATGTGTCTGTGTGCGCATGTAAGAGTGTGCATGTGCGTTTTTGTGCGCTTGTGAAAATGTGTGTGTGTGTGTGTGTGTGTGTGTCTATGTGCGTGCCCATGTGTGTTTGTGTGCGCGTGAAAGTGTATGTGAGTGTGTGTGTGTGTGTCTATGTGCGTGTGTGAGAGTGTGTGTTTGTGTGTTTGTGCGCGTGAGAGTGTGTGTGTGTGTGTCTATGTGCGCATGTGAGAGTGTGCATGTACGTGTTTGTGTGTGTGTGTGTGTGTGTGTGTGTGTGTGTGTATCTATGTGCGTGTGTGTTTGTGCGTGTGTGAGAGTGTGTGCATGTGAGAGTGTGTGCGCGTGTGAGAGTGTGTGTGTGTTTGTGTGTCTATGTGCCCGTGTGAGAGTGTGTGCATGTGTGTGTGCGCATGTGACAGTGTGTGTGTGTGTGTGTCTGTATGTGTGTGTGTGTGTGTGTCTCTGTGCGCATGTGAGAGTGTGCATGTGAGAGTGTGTGTGTGTCTATGTGCGCGTGTGAGAGTGTGCGTGTGTGTTTGTTCGCGTGTGAGAGTGTGTGTGTGTGTGTGTGTCTATGTGCATGTGTGAGAGTGTGTGCGTGTGTGTTTGTGCATGTGTGAGAGTGTGTGCGCGTGTGAGAGTGTATGTGTGTGTGTGTGTGTGTGTCTATGTGCGTGTGTGAAAGTGTGCGTGTGTGTGTTTGAGTGTGTGTGTGTGTGTCTATGTGCGTGTGTGAAAGTGTGCGTGTGTGTGTTTGTGTGCGTGTGAGAGTGTGTGTGTGTGTGTGTGTGTGTGTGTGTGTCTATGTTTGTGTGTGAAAGTGTGCTCGTGTGTGTTTGTGCGCGTTTGAGAGTGTGTGCGCGTGTGTGACAGTGTGTGCGTATGTGAGAGTGTATGTGTGTGTGTCTATGTGCGCGTGTGAGAGTGTGCGTGTGTGTTTGTGCGCATGTGAGAGTGTGTGTGTGTGCGTGTGTACCCCTCTATATTTTTATAGTTCCATCCGTCCTGCTTTCTTCATCTTTCTTTTCCGTTTATTTTTTTATTCATTCTCGATTCCTCCACTAATCTCTACTTCAGATTGTAAGTTAGAAATGAAAACGTTGTGTGGAGATTCAGCGACGGAAATAAAGCAAAAACTGCTCTTATTCCGTCAGTTCTTCAGTTCTGTGCATTTTTTAGTTTAGTAAACAGCAACCCTTCACCTTCAATCCATCAAGTGGAGCTTGAGATGCTCCTCAGTGTGGGAGCAGATCTTTGAATTAATTTTACTGATGATCATTCGGACCTGCAGGACTGCAGCTGGAGGTCAGTTGTGTTCTTTCTCGGTTTATCAATGAAAGGAATAACGTGTAAATGTGAGATTTTTTTAAATAATCTTGGCAGAAGTGAGGATGGCAGATGTGAACATGTCACTCGGACACACCCTGAGATGTTATGCCAGTTCCACGGTGTCTGATCTGAACAGAAGAGCAAAAATAAACCAGTGAGCAGGTTTCTCTGGAAAGATCTCTTTGTGTGCACAGAAATGATGAATACAGCCGGAAAGAACCCGAGAACATTTATACAAGTCGTGTTTTTGGGTTTGGAGGACATTCACTTTCACATGCATTCTGCTGCACCACAGTCCACGTCCCCATGCAGCCCACCACACAGACACAAGCCTGGTAAGATTTCTGAAAAGGTTCCTGGTATTGATTTGTATAACATTACATTACCAGAATCTTTCAGAGCTACAGCGGTTCCACTAGAGAACACCGGGTCTTACTCATTCAGTCATTGCGTGTCGGAGATAAAAACTTTTCAGAAAAAAATTTAAAATTCCATCAGCATTCAATGGATTTCTGATCTTTTAATCTGCTCCATATTCGTAGTGAAGAGAGAATAAATCAACCATTACATGATTCGTAATATTTACATTTTTATTGTATTCTCCTCGTATATATTTTATAGAAAGCTAGAAAAAACTGAACGAGGCACTCGTGTTTTTTTGCTTGTTTGTGATAGAGGAATGAGCTGAGAACACGAGATAATGCGTTCAACTCTTTATAAAATACTATCAAACCAACCTCACATCACGGCGGTTAACACCCACACACCCTGTTAGACGCGTTTCCTCACTGTGTTCTGAGGCGTTGTTTAAAAACAAATTGACTTGGTGCCCATTACTGTGCACAGGATGAGAACCTGGGAAGGTTTTGTTTAAATCGAGCCAACGGTTAAACAACCACTTTTGGTTGTTAAAATAAAATAAACCCCACCAGCAGGGTCGTGACCGCCTGAATCTCCCACAGGGCGTGGTTTCCTCACTGATGATGACTCAGGCCACACTAACCTGGTCATTAAATTAAGAAAGGACTTTATTGATTAAAAAGTAAATTAATGCACATAAACAATTATATTTATCTAAAATGTTTTATTGTAAATTTTATGAATTCAAAATAAAATTTATATTTTAATTTAATAAAATTATCTTATGATTGAAAATACATACAATTAAAATGATAACGATGTGATTATAGTATATTTTTAAAAGTTAAACTTTTAGGTTTTTGACTGATGACAGAAGTGTGCTGGGAAGATGGAAAGAGTACTTTGAAGAGCTGAAGAATGAGGAAAATGAGAGAGAAAAAAGAGTAGAAGAGGTGACTGTTGAGGACCAGGAAGTAGCAAAAATTAGTAAGGGTGAAGTGAGGAGGGCATTGAAGAGGATGAAGAGTGGAAAGGCAGTTGGTCCTGATGAGACAGCTGTGGAGGTATGGAAGTGTCTTGGAGAGGTAGCAGTAGATTTTCTGACAAGGAGAAGTGTGATGGTGCCCATTTTTAAGAACAAGGGAGACGTGCAGCGTTGTGGTGAGTACAGAGGGATAAAGTTGAGGAGCCATACGATGAAGTTATGGGAAAGAATAGTGGAAGCTAGACTAAGGGCAGAGGTCAGCATTTGTGAACAACAGTTTGGTTTCATGCCAAGAAAGAGCACCACATATGCAGTGTTTGCCTTGAGGATGTTAATAGAGAAGTACAGAGAAGGTCAGACAGAGCTGCATTGTGCCTTTGTGGATCTGGAGAAAGCATATGACAGGGTGCCGAGAGAGGAACTGTGGTATTGCATGAGGAAGTCTGGAGTGGCAGAGAACTATGTTAGAGTGGTACAGGACATGTATGAGAGATGTAAGACAGTGGTGAGGTGTGCTGTCGGTGTGACAGAAAATTTAAAGGTGGAGGTGGGACTGCATCAAGGGTCAGCTCTGAGCCCCTTCTTGTTTGCTATGGTGATGGCCAGGCTGACAGACGAGGTTAGACAAGATTCCCCACAGACTATGATGTTTGCAGATGACATTGTGATCTGTAGTGAGAGCAGAGAACAAGTGCAAGAAAATCTAGACTGGTGGAGGTATGCCCTGGAAAGGAGGGGATTGAAGGTTAGCCTCAGTAAGACAAAATGCATGTGCATGAATGACAAGGACCCAAGAAGAACGGTGAGATTACAGTAAGCAGAGATAAGGAAGGTGGAGGATTTTAAGTAATTAGGCTCAACAATCCAGAGCAATGGAGAGTGTGGAAAAGAGGTGAAGAAGCGTGTGCAGGCAGGTTGGAATGGTTGGAGAAAAGTGTCCGGTGTGATGTGTGATAGGAGGGTATCATCAAGAATGAAAGGAAAAAGTGTACAAGACGGTGGTGAGGTTCTCTTTGGGAGTAACGAGGATGGATAGGATCAGGAATGAGCACATCAGAGGGACGGCACATGTAAGACATTTTGGACAGAAAGTCCGAGAGGCTAGATTGAGATGGTTTGGACATGTTCAGAGGAGGGATAGTGAGTATATTGGTAGTAGGATGCTGAGGTTGGAACTACTAGGCAGAAGGCCTAGAGGAAGACCAAAGAGACGATTCATGTATGTGGTGCATGGAGTGTTGAAGCGCAACTTTCGGATTTATCCACTAGACTTAGAAGGCAGTCGTATTGTAAGCCCTGCTAAATCTAAATGCCCATCACACTCAAGCCAGACTCCACCTCCGTCATTAGGACAGGTGCACCCTGGGTAGCTCGGCCTTGCGGCAGAGTGAGCCAACGAAGTCACTGGCGACTTGGAAGTGAAGAAACCTCTTTCTTCTAGTTAATTTAAGCGATTTTATAACAGTGCTTTACAAGGTAATGAAATCGAGTCTTCATAGATGGCGAAGACCAATTTCTTGCGACTGCTGGGTACCCGATTCCAGCAAAAGCGCCCCAAGGTTGTCTACGAAGCCACAGGAGAAACATGATGATGATGATGTGGTGAAGGAGGACATGAAGGTCGTTGGTGTAGGAGAAGAAGATGCCAAGGATAGGGTGAGATGGAGGCAGATGATTCGCTGTGGCGACCCCTGAAGGGAAAAGCCGAAAGGAAAAGAAGAAAAAACTTTTAGGTGTGAAAAATATCAGGGTGTTAGTGATGTTAGCGGTGTATTAGTGATGTTAGCGGTGTGTTAGTGGTGTGTTAGTAATGTTGGCGGTGTGTTAGTAATGTTTGCGGTGTGTTAGTAATGTTAGCGGTGTGTTAGTAATGTTAGTGGTGTGTCAGTAATGTTTGCGGTGTGTTAGTAATGTTAGCGGTGTGTTAGTAATGTTAGTGGTGTGTCAGTAATGTTAGTGGTGTGTCAGTAATGTTAGCGGTGTGTTAGTAATGTTGGCGGTGTGTTAGTAAGGTTAGCGGTGTGTTAGTAATGTTAGTGGTGTGTTAGTAATGTTGGCAGTGTGTTAGTAATGTTGGCAGTGTATTAGTAATGTTGGCGGTGTGTTAGTAATGTTAGCGGTGTGTTAGTAATGTTGGCAGTGTGTTAGTAATGTTGGCGGTGTGTTAGTAATGTTGGCGCTGTGTTATTAATGTTGGCGGTGTGTTAGTAATGCTGGTGGTGTGTTAGTAATGTTAGCGGTGTGTTAGTAATGTTAGCGGTGTGTTAGTAATGTTAGTGGTGTGTTAGTAATGTTGGCAGTGTGTTAGTAATGTTAGTGGTGTGTTAGTAATGTTGGCAGTGTGTTAGTAATGTTGGCAGTGTGTTAGTAATGTTGGCAGTGTGTTAGTAATGTTAGTGGTGTGTTAGTAATGTTGGCGGTGTGTTAGTAATGCTGGCGCTGTGTTAGTAATGTTGGCGGTGTGTTAGTAATGCTGGTGGTGTGTTAGTAATGTTAGCGGTGTGTTAGTAATGTTAGCGGTGTGTTAGTAATGTTAGCAGTGTGTTAGTAATGTTAGCGGTGTGTCAGTAATGTTAGAGGTGTGTTAGTAATGTTAGCGGTGTGTTAGTAATGTTAGCAGTGTGTTAGTAATGTTAGTGGTGTGTCAGTAATGTTAAAGGTGTGTTAGTAATGTTGGCGGTGTGTTAGTAATGCTGGTGGTGTGTTAGTAATGTTGGCAGTGTGTTAGTAATGTTGGCAGTGTGTTAGTAATGTTAGTGGTGTGTTAGTAATGTTGGCGGTGTGTTAGTAATGTTAGTGGTGTGTCAGTAATGTTAGCGGTGTGTTAGTAATGTTGGCGGTGTGTTAGTAATGTTGGCAGTGTGTTAGTAATGTTAGTGGTGTGTTAGTAATGTTGGCGGTGTGTTAGTAATGTTAGTGGTGTGTCAGTAATGTTAGCGGTGTGTTAGTAATGTTGGCGGTGTGTTAGTAATGCTGGTGGTGTGTTAGTAATGTTAGCGGTGTGTTAGTAATGTTGGCGGTGTGTTAGTAATGCTGGTGGTGTGTTAGTCATGTTAGCGGTGTGTTAGTAAGGTTAGCGGTGTGTTAGTAATGTTAGTGGTGTGTTAGTAATGTTGGCGGTGTGTTAGTGATGTTGGCAGTGTGTTAGTAATGTTAGTGGTGTGTTAGTAATGTTAGTGGTGTGTTAGTAATGTTAGCGGTGTGTTAGTAATGCTGGTGGTGTGTTAGTAATGTTAGCAGTGTGTTAGTAATGTTGGCAGTGTGTTAGTAATGTTGGCGGTGTGTTAGTAATGTTAGCGGTGTGTTAGTAATGCTGGTGGTGTGTTAGTAATGTTAGCGGTGTGTTAGTAATGTTGGCAGTGTGTTAGTAATGTTAGTGGTGTGTTAGTAATGTTGGCGGTGTGTTAGTAATGCTGGTGGTGTGTTAGTCATGTTAGCGGTGTGTTAGTAAGGTTAGCGGTGTGTTAGTAATGTTAGTGGTGTGTTAGTAATGTTGGCGGTGTGTTAGTAATGCTGGTGGTGTGTTAGTAATGTTAGCGGTGTGTTAGTAATGTTGGCGGTGTGTTAGTAATGCTGGTGGTGTGTTAGTCATGTTAGCGGTGTGTTAGTAAGGTTAGCGGTGTGTTAGTAATGTTAGTGGTGTGTTAGTAATGTTGGCGGTGTGTTAGTGATGTTGGCAGTGTGTTAGTAATGTTAGTGGTGTGTTAGTAATGTTAGTGGTGTGTTAGTAATGTTAGCGGTGTGTTAGTAATGCTGGTGGTGTGTTAGTAATGTTAGCAGTGTGTTAGTAATGTTGGCAGTGTGTTAGTAATGTTGGCGGTGTGTTAGTAATGTTAGCGGTGTGTTAGTAATGCTGGTGGTGTGTTAGTAATGTTAGCGGTGTGTTAGTAATGTTGGCAGTGTGTTAGTAATGTTAGTGGTGTGTTAGTAATGTTGGCGGTGTGTTAGTAATGTTAGTAATGTTGGCGGTGTGTTAGTAATGTTGGCAGTGTGTTAGTAATGTTAGTGGTGTGTTAGTAATGTTGGCGGTGTGTTAGTAATGTTAGTGGTGTGTCAGTAATGTTAGCGGTGTGTTAGTAATGTTGGCGGTGTGTTAGTAATGCTGGTGGTGTGTTAGTAATGTTAGCGGTGTGTTAGTAATGTTGGCGGTGTGTTAGTAATGCTGGTGGTGTGTTAGTCATGTTAGCGGTGTGTTAGTAAGGTTAGCGGTGTGTTAGTAATGTTAGTGGTGTGTTAGTAATGTTGGCGGTGTGTTAGTGATGTTGGCAGTGTGTTAGTAATGTTAGTGGTGTGTTAGTAATGTTAGTGGTGTGTTAGTAATGTTAGCGGTGTGTTAGTAATGCTGGTGGTGTGTTAGTAATGTTAGCAGTGTGTTAGTAATGTTGGCAGTGTGTTAGTAATGTTGGCAGTGTGTTAGTAATGTTAGCGGTGTGTTAGTAATGTTAGCGGTGTGTTAGTAATGCTGGTGGTGTGTTAGTAATGTTAGCGGTGTGTTAGTAATGTTGGCAGTGTGTTAGTAATGTTAGTGGTGTGTTAGTAATGTTGGCGGTGTGTTAGTAATGTTAGTAATGTTGGCGGTGTGTTAGTAATGTTGGCAGTGTGTTAGTAATGTTAGTGGTGTGTTAGTAATGTTGGCGGTGTGTTAGTAATGTTAGTGGTGTGTCAGTAATGTTAGCGGTGTGTTAGTAATGTTGGCGGTGTGTTAGTAATGCTGGTAGTGTGTTAGTAATGTTAGCGGTGTGTTAGTAATGTTGGCGGTGTGTTAGTAAGGTTAGCGGTGTGTTAGTAATGTTGGCGGTGTGTTAGTGATGTTGGCAGTGTGTTAGTAATGTTAGTGGTGTGTTAGTAATGTTAGCGGTGTGTTAGTAATGTTAGTGGTGTGTTAGTAATGTTAGCGGTGTGTTAGTAAGGTTAGCGGTGTGTTAGTAATGTTAGTGGTGTGTTAGTAATGTTGGCGGTGTGTTAGTGATGTTGGCAGTGTGTTAGTAATGTTAGTGGTGTGTTAGTAATGTTAGCGGTGTGTTAGTAATGTTGGCAGTGTGTTAGTAATGTTGGCAGTGTGTTAGTAATGTTAGCGGTGTGTTAGTAATGTTAGCGGTGTGTTAGTAATGCTGGTGGTGTGTTAGTAATGTTAGCGGTGTGTTAGTAATGTTAGCGGTGTGTTAGTAATGCTGGTGGTGTGTTAGTAAGGTTAGCGGTGTGTTAGTAATGTTGGCAGTGTGTTAGTAATGCTAGTGGTGTGTTAGTAATGTTGGCCGTGTGTTAGTGATGTTGGCCGTGCGTTAGTGATGATAGCGGTGGGTTAGTGATGATAGCGGTGCGTCGGTGATGGTAGCGGTGCGTCGGTGATGGTAACAATGTGTCGGTAATGTTGGCGGTGCGTTGGTGATGTTGACGGTGCGTCAGTGATGTTGGCAATGTGTTAACGGGTTGTTTGTGATGTGTCAGCTATGTGCTTAGGATGTGTTAGTTATGTGTTGGTGATGTCTTAGTGATGTGCTAGCAATGTGTTAGCAGTGTGCTTGTTTTGTGATAGTGGTGTGCTTGGGAGGTGCTTGTGATGTGTTAGTGATGTGTCAGCAGTGTGATGAATTCTTGTTGGAACCTGACCGCATGCTCCTGTTTTTTCCAGTTAAAGTCACCAGGAAACTGGATGTTTGTTGTGAAGAGACAGCAGGTGTGTTTCTTTCCCTGCAGTGTAGATTGTGTAACAGGGAATAAAAGATTATTTGATGATTCACTGCACCTCATATGTCTTTTATGTTTGGCAAGCATCAGTCGTATCCGACTATACTATTTGAAGGTTAAACAACAGCAGGCAGACAGCCACACTGTCTTTTCAATCTTTCAAGATTCACATCTACATCAACTTGGATACCCCTCTTTATGCTGGTATGCCATCTGTCTCTATCACTGCATAAAGCAGTCCAGGTAGCAGGATCAATCTGGAAGTCCTTCATATATCTTTTCAAAACATGTTTGTACCTCAAGCAGGGTCGGCCAATTGGTCTCCTGCCATCTTTCAGGCCACTGCAGAAGGCAGCAAGGAAGGCGACTTTTGGGCATCCTGTGGATATGACGCACTCATCTTAGTCGAGTGAGTTTCTGCTGACAAAGGTTTAGAGTTGGTAACATGGAAGAGTTCTTCATTTGTCATTTTGTCCTTCCAAGAAATCCCAAGTATGTCCCTGTGTGATCTTGTATGAAAAGCACTGAGATGGTTTTCCTGATGACGGTTAGTTGTTCAGCAAGAAGAGCCATACAAAAGAATACTCAGGACACGCGACTCTCTAGTTTCCCAACGATAGTGGAGGCCTTGCCTAGTCTGATGGACAATTCCTTATCAAGGCACGGGTTTGAGGTTATGGTGGATCCTGGATATCTGAATGAATTGACACTATTGAGTGGTGTCTTGTTCACTGAGAAGCTATGGACACCACTTAGTGACAGCGCCACTGTTTTCTTAAGACTTATTGTGAGATTTACTGCAGGCTGTTGAGAAACCATCTAAGAGTTCTTGTAGCTGAAGTGCCGAAGATGCACACAAAGCAGCACCATCTGCATAGAGAAACTCACGCACAACTAACTCTTGAACTTTTGTATTGGCTTTGAATCTAGATAAAGAGAAAAAGTTCCCATCGTCACAAGTAAGCAGTGAGACACCCATATGATTTGGGAGGTTTTGATATGCAGTTCTAAAAACGTATGCAAAATATATACCAAAAAGAGTAGGTGCCAACACACAGCCTTGTTTGACACCTCTGTTGATTGGAAACAAATTGGGCACATCACCATCGAATTGAATTTTGCCTTCCATTCCAAGATGAAAACATTTGATAAGAGAGAGTAAAGTTGGAGGACAGCCAGCTTTCAGCAAAATAGTAAACAAGGATTCTCTATCGACCAAGTCGAAGGCCTTAGTCAGGTCAATAAAGGCAACATGAAGAGGTTGTTGTTGCTCAAGAGACTTTTCCATCAGTTGGTGAACATAGAAGATCATATCGGTTGTGGATCTACCTGGTCGAAAACCACATTGTGATTCGGGATAGATCTCTTCAGCTAGAAACT
This sequence comes from Plotosus lineatus, assembly GCA_024760905.1. Taxonomy (NCBI): domain Eukaryota; kingdom Metazoa; phylum Chordata; class Actinopteri; order Siluriformes; family Plotosidae; genus Plotosus; species Plotosus lineatus. Next base: position 1,473,861 of record CM045747.1, on the reverse strand, counting down.
GCAGTCTGTTGAGAATGATCTTTGCTAGGACTTTTCCAGTCCCACAAAGTAAAGAAATACCACGGTAGTTGTTACAGTCGCCTCTATCACCTTTCCGTTTGTATATGGTGATTATCTTAGCATTCTTAACATCTTGTGGAACTGTACCAGTGGACCAGCGGGACAGTAAGAGTTTATGTAGAGGCTCAGTAAGTATATCAACACCAGCTTTGAGTAACTCAGCTGGTATAGCATCCTCATCAGCTGCTTTTCTGTTCTGTAGTCTCATAATAGAAGTTTTTACCTCATCACGATCTGGTGGGCTATCAAGATGCATCTTGGCCGGTTCGTTCAAGAGAGACTCCAGAGTATCAGAACAGACAGTGCTCTTATCATTGTAAAGGTCGCTGTAGTGCTCAATCCATCTGTCGAGTTTTTCATTCTTTTCTGTGATAACAGACCCATCTTTTCTTTTCAATACTGGGAAAGATTGTGGAGTTGATCCAGTAGCCTCCTTAATAGTTGAGTACATGGCTCTGATATTGCCATGATCACGAGCAGACTCAATCCTAGAACAAAGGGAGTCCCAGTATGTCCTGGCACATTGTCAAAAGGTTTTCTGAGCTTCAGCACGACACGCACGTAGTTCAGTCAGGGCATTTCTTGTGGGCCTGGATTTAATTCTTATCAAGGCTTGCCTCTTTTTCTCTACAACAGGCCCCAAACACTTTAATGAGACGCTGTACCAGTCAGGAGAGCCGTGGGGTTTTTTTTGCCAAAATTTTTAATTCCACTGCTGTAGATGATGTTTTCCATTCCATTGAGTTTCAGGATCATCTGATATATTGTGTTTGCAGTTCTTTATTTAACACATTACAGAAATTTGCACAGAGAGAGGATAAAACAGTGTGATGAACATCTAACCTGGCTGACTGGTGTTTCAGAAGATGGAAAGGTTTTGGCTGAAGTTTCATAAAGGACAGCACAAGACTATGATCAGTGTCACAGTCAGCACTGTGGTAGCTCCTCGTGTTAGTGACTTCTGTATTATGACGCTGCTGTACAATAACACAGTCGAGTTGGTGCCACTGTTTAGATCTTGGGTGACACCAGGACTTTTTCTGATGTGGTTTTCCAGGAAACAACGAGTTAGTGATAAATCGAACCAAGCAGTACAACTCTGACTTTGTGTTCCACAGATCTTATCAGATGTTCAAGTGTTTGGTAGAAGTGGTCCTTATCTTGGGACTCAGCTCTCAGAGTGTGAGCATAGGCAGAGATAACTAGAATAGTACCTTGATTGGTTGACAGTTTTAAAAAGATAACCTCTCATTGATTGCAGAAGGAGTTTGCATGCTGGAAATGATGCTGTTATGCACTGCAAAACCAGTGCCGTGTATTCTATCATTGCCCTCTGGCAAACCGAACCAATAACAGGTATTGTTAGCTTCTTTGATGGAGCCAGCACCGGAAAGCCTAGTCTCTTGAAGAGCAGCAATGTGAACATTCCTGAGCTGGGATTCGGTGTCAATCACAGCAGTTTTCCATACTTTGAAAGATTTGGAGTTGGGATTGGTGTCGGGGGACATTCCAGGGGTCATAGTCTTAACATTCCAAGTTCCAAAAACGAGTCGTATATTCGTAGGTGAGTTTAAGAGAAATACTCTTCACACCCATCCAAGGAGCGTTGTGGTGAGCTGTAGAACCCAATTGATCAGGGGCTGCCTGATTTGGAGCGGACGGGAGCTACAATGAGGTTAAATAACCTCTCCCACTGCTAACCATAGTCCCTGACGTCCAGCATTTATCACCATTAGCTGGTTTATAACTGTAACTACTATAGTCCTGGTTTGATTACTACAGAATAACAGTAGCTGCTGTTTCCCTCAGCAATAGACAGGCTTGATAGATTGGTGATGGCGGAGATGAAGATGAGGGAGAAAAAAAAAAGGAGAAAGGGAAACCTTCAGGCCAGGACATGATAAGCACTTTGGGTTGTCCTCGGACTGATCAAGGGCTTCTCTCGGCCACAAAAGATCTGGATCAGAGGAAAAGTGTAGCTAATACATCTGGGATGAGTTGTGGGTGCAGGGGCAGCCGTATGAGACTGGGTTGCCAGAAACAAATGCCTCTGAAAAAGAAAGAACATGGGGCCCCAACTCCATGTGTGATGATTGGCCGGTGGCTTTAATGCTCATACGCCCCTTAGGAATCAAAGATGGAGACCTAGTCTGACCATCCACCCCGTATGGGCGTCGCCGTATCCCTGGGTTATGGAGGCTTAGTGTGTGCTGACACTTACCCAAGATGTGCACCCAGGCTAGTGCAGGAAAGGAGGTGCCTTAATTTTCCATTCTAGACCGGTTCCAAAAACGAGGCCGAGCCACTGCCCTAGTCTTTCATGTAACGGTATGAGAATACAGTAATACTAAAGCGATTCCTGTCCAATCACACATCGGGGGTGTTAACTTTCAGTCTCTGAGAAAATATAGCACTCAGCTGGATGTATCACCAAAACTTGGTTTCCTGTAAGAGGGAATTTCCTGTGGATGGGCCCATGAACACCCAAAGGTGTAATAGATAAATCGAAGAGGATTTTTTGTTGTCAGTGGGACACGTATAAGTATGGCTTCATAATTAGATAGCTAACAGCGCAATGTAAAACATAATCCATCCATTTCCAAACCCAATAATCCCTTTGGGGTTCGCGGGGAGGCTGGTGCACATCTCAGCCGACTCTGGGTGAAGTAGTCCTACACTACACTACACTACTACACCACCGTGCCACTGTAAATGGCACAGGAAGCTGGTGCTGAGGTGTACTGGAACCTGCTGGACCTGGAAATTCTGCTTTTATGTTCTGAATGTCAGTCATTAGTAAAGTGTATTTATAACTGTGTGTGTGTGTGTGTGTGTCTGTGTGTGTGTGTGTGTATTAATAAGAGGAATTTAAGAATATTTTTATGCGCTTCCTCAGAATTAAACTAAGTTCTAGTTTTTTTTTTAAACTCTTCCAAAGAATCATTTTCTGCTTTCTGATTGGTCGGAATCAGTTGATTAGTTTTGCATAACAGTGGATCTGAGAGTACATTCATTTGTTCATTTTCTGCACCGTTTAATCATAATTAGGATCTTGTGGAGGCTGGTGTCCATCTCAGCGACTCTGGGGAGGAGAGAGTACACCCAGGGCAGCTTGCCAGGCCGTCGCAGGGCAGAAACACGCTGATGGCTAATGCAGCTCCTGTTTTTGAAAATTAGCAATGATTCTGTTACATGAACGTCCACAACAGACAATGAGAGACACGGCTGGCCTCTGATAACCCAGTTAGTACACTGGGGGGGGATGGCAGTGACAACCTGGTGATAGTGGGGCTTGAACCCAGCACCTTACCTCCTGGCCACCACTGTTTGATCTGAGAGTAGTGCAGGTTTATTCTGTTCTTATACATTAGTATTTCCATGGCAACAGCTCATAGGCGTGATCAGGTAGAGTGGATTTTACATGGCAAACAGATAAAGAAGCAAAGTTTTGCTAAAGAAAAGGAGAAATGTGTGTGTTTATCGTAGCAGATTTGGACAAGTCTCCAGTGTCACAATCCTGTTTATTAACAACAATAACAACAGCAGCAGCAACAACAACAGCAATAATAATATCATCAACAATGATAACAACAATAGCAGCAGCAATAACAATAAGAATAAGAACAATACAGTGAACTCTCATTAAGGCACCACAGCAGAAAAGTCCTGGGTTCGGTTCCCAGTTTGGACGTTTCTGTGTGGAGTTTGCACGTTCTCCCCATGGTTACATGGGTTTCCTCCGGGTTCTTCAGTTTCCTCCCACAGTCAAAAAACTTGCACAGTAGGTTAATTGGCTGTTCCAAATCTCCCCTAGGTGTGAATATGAATGGTTGTATGAGTGTTGGCCCCGCGATGGCCTGGCGAGCTGTCCAAGGTGTACCCCGCCCTCAACCAGAGTCTCCTGAGATGGGCTCCAGCCGTCCTGCGACTCTAATTAGGATTAAGTAGTTCAGAAAATGAATAAACTCTCGTTAATATGTGCATGTCTTGGTCCGGTGCACCTCAACGCGTATGAAGTGAGATTGAAGATAACAGTTTTCATGTTGAAATTCTTATCTGTATGTATAATATATGCAAACTCTATCAAGAATAGAGTGCACAGTTTTGTGTGGTTTTTTTTGTTTGTTTTTTTTGTGCTTCTTCATACCTGGGTGTGGTGTGCTGTGTATACAGATGTGTATACAGGCGTTAAAGGTGATATGTGGGTGTGGACGCCCTGGTGTTCGGGCGTGAATTCTGTCATGGATCCAAGTAGAATGCTGTCAGACTTCTTTAAAGCAGTTATAACAATTACAGGGGGCTTTTTCATCAGCAACAGGTTACAAATTTGGGGTCCAAGGTGTGGCGCATATTAAGTGGAGATGCATTTAAAAGAAGCACATGTTAATGAGATTCTGCTATAATAATAATAATAATAATAATAATAATAATAATAATAATAATAATAATAATGATGACATACAGCAGTGTATTTTCATCAATTCTAGCATTATTTTTTCTCACTCTGTGTGTGTGTGTGTGTGTGTGTGTGTGTGTGTTATCCCAGGGTGTCCATATGAAATCAGGACAAGTTGTTGCTATTAAAGTCATTGATGCCCTCGGGGTAAGTGTGTCTCACCATCAGTGCTTCATGTTAATAAAGTGAATAAAGAAGGATGAAGCGATGAGTGAATTAATTTCCTCCGCTTGCTATCTCAGGTGGCTCAGGATGAGCTGAGAAATGAGTTGAACCTGTTGAAGACCCAATCACACCATCGCAACATCGCCTCGTTCTACGGCGCTTTTATCAATAATAGAACAACTCTCCTGGGGGACCAGCTGTGGGTGAGTGTATAACACACACACACACACACACACACACACACACACACACACACACACACACACACACACACACACACACACAGTATTCTAGCATAATAAAAAACCTCCAATTAGAATAAATGTGGCATAAATATTGCGATGTTGCTATGAATCATAACCTGTGTGTGTGTGTGTGTGTGTGTGTGTGTGTGTGTGTGTGTGTGTGTAGCTGGTGATGGAGTTCTGTGGCGGTGGTTCCGTCTCTGATCTCATTTTGAGCACAAAAGAAAAGCATCTTAAAGAAGACTGGACGGCTTTCATCACTGGAGAAATCCTCAAGGTTCTGAATGAATACATTAAATGAGTTCTGATTAACTGTGTTTGTTTTGGTGAGGTGATTAGTCACAACCTGACAATAACATCCACAATAAAACAACAACAAAAATTTTTGACTGTTTATCTTTTTAAAATGTTTTTATTTTTTTAGGGTCTGGCACATCTTCACAAATATAAAGTCATCCACAGAGACATCAAAGGGCAAAATGTGTTGATGACCAAAAGTGGAGATGTGAAACTGGGTGAGAGCACTGCCCTAGTGGCCTCCACTTAAAATTACATACGTTTTAAAAAGCAATACAGTATAAAAAGAATGGTATAAAAAACAACATTCTAGTGAATATTTATAGTTTCTCAGTGTGTATGTGTGTGTTTGTGTGTGTGTGTGTGCGTGTGCGTGTGTGTGCGTGTGCGTGTGCGTGTGTGTGTATGTGTGTGTGTATGTGTGTGTGTGTGTGTGCATGCACACATAGTGGACTTTGGTGTGAGTGTACAGTTAGACAACTCTTTGAGTAAACGGAAAACGTTTATTGGGACTCCTTATTGGATGGCGCCAGAGGTCATAAGCTGTAATGAAATTGATGGTTCCTACAACTGTAAGGTGAGACACGGTGTCTGCTCATCTGTCTGTCTCTATGTCCTTTTATCTGTCTGTTTATTTCTCCACAAGCTGAACTCTCTGATAGTTTAACTCTTGACCTGAATCTGTCTGTCTCTTCATCTACCTGGTTGCCTAGTTTTCTGTCTGTTTGTCTCTCGATCTATCGATCTGTCTTTCTGGTGGTGTGTCTCTCCAGCTGTCTGCCTGGCTCTTTTGTTAACTGCCTGTCTCTCCATTTGTCTGGTCTCATTCATGTTCTGCCTGTAACTCCATACTTCTTTTTACACCCACCTTTAATTTGATAATATAAATTTAATTTGATAAAATATAAGATCAGCCTTTTGAATTTACTACAAAGATTCTCTGGTGTGTGTGTGTGTGTGTGTGTGTGTGTGTGTGTGTGTGTGTGTGTGTGTGTGTGTGTGTGTGTGTGTGTGTGTGCGCATTCCAGAGTGACGTGTGGTCGTTGGGCATCACAGCAATCGAGATGGCAGAAGGGAAACCGCGTACGTAAACTCAGATTATAGGAGCTAAAATTATTATTTTAACATAAAGACAGTGTGCTGTTGTTTAACCCCTCCCTCCTCTCTTCCCCCCTGCAGCTCTGTCCGGTATGTCCCCATTTAAGGCAATGCTCCTGATCTGTCACAATAGAGCTCCAGCCATAAACCCAGATAAATGGTGAGCCCTGAAACATCCTCACATTCAAAATTGCTCAGAGCCAATCCCATCGCACAGATACATCCTTCTGCCCATATAAAGAAATCTACACTCAGTGTGTTACTGAGGATTTTTATTTTTTTTTATTAGTAATAGTGTGTGTGTGTGTGTGTGTGTGTGTGTGTGTGTGTGTGTGTGTGTGTGTAGGTCAAGACGTTTCTATTCATTTCTGAATAAGTGTTTGGTAAAAAATCCTGCACACCGTCTGAGTGCTGAAGAGCTGCTGAGACACGATTTCATCAATAACATACAAAGACAAATCCGCCCCATTCGCCATGAGATTATAGCACACCGCAAGAAACTGGAAGGTCTCACACCCACACACAAGCACATATGCAAACACACACACACACACACACACACACACACACACACACACACACACACACACACACACACACTAGCATATACACACGCGCACACACACATTTACATACATACACTCATACATAAAGAGTAAGAGGATGAGTGTTATAACATGTTATCCTTTGTTTCTTACTGTAGAAGAAAAAAATCAAGCTGAAGAAAGGAAAGAAGCCCAGTCCAGGTTGCCCCCCAAACATGCTGCCAACAGTCCAGGGATATCTAATGAAGACTCATTAGAACTCGCATCCAAATTGGACGAGGTGTGTGTGTAATATAAGACCATCCATAAATAAACTGGTTATATGTATCACAGTGTTTACTTGTTCGTTTGTTGATAGTCTATGTTAACGCTGTTTGGAAACCACAGAAAAACCGTAACAAGTCATATTGTCTGGGAGGGGTCTATCACTGTGTGTCTTAATATTTTGTGGTTTACTTTCAGTCGAGCACAAATGGAATGGAACAGACACTGCCTGAAAAAAGGCTCAACCAAAATACAGTGGAAAGGATGCAGGTTTAGTTTTAAGAAGCCTCATGTTGGTTCTCGGCATGAGAATTCGCCGCTGTTACGCAGTTTCCCGTTTTTTTTTCCATGCCCAAATGCCATTTTTGTGAATCATGTAAATTTGAGGAAAAAATATTTTAATATTGGGGGGGGGGGGGGTTGCATTGCCTTGAAGCAGAGCGTGAAGTGTGCAGCCTGGATCCCAAGCAGGCCAATCTCTCGCTGTGCAGGTCCTTGTGTATATACATATACATGTCGGTGGCAGCGGTCGTTGCCATCTTCGTCTCGTACAGGCAATGGTTAGCACACATAGAAGGCATGACAGGACCTTGCGTGGCTGTAAAGGCCGATCCTGGAGTGGCAGTCCCTCTTGCAGTTGTCACAGATGTATATGGATTGGGCATGCATGGAGGCTGCATGCTTCCCTCTCACTGCCTTCTTCATTTACCCTTTGCCCTTTTTGATGTTGGCTGCTTTGAAGTCTCACTTGATGGTGTCTTTGAGGTGCGGAAAAGGACGACAGACTCAACGAGTGCCGTCACGCAGCTCACCTTAGAGAATTTCTCGTGGCAGGCTCTGAGGCTGCATGCGGTGCACATGGCTGAGTCAACGGAGACGTCTCTGTATGAGCATGGAGGGTATGCTCATAAGACTAGCACGCTGAAGAACCTTGGTATTTGGGACTTTGTCCTGCCATCTGATATGCAGCAGTTGGTGAAACGAGCAGAGATGGAACACATTGAGATGTCTCTCCTGTCTGATGTAGGTCGTCCACGACTAACTGCCATAAAGCAGAGCACATAGGACACAAGCTTGATACACACAGACCTTAGTCCTTTCGCTCAGCAGGCTGTTATTCCACACTCGCGTTTTGAGATTGGCCATGACCCTGAAAGCTTTGGCAATTCTTGAACTGATCTCAATATCAAGAGATGTTAAGCTGTTCACAGTGGAGCCCAGATAAATAAAGGCATCCACGACCTTAAGCTGTGAGTCCCTGATTGTGATGGATGGTGAGGACTCAACACCCTGTGCCATGATGTTAGTCTTCTGGAGGCTGATTGACGAGGCTGATTGAACTCCCTTCAGGCAGAAGACAACTTGCTGACCAGGCGCTGAAGGCCATCTTCACTGTGAGATATTAGAACAGCGTCATCTGTGAACAGCAGCTCATGAATCAGCACCTCGTAGGTGGTTATGCAGCGACTGCAGGATGGTTTTCTTTCCTTGCTTCAGGACTTCTGGTGGAATACCCTTCTTCGCTGGTGCCTTTCCAGGTGAGAGAGTCAATGGCTTTGCAGAGCTCCACCAGTGTGGGCGGATTGTCGAGCTCCTCCATAACTGGTAGGATGGGCAAAGCATTAAGGGCAGTCACCGAGACAGTATTCTGAGTCGTGTAAAGCTTGAGGTAATGCTCAACCCATCGTTTCAGCTGCTTCCTCTGGTTGGTGATGGTTTCGTCAGACTTGGACTTGGAGTGGGGCTGTTTTGATGCAGGTGGGGCTGAGGGCAGTTTTGCTCTCCTCATACATTCCCTTGGCATAGCTGCAGTCAGCAGCTGACTGGATCTTGGCGCACAGGTTCTGCCAGTACTTGTTTGCACAGTGGTGGGCAGTCTGCTGAGCCTTGTTTCTAGCTGCTTTGAGAGCTTCGTTTGTGCTAGGGCAGGGATTCTGCTTGTGGTCCAACATTGCTTTACTTTTGGCCTCTGTGACTGGCAGCATCTCTACCCAATGTGCCTCAAACCAATCTGCATTCTTCTTTTTTTTTACCAATGGCAACTATGGCTGAGTCGTAGATGACAGTACGAAGGTAACTCCATGTGGTGTCAATGTTGCTCAAGTCACTTGGTGATGGCTGCACAATGAGCCTTTCCCAGAAGTTGTCAGCAAAGCACTGAGCCTTTGTGGAGTCTGACATGCCACAGGTGTTGACACCGGGGAGACCCTTTGTCTTGGCATGGCGGATATTCCTGGGCTTCAGCCTGATCTTGCTGGCAATGAGAGAATGATGTGTGTCACAATCAGCACTGTGGTAGGATCGCATATGAAGGATTGCGCTGAGGTTTGTCTTCCTGGTTATAAAGTCAAGCTGGTGCCAGTGGCAGGACTGGGGATGTCTCCAAAACACTTTCTGTATCACCTTGCACATAAAATAGGAGTTGGTGATGCAGAGGCCGTGATAGCAGCAGAATTCAAGCAGTCTCTGTCCGTTCTAATTCACCTTGCCTATGCCATGTTGGCCAAGGCAGGTAGGCCATGCTTGCAAGTCAGTGCCCACATGAGCGCTGAAGTCGCCAAGTAAGTATATGCCCTCAGTGTTCGGGATTTCTGACAGTGCACATCCTAGAGCCTCGTAAAACTCACTCTTCACTTCAGGAGTGGAGGTGAGCGTGGGAGCATAGGCTGATAAGATGTCAATGTAGCCTATTGACGTCTTCACGTGCAAGGTGAGCAATCTTGATGATCCTCCGGTGGGTGTTTCAATGGAGGCGACCAGCGAGTTCCTCAGGGCAAAACCTACACCATGCTGCTTGGGCTCGTTCATGGACAAGCCCTGCCAGAAGAAAGTGTAGTTTGTTTCTCTGAGAGACACACGGACACACAGAAGCTTCCTGGAGGCAGGCTACATCGATGTTAAGTCTAGACAGCTCCTTGTTTATGATAACATAACATAACATAACATAACATAACATGAGTGGTGAGAACAGGCCATTCAGCCCAACTAAGCTCACCATTGTCCTATTCTAAAGTGACTCTAACCTTAAAGACGCACCATGACTAGATGGTATCCAGCACTAGATCAAGTCTGCTTTTGAAGATTTGTAAGGTTTCTGCTTCGACAACGTGGTTAGGCAATCTATTCCACACTGAAATTACCCTCTGCGAGAAAAAATATTTCCTAATATTTGTGCTAAATTTACCCTTGAATAACTTCCATTTATGACCCCTAGTTCTACTTACAGAACTTGGCCTAAGTAATCGGGCATAGTTGACTTTATTAATCCCCTTAAGATACTTAAAGACCTCAATCAGATCACCTCTAATTCTCCTTTTTTGAAGACTGAAAAGGTTTAGGATCCTCAGCCTCTCCTCATAGGATTCCTTTTTTATACCCGGAATTAGCTTTGTTGCTCTTCTCTGAACTTTTTCGAGAGTCTCGATGTCCTTTTTCAAGTATGGTCCCCAGAACTGTACACAATACTCTAAATGTGGTCTAACCAATGTGTTATACAAGAGAAGGACAACATCTTTAGATCTATACTCAATACTCCTGGCTATGTAACCCACCATCCTATTTGCCTTTTTTACTGCTAACGCACAGTGGCTAGTACCAGTGAGGGACTGGTCAACCATCACACCCAGATCCTTTTCCTGAGAGGAACATTCTAGTTTTAAACCTCCCATGAAATACTCCTGTCTAATGTTTTTATTCCCTACATGTAGAACTTTACATTTAGCGACATTGAATTTCATTTGCCATGTATCTGCCCAAATTCAAGTCTATCCAAATCGTCCTGAATAACCTTAGTAGACTCCAGACTATTTGCCAAACCGCCCAGTTTAGTATCGTCAGCAAATTTCACCAATGTGCTCTCAATGTCCCTATCAAGGTCATTAATGTAGATGAGGAAGAGCAAGGGTCCCAACACAGATCCCTGAGGGACTCCACTTCCCACAATTCCTTGCTCAGATGAAATCCCTCCAACCACAACTCTCTGTGTTCTGTCCTGTAACCAGTTCTTAATCCACTCCAGAATACCTCCTACAATTCCAACAGACCTCGTTTTAAAAATTAGTCTCTCATGTGGTACTGGATCAAATGCTTTTGAAAGTCCAAATAAATAATGTCATAGGCCCTGCTCTGATCATAAGTATTTGTGGCCTCCTCAAAGAATTCCAAAAGGTTTGTCAGGCATGACCTACCCTTGCGAAAACCATGTTGGCTATCCTTCAAGATGTTATTATGCTCAAGAAATGACTCAAGCTTGTCTTTTATGATAGATTCCAGTATTTTGCATGCTATGCAAGTAAGACTGACAGGCCTGTAATTGCCTGGCTCTGTACGATCCCCTTTCTTATATATTGGTATAATGATACCCTGTTTCCAATCATTTGGAATTTCTCCAGTCACTAATGACTGCCTAAAAATAACCAACAGTGGTTTAGAGATGATCTCACAAACCTCCCTGAGCACCCTAGGGTATAACCCATCTGGGCCTGCTGCCTTATTTGTCTTAAGTTTACGCAGCTTGTCCAATACTTCATTTTCTCCAAATTCAATTTCTGCCAAATGAGCTTGAGAATTGACAATTTCCTCCGGCCAAATAAAAGTCCCCTCTGTAGTGAAATTGTCAACAAAGTAACCATTAAGAGTATCAACTATGTCCTTGTTCTCATACAGCAGTGATCAGTGATGATGGCTGTTTTGTGGGAGTCATTGATGAATTGGAGGTCAGAAGAGAGTCCAGGACACATTGTATGGACATTCCAGCTGGCAAATCAAAGTGACTTCTGTTGATTTTGGTTTGGGTTGCTTGGTGCGGGAATTATGCTTGCTGTTGTGGCGACCCCTATGCTCTACGCATCCAGTAGAGCAAGTTAGTGTCATGGGGTAGCACCTTACTGTCCGGGGGCTGCCCGGCTTGAGGTGGGCAGTAGCTTCCCAATGAGGCCTGAAGACCTCTCCTACTGACGGACAAGGGCACTAATGCTCCAACATTACACCAATTAGTCGGAGCTTATTACCGGTAACTGTCTTGTCCAGTTGGTTGATGCCGGAGTCATTTGACTCTGCTGGAGGCCACTCTCCATGTGTGTGCCAAAGGCCTGGGTGGATAATATGGAGATGCTGTGCCGCCCAGACTGCATTGTACTCCTCTCGGTGTCACTGGCAGGATCCAAGGGAAAGGATGAAGCAATACAACTTGGTGCCGGGCCAACTGCAAGAGCTGCCGGATGCAGGTGCAGTACAGCTACAAGCATCGTACAGGGCTCCACTCTGGGTCTTTATCCTTGAGGTAACTTCCTGAAGCCTTTCCTGAGATCAGGTCTAGCCACAAGGCAGTTTGGAATGAGGGTTTTCCTTCCCCTAGATGAGCTGCCTTCCTTGGAGAGCCCCATCTACCCTGGGTAAATGGTTTTGAGGCTACAGTGACTCGCCTTCGCCCTGCTCCTGTCTGTAATGCCAGTTTCGCCGTGTGTAGGCTGGAGTCGGGCATGGCTATCAAAGGGTATGAGATGCATGCTATGAGGAGCCCTTTCAAGATGCTGTGAGAGCCCAACCTCGCAACCCACTCCTCAGCTATAAGCCATTTGGGGACCCTTGGAATAGAGTAACAACCCAATAATCGAATAATACAAAAATCCAGTAATCCAACAACCCAACACCCCTAAAATCCAGTAATGCATCACCCCAACAACCTAATAATCTAACGATACACCAACCAAACAACCTCATAATCCAATAACGCAAAAATCCAGTAATCCAACAATACAATAACCCAACAACTCAACAATCCAACAATCCAACAACCTAATAATCAAACAACCCAAAAATCCAGTAATCCAACAATACAACAACCTAATAATCCAACAATCCCAAACCTAATAATCCAACAATCCAAGTCAACAACCCAACAACATAATAATTAAACAATCCAACAACTCAATAATCCAACAATCCAGTAATCAAACAAAACAACTCAACAAGCTAATAATCAAACAACACAACAACCTAATAATCAACAAACCCAAAAATCCAACAACCAAACAATCCAGCAATCCAACAATACAACCCAACAATCCAGTAATCCAACAGCACAACAATACAACAAACCAACAACTTAATAATCAGACAATACAACAACCTAATCATCAAAAACCCAACAACCTAATAATCCATCAACTGAACAATCCAGTAATTAAACAATCCAACAACCCAACAGTCCAGTAATCCAACAGCACAACAATACATCAACCCAACAATTCAACAACCTAATTATCCAACAATACAACAATCCAACAACCTAATAATCTAACTATCCAAAAATACAACAATCTAATAACCTACGGTAAGAATCAAACAACCCAACAGTACAACAAGACAGTACAACAGCCTAATGATCTAACAACCTAATAATCAAACAATCCAGTAATGCAACAATTCAACAACCCAACAATACAACAGCCCAACAACTTAATAATCTAACAATCCAGTAATCCAACAATACAACAATCCAACAACCTAATAATCATACAACCCAACAACCTAATAATCATACAACCCAACAATCCAACAGTACAACAACCTAATAATCCAACAACCCAACAATTCAGTAATCCAACAATCCAGTAACCCAACAACACAACAACCTAATAATACAACAATCCAACAACCCAACAACCTAATAATCATACAACCCAACAATACAACAATCTAATAATCAAACAACCTAATAATCATACAACACAACAATCCAGTAATCCAACAATTCAACAACCTAATAATCACACAACCCAACAATCCAGTAATCCAACAACCCAGCAATCCAACAACAATCCAACAACCGAACAACCCAACAATCCAAAATTCATTTTTAAAATATGAGAGGGATCTCTCTCTCTCTCTCTCTCTCTCTCTCTCTCTCTCTCTCTCTCTCTTGCTCCCTCACTCTTCTTCTCTCTTCATCCTTCTCTCTCTGTCTCTCTTTACCGGAGTTATCTCATTAGTAATCTCTCTCGCTCTCTCTCTCTCTCTCTCTCTCTCTCTCTCTCTCTCTCACTCTCTTTCTGTAGGAGATTAAAAAGAGAAAGCAGAAGGAACGGGATATGATTAAGGCTGAAATGCAGAGACACTACCAAATGATTCAAGAAAAACAAAAACATCAGGCAAACTCCATGATTCATCAAGACCTGATTATCCCTGATGTCCTTCCTGTGGACAAACAGGTCAGTGTGTGCATGTTACATGGAGAACTAAACGGCGAATTAAACAAAGAACTAAACGGAGATCCATAACACTAAGGCAGTTTAATGACTCATCTTTAAACACAAAGGTCTGATTTAGACTTGAATTTCACTTGAGAATCATTGACTTGGATTTAAGACTTGACCTTAGTGCTGTGTCATTTGTTTTCTTAACCTCTGCACTTGTTTAAATTTTTTATTTAACTCTTTTCCACAGATCTTTAACAACAGACATCAGCAGAATATACATTCTTTCTTCCAAGACCTGAAAAGCAGGTTCAACCCAAAATTCAGGCACAGAATGCCTTCTCCAGATCAGATGCAGGGGCTCAGATCCCCCACCAGCCCAACTGCTGTACCTAAGATCTGCGTCTCACCGCAGTCTGAATTTGACAATCAAATGAGAGGGAGGAGCCCAAAATTGGCGGAGTCCGATAAGAGATATCTGCATTCCTGGAATGCCACGCCATCTGCTCAGAACAGGCGTCGCTCGGCCTCACCCTCACCCTGCCGAAGTGGAGGACAAAACAACTGCAGGGATGAAAACGAGAACAGCCTCCGACGCAATATCATGAGACTGTCCAGAAGTCAGGAGAACCTGGTCTCATGTGGAGTGTTCAATTTATCCTCGTCCGCTCCTGCAAGCTCACTTCGTCAAGCATTCGCCAACGAAATGTGCCACTCGGCTCATGGAAATTTTGGAAACCTCCTGGCTATTCCTCAGTCTCAATTCCAGCCATCAATGTTCCGTCAGAAGGAAAACGACAAGAAAAAACAAATCAGGCGGTATTCTTCCAGTCAAGAGGTCTGGAGACCATATTTGGAGGAGAAATTTGAGGTTATAATTTTTAATGAGCAAAATCTTCCCAAACCAAAAGCCTCAGATGGCCCAGTTGTTATGTTGAACATGAACGAATCAAGTGGCTTTAGAAACCTGGATCTTTCATCTCGTGTATCACCACGTCACAGTCCGGTTTCCTCCAGATCTACCTCTCCCATCAGTCCTTATTGCACCCCCTGCGGCTCCCCCTTTAGCCCAATGGCAGAGGAGCATTTTCTTCCTTAGACATAGGAAGTGCATGTCCTCCTGTTTTCTGTGTAATGATTATTTAATACAGTAGGCCCTCGTTATTCACGGGGGTTCGGTACCGCCCCCTCCCACGAATGAAGATAATCCGTGAGTTCTGTACCCGGAAGTAAAACCCCATGTATCATATTACATGTTCGAATGATCATATGATGAATGACCAGATGATATGCTTCTTAAACATATTCTATAGACAGTCTTACTAATTAATACAGTATTAATGTAGTACAATGTAGTAATGATTAAGAAAAACTTTTTAAGTTTTTACTGTGATGTTTATTGATAATAAAATATAAACATTATACAGAATATATATATATATATATATATATATATATATATATATATATATATATATATATATACATACATACAGGTATACCTTGGCTTAAGTCGTTTCGACTTAAGTCGTTTTCGATTATACGTCGATTTTTCAAAAATTATAGAAAATTAAAAAAAAATTATAAAAATAAAGTTTAATAAATAAAGTTTAATCAATAAAGTTTAATAAAATAGATCTTATTTGTTATGGTCTGTGCTGGCTGGAGGCGTTAACTCTCTCTTCATTCATTGCTAGCTGGTGAGGGGCGTGGCTGCTACTTGCAGGTGAGTGCCAGAGAGCGCACCTGTTTCCATTCAGCAATCAGCGGGCTATAAATAGGAGCGGCGGCGCTTCCCTCCGACGTCAGAAGATTGTCCTTCCCAGTGATTCCGTTTTCCTGCTATCTCTCTGGTACCCTGCTTTGTGCTCGACCAGTTTCCATCGATTAATTATTTCCAGTGATTTAGATTTTCCAAAGTGCAAAATAAAATCTTCTTACATGGTCTCCTGCATCTATGGGTCTGATGCATATGCTCCAGGCACAACATTATTAACCATAATGAAAATTGCATTCATGAATAAAGTACAGAACTCGGAATGGTTATTTTCTGTTTAGTCTAGACAAGTAAATTTGGCATAGCCTAGACTAGGCTAGCATAGAGACAAGATAATTTGACTCAAGTCATTTTTCGACTTAAGTCGTCTCTCCTGGAACCAATTAACGATGTAGGGTGAGGTATACCTGTGTGTGTGTGTGTGTGTATATATATATATATATATATATATATATATATATATATATATATACACACACACACACACTGTATATATAAAAGGACAAACACAGCACTGTAGTTTTCAAAAATGCCCAATAGAGGGATACATTGCATTACTATTTGTGAAGCAGCATTTGTGAGGCAGCGGAAGATGGCAGAGTGGATTTATGATTCAAAGGGGAAGCACTTAAGCAGGACGCTGCAAATGAGGTAAGCGTACGGTTTGTGTTTATAGGGAGTAGATGAGAGGACTGAATTCAGGTATAAACTACATTCAGCCTGAGCAGCTCAGCTATGCCCCTCAGCCGGAGCGGGCAGAAAACAGAGTGATGCCAGTTAAACTTCTGGTGCAGAGGTGAGCATGCTTGTGTTTATTGGGAGTAGATGAGAAGAGTGAATTCAGGTGTGAGCCATCCAAGCAGCTCAGCCACGCTCCTCAGCCGGAGCGGAGAGAAAACAGTTAGAGTAAGTGAACACAGCTGTCAAGATCAAAGTCCTCAAAAACACAGACCATAACAAAAAGAACATGAAATGTAATAAATTGGATAAACAAAACAAAATGATAAAAATGCTACACCACAGTACCTAAAATCACACACACAAACATTCTAAACATTAACTTAGGCACTGTACTGGAATAATAATTGAAAAAGACTTTAATACTAGAGTTCTTTACAACAGTTCATATGATTGTTCCGCTTCAGGCACTTCACAGGAAACTCGTTTCTTCAAGAGAAAGTCTTATTTCTTCAGAAGAGACATCCAATGTCATTACCTTTTTCTGGTGCTTAGCCGGCGTTTGAGTGGCATCATAGAGCTTAACTGGTAATAAAAACACACAAAAAAGGCTCATTGACAACTTGTGCGCGAATGAGAAAAAAAGGGGTATATACATCATTTCAACCAATCAGCAGGAAGGCGGACAGTCATTGGCTGAATTTGAGTCACGTGACACTTGCTTGGCAATCCACGAATATGCAAGTATTATGAGTGCAAAACCGCGAATAGTCAAAGCCCTACTGTATAACAGTGTTTTTATTGCTTGGATTTTTGTTCATAAATTCAGTGGAGTTTTTTTAAATACATTTAATTCACAACATGAGTCCCATAATTCTAAAATCAAATATGTGGTTCATTTACTAATCTTTGATTTCAATTTGTATAATTTTTATGATTATAATTACAATTATTGTTATTATTAATGTTATTGTTATTATTATCATTATTATTATTATTAGTAGTAGTAGTGGTAGTATTGTTTTTATGTATAAGATATAAAACTGTATCAGTGACCTTATAATAGGATCTGGTTCATTTTAATTTAATCTTTTTTATTTTAATACTTTTTTATGGAACACTTCTTTTTCAAACATATTTTTCTAATTCCAGCCTCTCTTGAGATGGGTGGTTCCTGAGCACAAGCTATGTGTTGAGGTGAGTCCGACTATATCTAGTCGGTATCTCTCCACCTCATGAATTACCTCAGGCTCCTTCCTTGCCAGAGAGGTGACATTCCATGTCCCAAGAGTCAAAATCTGTTGCTGAGGATCGGTTCGACAGAGCCCATTCCTTCCGTTGCGACCCAATTCACATTGCACCCGACCCTAACAGCCCCTTCCACAAGTGGTGGGTCCATAAGAAAGTGGACCCATGTCTCCTCTTTGGGCTCCATTTGCCAAAGCCCGACCACCAGGCGCTCGCCTTCGAGCCCAGGCCTGGCTCCAGGGGGGACCTCGGTGACCTGCGTCAGGGCAAAGGAAACTGTGTCCTTGTTTTTTCTTTCTTCATGGAGGTCTTTTGCTTCATCTGGACCATCATCTAAGACATGTTTGCCTTTGGTGAAAGCAAACTCCTCTACCACAACAAGGTGGGCATTTAAGCAAGGGTTGCAAGGTGGCTGGGATGAGAATCAGCACCTCCAAGTCCAGAGCAATGGTGATCAGCTGAAAAAAGGTGGAATACCACCTCCAGTTTGGGAATGAGGTCCTGTCCCAAGTGGACGAGTTTAAGTATCTTGGTGTCTTGTTCACGAGTGAGGAGAGGATGGAGCGGGAGATCGACAGGCAGATTGCTGCAGCCTCTGCTGTAAAGCTGAGACTGTAACAGTCCGTCGTTGTGAAGATGGAGCTGAGCCACAAGCCAAAGCTCTTGATTTACCAGTCGATCTACGTTCCAACCCTCACCTACGGTCCCGAGCTTTGGGTAGTGACCGAAAGAACAAGATTATGGATACAAGCAGCTGAAATGAGCTTCCTTTGCTGGGGGCTGAGGCTCTCCCTTAGAGACAGGGTGAGAAGCTCAGCCATCCATGAGGAGGTCGGAGTACAGCCACTGCTCCTCTGCGTTGAGAGGAGCAAGTTGAGGTGGCTTGGGTATCTGGTTAGAATGCCTCCCAAACACCTCCATGGTGTGGTGTTTCAGGGATGTCTGATCAGGAAGAAACCCTGGGGTCGACCTAGAACACGCTGATTATGTCTCTCGGCCAGTCGGGAACGCCTCGGTGTCCGCTCGGAAGAGCTGTAGGAAGTGGCTGTGGAGAGGGACGTCTGGACCTCATTGCTTAGGCTGTTGCCCCCTGCACCCAACCCCTGATTAAGTGGAGGAAGATGATGATGATAATGATGACATATTTTTTATACCAAAGATATTAAAGATCAGGAAAGTGATATTTATAGTACTTCATCATATGTTTATTATTTTAAAGTTATAATTTAGACACTAACATTTTTCTCACGTTTTAAAAACAACCAGTGACTGTAAATATTTTCCTTTAATATGACCAATTGTATTGCATTGAATTGAAATATTAAAAAATAATAATAACGTTTTCCATAATTATATTTTGGAAGTTAATGTCCTCAAACTCACTGCCTCAAACTCCCTCTGACGACACGAAGAAGAAACCTTGAGAGGAACCAGAGTCAAAGTATTCATTTAGGTGAAACCAGATGATAATGCAAACCGTGCAGCAGAAACTTTGCTCCAGTTTAAGATGATGTATGGTTGGATATATTATATTAGTTGTTTATATATAAAAGTCATCTTCACAGATTCTGAGTGGATATTTACGTCCATATGGATCATCATCAGCAGGAGAGGAGGGCCTCTAAGATCAGAGCTGCAACTAGCCGTAGCACACAAGGACCCATCACAGGATTCAGAGAGCAGGAGGATCAGGATCCAAGGGATCTCAGAAGAAACTTGTATACCTGAAGGGGGGGGGGGGGTAAAGAGAGTGAAGGAGGGAGAGAGAGAGAGAGACTCACGATAGTTTAATGTAAATAGAAGATTTTATTATTGCTGCGTGCAGCAGGGACTCCGGCATGACTGGCTATGGCAGCCGAACTAAAAGAGAGAGAACCTGAAGGAAGACCGACATGAGGGCACCTGTGGCATTGGGGCAATCAGCCATCCCACTGTCACCGGCCCTGAGTGAGCATGTTGAGTGAGGAAGCGACAGCATCCCAACATCACAGTTTCCCAGAACTTTCTATGCCTGAGACCCCCAGATCTGCTCCTTTACATAATAAAAGCCTTTTAACTAAATGCTCCACTAAACAGGTGAGTTTCCATCATCGTCATAAAACAGAGACTGTGTCTGAGTCCCCAACATTAACTGGAAGGGTATTCCTTAACTGTGGGACTTTTTAAGAGAAGCTCTGCCCCCTGCAGTAGTCTTCACTAGTCGAGGTATCACTAAGCATCCTGCAGCTTTTGATCTGAGGGGGCGTGTCAGATCATAAACAACAAGAAGTTCACTAAGATAATGTGGTGCGAGACCGTGAAGTGCGTTATAGGTTAAGAGTCGTACAGTATTTTATATTCGATGTGAAATGTAACTGGGAGCCAGTGCAGTGTAAATAAGGGCGGGGTGATATGCTCGGGTCTTATGAAAGTCAATGATGGTTCTTTTACATGAACCTCCCACCATAGACAGTGAGAGACATGGCCGGCCTTTGATGACCCAGTCAGTGCACTGGGGGGACAGTGGGACTCAAATCCCCATCCTTAGGATCAGTGATCCAGCAACGTTACCACCAGGCCACCACTGCCACTTACTAAGTAATCGGAAATCTTATTTACATTTATGACAGAAGTTCTTATCCAATACAACGTTTTATGTCATTTGTGCAGATGAGCAGTTCAGGGTGGGAGATTGGTAGTACTTGGGCTTGAATCCCCAACCCCGTGATCAGTAATCCAGAGTCTTAACCAGTGCCAATGAGAGTTCTAGCTGCCTGCAGTCCAAGCACAAGTGCTTCCACATTTCTCTACTTTATTATATAATTTATTTATTATATAGATTATTATGTATGGGGTAGGGATTACACTACCTAACCCAGATGACGGCGATAACATGCAGCAGCCACTCTGGAGCAAAAATGGTTTGAAATGCTTGTTTTAGCCCAAATTTCAAGGCCGAATTTCAAATGCATAGGCAACCAAGACAGTGATGCTTTAATACGACAACCAGATTACAGCACTACTCGCCATCAGTTCTGTCCAACATCTGCTCACTGGACAATAAATTACACGACATCTGATGCCAGCAAACTACACGGAGTGAGTGCAGGGACTGCTGTGTCTGTTTTTTCGAATACATGACTCAGCAGCAGAGTTCTAGATGCTGACATTCAGCTAGCCGGGCGAACCGTGTTTCATGCCGGAAATGGAGCTCTGTGCAGCCAGACTTGCGGTGACAGGGTGTGTGTTTACATAATCTCAGAATGGCCTTAGGACTCTGTGCTTGGGTTTAATTGCGGCTCATTGGCAGTGCTGCTTTAGTGGCATATACGTTCCACCCAGTGTTAATACTA
>CM045747.1:1312500-1450000 GCA_024760905.1 Plotosus lineatus | reverse complement strand
CGAATCCGACCTGCTGTTACCAATACGGACCAAACTCTGGCTCCGGTGATACAGCGACCGAATAGCTTGTAGCAATGGATCCGGAACGCCGTACTCTCAGAGCACGCCCCCCAAGATCGTTCGAGGGACATGGTCGAAAGCCTTCTCCAAATCCACAAAACACATGTGGACAGATTGGGCAAACTCCCATGCCCCCTCAAGAATCCTGTGGAGCGTATAGAGTTGGTCAAGAGTGCTGCGGCCAGGACGAAAACCACATTGTTCCTCCTGAATCCGAGGTTCGACTATCGGTCGTATCCTCCTCTCTAGTACCCCTGCATAGACTTTCCCAGGTAGGCTGAGGAGTGTAATTCCCCGATAATTGGACACACCCTCTGGTCCCCCTTCTTAAAAATTGGGACCACCACCCCAGTTTGCCAATCCAGAGGTACAGCCCTTGATGACCACGCGATGTTGCAGAGACGTGTCAACCAAGACAGTCCTACAACATCCAGAGCCCTGAGATATTCCGGGCGGATCTCGTCCAACCCCGGAGCTCGACCACCGAGGAGCTTTTTGACAACCTCAGTGACCTCCACTCCAGTGATGGGCGGACCCTCACCCGAATCCCCAGGGTCTTCCTCCTCCACGGAGGGCGTGTTGGTGGGATTGAGGAGGTCCTCAAAGTATTCCCTCCATCTCTCGTCAACATCCCCAGTCAAGGTAAGCAGCTCCGCACCTCCACTGTAAACAGTGTTTGTGAAGAACTGCTTCCCCCTCCTGAGGCGTCGGATGGTGGCCCAGAACCTTTTTGAGGCCAACCGATAATCACTCTCCAGGCCCTCACCGAACTCCTCCCACGCCCGAGATTTTGCATCTGCGACAGCCTCGGCTGCAGCACGTTTGGCCTGCTGGTACCCGTTTGCTGCCTCAGGAGTCCCACAGACTAACAAAATCCGATAGGCCTCCTTCTTCAGCTGGACGGCCCCCTTCACCGCAGGTGTCCACCACCGGGTTCGGGGATTACCAGCACGACAAGCACCGACGACCTTACGGCCACAGCTATGGGCTGCAACCTCAGCAATGGAGGCACGAAACATGGCCCATTCGGATTCCATGTCCCCCGCCTCCTCCGGAACGTGGTTGTAGCTCTGCTGGAGGTGGGAGTTAAAGGCCTCTCGGACAGGGGACTCCGCCAAACGTTCCCAGCAGACCCTGATTACACGCTTGGGCCTGCCAGGTCTGGAAGGCAACCTCCCACACCACCGAAGCCAGCTCACCACCAGGTAGTGATCGGTAGACAGCTCAGCTCCTCTCTTCACCCGAGTGTCCAGAACATATGGTCGCAAGTCCGATGACACGACTACAAAGTCAATCATCGAACTGCGACCTGGGGTGTCCTGGTGCCAAGTGCACTTATGGACACCCTTATGTTCGAACATGGTGTTCGTGATAGACAAACTATGATGAGCACAGAAGTCCAACAACGAAACACCATTCGGATTCAGACTGGAGAGGCCGTACCTACCGATCACACCCTTCCAGGTCACACTATTGTTGCCCACATGGGCGCTGAAGTCTCCCAAGACAACAAGTGAGTCTCCCGAGGGAGCGTTCTCCAACACCCCCCCAAAAACTCCAAAAAGGATGGGTACTCTGAACTGTCATTTGGTGCATAAGCACAAATAACAGTCAGGACCCGTCCCCCCACCCGAAGACGGAGGGAAGCTACCCTTTCGTCAACTGGGGAGAACCCCAAGATTTGGGCACCAAGACGGGGGCAACAAGAATACCCACACCGGCTCGCCACCTCTCCCCATGAGCAACTCCAGAATAGAAGAAGGTCCAGCCTCTTTCGAGATGGATGGTTCCAGAGCCCAAGCCATGCGTTGAGGTGAGCCCACCTATATCTAGTCGGTATCTCTCCACCTCACGCACCAAATCAGGCTCCTTTCCCGCCAGAGAGGTGACATTCCATGTCCCGAGCGTCAGAGTAAGTAGCCGAGGATCGGTCCGACAGAACCCATGCCTTTGGCTGCCACCCAACTCACACTGCACCTGACCCCTAAAACTCCTCCCACGGGTGGTGGGTCCATGGGAGGGCGGACCCATGTCTCCTTTTCGGGCTAGGCCCGGCCAGGCTCCATGGGCATAAGCCCGACCACCAGGTGTTCGCCTTAGAGTCCCTCCCCTGGGCCTGGCTCCAGGAAGGAACCCCGTTGACCCGTGTCTGGGCAAGGGAGACTGCTTCTTGTGCTCTCTCATGTGTCATAGGGGTTTTTTGAATCGCACTTCATCTGAACCTTCACCCCAGACCTGTTTGCCTTGGGTGACCCTACCAGGGGCATTTGCCCCTGACAACATAGCTCCTAGGATCATTAGGTCACGCAAAAAGATTAATTTCAAATAAATTAAATTCAAGCAAAATAATTTCAAATAGATAAATTTTAATCAAATTCACTCATCAAATATCACATACAGTGTCAAATATAACCTTTAACATTCTCTATGATGCGATCGTTCTGCTTGGAAATGGTTCCGATGGTCGACGGATGGTCACTTTACATGAAGCTGAGCGAGTCACATAACATGAAGCTGAGTCGAGTTACATTACATGAAGCTGAGCCCACTCACTTTACATGAAGCTTAAAACAGCCAATCAACGCTTACAATATGTGAGGCGCTCAAAATTGAAAGTAGTGTACCTGTTGTGGGTTATATGGACTTCCCGTCTTTCAAGTGAGCAAGGGCGCTGTTGAACTCGTTTAGAACTCAGCCTGCACTGATGTGAATCCAGCAGAGCGGAGAGTTCTCTTTCTTTTCTGGATTCGGGTTTTCATTCATTTTACAACTTTCTTTGCTTAACTGAGTATGCATGGTAGATTACGCCGATCCGAGCAGATAGTTAATTCATCTCTGTGTACGAGATATATATTTATTTATATATATATATATATATATATATATATATATATATATAAAACAATGTATATATAACTGAACTAGGAAGAAGGAGGGGCACGTTCAGTCTGTCGTTTATAAACAATGGACGCAGCGTCATCACGTCATTACGTCAGCGTACTACGTAGGTATGTCTAAACTCAAAACTTGACTTTTTTTTTTGGAAAAAAACCCAAAAACCAAACAAACGTAAAGTCGAAAAAATGTAAAATGGATGAACGTAAGTTGGAGAGCATCTGTACTGGAATAATAATTGAAAAAGACTTTAATACAACAGTTCAGAGGAAATTGTCGTTTCTTCAGGAGAAAGTCTTATTTCTTCAGAAGAGACATCCAGCGTTTTCTATCGCTAAGCCAGAGAAGATACACAGCGTTTGAGTGGCATCATAGAGCTTAACTGGTACTTCAAGCACACTCAAAAAAAGAGGCTCATTGACAACTTGTGCGCGAATGAGAAATGTTTCTTGAGGAGTTGTTTACTGCGCTTCATATGATTTGCTTGTGTGAAAAACCGCTACACCATAGCGCGACCATGAGAGCGCCACTGCCAACTAGTAGAGCGGAGGTGCAATTACACTTAATTCTCGTACTCAATTCCAGAAACACATGTTCCCCAGGGTCATACGCACTCCCCTTGGCATCACACCGTGCCCCTCGGCATCATACTGCGCACCCTTGAGGGGGGGGGTCACAATTTGCATTTCTTCAACCAGCACTACCCTGTACATCGTTATACTTTTTTTATTGCCAAACAGGACTGTGAACCTTGTTGCTTGCTTTTTGTATTCTCTCTTCTTTTGCTTTTTCTTTTTCAAGAAAGAAAATCTGTCTGATTTTTTATCAATGAGCAGTGGGTTAGTTCTCGAATGCTGAGAATTTTCCCCAGACTTTCCAGAACTGTTCTCCAAAATCACAAACTTGGTTCGAATTATTCTGTTCTTCTTCTTTCCCTTTCGGCTCTTCCCTTCAGGGGTCGCCACAGCAAATCATCTGCCTCCATCTCATCTTGTCCTCTGCATCTTCTTCTCTTATGCCAATGACCTTCATGTCCTCCTTCACCACATCCATAATCTTTTTTTTGGTCTTCCTCTAGGCCTTCTGCCTGGTAGTTCAAACCTCAGCATCCTATTACCAATATACTCACTATCCCTCCTCTGTACATGTCCAAACTATCTCATTCTAGCCTCTCTGACTTTGTCTCCAAAACCTCTAACATGTGCTGTCCCTCTGATATACTTATTCCTGATCCTATCCATCCTCGTTACTCCCAAAGACAACTTCAACATTTTCATCTCTGCTACCTCCTGCTCTGCCGCCTGTCTTTTCCTCAGCACCACTGCTTCTAAACCAGACAACATTGTTGGCCTCATCACCGTCTTGTACACTTTTCCTTTCATTCTTGCTGATACCTCATATCACACATCACATCAGACACTTTTCTCCAACCATTCCAATCTGCCTGCACACGCTTCTTCACCGCTTTTCTCCGCACTCTCCATTGCTCTGGATAATTGAGCCTAAGAATTTAAAATCCTCCACCTTCTTTATTTCTGCTCCCTCTTGGGTCCTTCTCGTTCACAAACATGTATTCTGTCTTACTGAGGCTAACCTTCAGTCCACTCCTTTCCAGGGCATACCTCCACCTCTCTAGATTTTCCTACACTTGTTCTCTGCCCTCACTACAGATCACAATGTCATCTGCAAACATCATAGGCCATGGAGATTCTTGTCTAAGCTCAGCTGTCAGCCTGTCCATCACCATAGCAAACAAGAAGGGGCTCAGAGCTGATCCTTGATGCAGTCCCACCTCAACCTTGAATTCTTCGATCATGCCGAGAGCACATCTCACCACTGTCTTGCATCTCTCATACATGTCCTGCACCACTCTAACATACTTCTCTGCTACTCCAGACTTCCTCATGCAATACCACAGTTCTTCTCTTGGCACCCTGTCATATTCTTTCTCCAGATCCACAAAGGCACAATGCAGCTCCCTCTGACTTTCTCTGTACTTCTCTATTAACATTCTCAAAGCAAACACTGCATCTGTGGTGCTCTTTCTTGTTATGAAATCAAACTCTTGTTCACAAATGATGACCTCTGCCCTTCGTCTAGCTTCCACTATTCTTTTTCATAACTTCATTGTATGGCTCATCAACTGTATCCCTCAGTAATTGATACAACTCTGCATGTCTCCCTTGTTCTTAAAAATGGGCACCAGCACACTTCTCCTCCATTCTTCCGCTCACTCTCCAAGACCTTGTTGAATGTTCTTGTCAGAAAGTGTACTGCTACCTCTCCTAGACACTTCCATACCTCCACAGGTATGTCATCAGGACCGAGTGCCTTTCCACTCTTCATCCTTTTCAATGCCCTCTTCACTTCTCCCTTACAAATCTTTGCTACATCCTGGTCCTCAACGGTCACTTTTTCAAATCGTTTTTCTCTCTCATTTTCCTCATTCATCAGCTCTTCAAAGTACTCTTTCCATCTTCCCAGCACACTTCTGTCATTGAGCAATACATTTCCCTCTCTGTCCTTAATCACTCTAACCTCTAACTCCTGTCTCTTCTGGAAGAAAGTATTTACCACAGCCATTTCCATCCTTTTTGCAGGAAAAGCTAGAGAGTTGGCTGACATGATGCAGAGGAGGAAGGTGGACATAGTGTGTGTTCAGGAGACCAGGTGGAAAGGTAGCAAGGCTAGAAGCTTAGGAGCAGGGTTTAAGCTGTTTTTTCATGGTGTGGGTGGGAAGAGAAATGGAGTAGGAGTCATCTTGAACGAGGAGTTTGTCAGGAATGTTCTAGAAGTGAAAAGAGTGTCAGACAGAGTGATGAGTCTCAAGTTAGAAATTGAAGGTGTGGTGTTCAATGTTGTTAGTGCTTATGCCCCACAGGCAGGATGTGAGCGAGAAGAGAAGGAGAGATTCTGGAGTGAGTTAGATGAAGTGATGCAGAGTACCCCCAGAGGTGAAAGAGTGGTCATTGGAGCAGACTTCAATGGACATATTGGTGCAGGAAACAGAGGGGACCAGGAAGTGATGGGCAGGTTTGGTATCCAGGACAGGAACGCAGAAGGACAGATGTTGGTAGATTTTGCAAAAAGGATGGAAATGGCTGTGGTGAATACTTTCTTCCAGAAGAGACAGGAGTATAGGGTGACTTATAAAAGTGGAGCTAGGAGCACACAAGTAGACTACATCTTGTGTAAGCAATGTGATTTGAAGGAAGTCAGTGACTGCAAAGTAGTAGTGGGCGAGAGTGTTGTCAAACAGCATAGGATGGTGGTGTGCAGGATGACACTGATGGTGAGGAAGGTGAAGAAGACAAAGGCAGAGCAGAAGACAAAGTGGTGGAAGCTGAAAAAGGAAGAGTGTCGTGTTGTCTCCAAGGAGGAGTTGAAACAGGCTTTGGGTGGTCAGGAAGTGCTTCCAGATGACTGGACAACTACAGCTAATGTGATCAGGGAGACAGGTAGGAGAATACTTGGTGTGTCATCTGGAAGGAGAGTAGATAAGGAGACTTGGTGGTGGAATGAGGAAGTGCAGGAGTGTGTACACAGGAAGAGGTTAGCTAAAAAGAAGTGGGACATTGAGAGGACCGAAGAGAGTAAATAGGAGTACAGGGAGACACAGCGTAAGGCGAAGGTAGTGGTGTCAAAGGCCAAACAGAGGGCGTATGATGACTTGTATGCTCGGTTGGAAAGTAAAGAGGGAGAAAAGTGGAAAGGCAGTTGGTCCTGATGACATACCAGAAAATGATTTATACAGGTTGGCACAGCAGAGAAATAGAGATGGGAAACGTGCAGCAAGTTACAGTGATTAAGGACAGAGAGGGAAATGGATTGACTGGTGACACAAGTGTGCTGGGAAGATGGAAAGAGTACTTTGAAGAGCTGATGAATGAGGAAAATGAGAAAGAAAAAAGAGTAGAAGAGGTGACCGTTGAGGACCAGGAAGTAGCAAAGATTAGTAAGGGTGAAGTGAGAAGGGCATTGAAGAGGATGAAGAGTGGAAAGGCAGTTGGTCCTGATGACATACTGGCGGAGGTATGGAAGTGTCTAGGAGAGGTAGCAGTAGATTTCCTGACAAGAACATTCAACAAGGTCTGAGAGAGTGAGAGGATGCCAGAGGAACGGAGGAGAAGTGTGCTGGTGCCCATTTTTAAGAACAAGAGAGACGTGCAGAGTTGTGGCAACTACAGAGGGATAAAGTTGATGAGCCACACGATGAAGTTATGGGAAAGCATAGTGGAAGCTAGACTAAGGGCAGAGGTCAGCATTTGTGAACAACAGTTTGGTTTCATGCCAAGAAAGAGCACCACAGATGCAGTGGTTGTCTTGAGGATGTTAATTGAGCAGTACAGAGAAGGTCAGACAGAGCTGCATTGTGCCTTTGTGGATCTGGAGAAAGCATATGACAGGGTGCCGAGAGAGGAACTGTGGTATTGCATGAGGAAGTCTGGAGTTGCAGAGAAGTATGTTCAAGTGGTGCAGGACATGTATGAGAGATGCAAGACAGTGGTGAGGTGTGCTGTCGGTGTGATATAAGAGTTCAAGGTGGAGGTGGGACTGCATCAAGGGTCAGCTCTGAGCCCCTACTTGGTTGCTATGGTGATGGACAGGCTGACAGACGAGGTTAGACAAGATTCCCCATGGACTATGATGTTTGCAGATGACATTGTGATCTGTAGGGAGAGCAGAGAACAAGTGTAGGAAAATCTAGTGAGGTGGAGGTATGCCCTGGAAAGGAGGGGAATGAAGGTTAGCCTCAGTAAGATAGAATACATGTGTATGAATGACAAGGACCCAAGAGGAATGGTAAGGTTACAGTTAGCAGAGATAAGGAAGGTGGAGGATTTTATGTACTTCGGCTCAACAATCCAGAGCAGGGGATAGTGTGGAAAAGACGTGAAGAAGCGTGTACAGGCAGATTGGAATGGCTGGAGAAAAGTGTCCGGTGTGATGTGTGATAAGAGGGTATCAGCAAGAATGAAAGGAAAATTGTACAAGACGGTGTTGAGGCCAGCGATGTTGTATGGTTTAGAAACAGTGGCCCTGGGGAAAAGACAGGAGGCAGAGCTGGAGGTAGCAGAGATTAAAATGTTGAGGTTCTCTTTGTCGTTTTGGAGACAAAGTTAGAGAGGCTAGCTTGAGATGGTTTGGACATGTACTAGAGGAGGGATAGTGAGTATATTGGTAATAGGATGCTGAGGTTGGCACTACCAGGCAGAAGGCCTAGAGGAAGACCAAGGAGACGCTTCATGGATGTGGTGAAGGAGGACATGAAGGTAGTTGGTGTAAGAGAAGAAAATGCAAAGGATAGGATGAGATGGAGGTAGTTGGTTCGCTGTGGCAACCCCTGAAGAGAAAAGCCGAAAGGAAAAGAAGACAAAGAAGAAGATTTCCATCCTTTTTGCAAAATTTACCAACATCTGTCCTTCTGCGTTCCTGTCCTGGATACCAAACCTGCCCATCACTTCCTCGTCCCCTCTGTTTCCTGCACCAATATGTCCATTGAAGTCTGCTCCAATGATCACTCTTTCACCTCTGGGGGTACTCTGCATCACTTCATCTAACTCACTCCAGAATCTCTCCTTCTCTTCTCGCTCACATCCTGTCTGTGGGGCATAAGCACTAACAACATTGAACATCACACCTTCAATTTCTAACCTGAGACTCATCACTCTGTCTGACACTCTTTTCATTTATAGAACATTCCTGACAAACCCCTCCCTCAAGATGACTCCTCCATTTCTCTTCCCATCCACACCATGAAAAAACAGTTTAAACCCTGCTCCTAAGCTTCTAGCCTTGCTACCTTTCCACCTGGTCTCCTGAACACACAGTATGTCCACCTTCCTCCTCTGCATCATGTCAGCCAGCTCTCTACCGTTTTCTGTCATAGTTCCAACATTCAAAGTCCCTACTCTGAGTCCTAGGCTCATGCTTTTCCTCTTCTTTCTCCGCCTATGGAAATGCCTCCGGTCTCTCCTTCTTCGACCAACAGTAGTCCAATTTCCACCAGCACCCTGTTGATTAACAGCACTGATGGCGGTTGTTGTTAAGTTGGGCCTCGACCGATTCGGTATGGAGGGAATATTTGTGATTTGCATATTTGATCTGGCTCAGGTTTTACGCCAGATGCCCTTCTTGACGCAAGCCTCTGCATTTATCCAGACTTGGGACCGGCGTGAGGGGGAACACCAGCTTGTGAATGCTTTAAAAGTTTCTATTTTTTACCTCAAAGATGAAAACGTCTGATGACAGAAATTTAAAATCAAACAGCACAAACAAAGTAAGAATAAAGTGCTGAATAGATAACCAGCTGTGCCATGTATAACCAGCCGTACTAACTATAACAGCACATCACTGGTTTTCTTGGCGGCACGGTGGCGTAGTGGTTAGCACGTCCGCCTCACAGCAAGAAGGCCCGGGTTCGATTTCTGTGTGGAGTTTGCATGTTCTCCCCGTGCTTGTGCGGGTTTCCTCCGGGTGCTCCGGTTTCCCCCGCAATCCAAAGACGTGCACTGTAGGTTAATTGGCCGTTCTAAATTGACCGTAGTTTCTCTCCTGCAGCGGCACTGGAACCCAGTCGTATCGGCACTTGCCTTTCCATTGGATCCTTCCGGTGGCGCCGAGACAGGGGGGGACTTGCTGCTTGGGTAACAGCCTGTCCCTCATTACTCCCTACCCAGGCTCTGTGCACTGGGGAGTATCACCAGTCGGGATACTGGCCAGAGCGCAGCCATAGTCCTTCGGGACTGACGGAGGCCTACGCTACGCTACGCTACTGGTTTTCTAAGGGGATTTGGTTCTCAGATGTATAAAATCATGATGACCGACAGTTCAGATATAACATTTCAAAAAATGATTATGGGATTTTGTGTCCCTCTGTCTGTATGACTCTTTAGATTAGGGGTGTCAAACTCATTTTCACTGAGGGCCAGTGCAGTAAATTTAAAGGTTATCGAGGACCAAATAAATCACTGAAAATCTAAAAATCAACCATGAATCCATCAAAAAATATGTTTAGAAATCTGACCTATTACTCTTTATTCACATTATCTGACGAAGCTTAACAGCAATAAGCAAGCATGCAATCCAATATGACGAGCTTTTTATTTGAAAAACGCTGCTGCTGCCACCTAGTGGAATATATGATGGATGGAAAGGATGATGAATCAGGTTTCATGGTAATACAGTACAGTAGTTGATGCAAAGGATGTACGATAATCATGACCTTTGAAAACTCTTATGGGCCACATGAAATGAGTTGGCGGGCCGGATTTGACCCACGGGCCTTGAGTTTGACCCATGTGCTTTAACTTGACATGTGTCACAATTTTGTTTACTGTTGTGCACAA
This sequence comes from Plotosus lineatus, assembly GCA_024760905.1. Taxonomy (NCBI): domain Eukaryota; kingdom Metazoa; phylum Chordata; class Actinopteri; order Siluriformes; family Plotosidae; genus Plotosus; species Plotosus lineatus. The sequence continues at coordinate 1,439,696 of CM045747.1, read as the reverse complement.
ATTTACCTGAAGAAATTATTTAATTAATGAATGCTTAGATACCGCGAAGGTTTGGAGTGGAGTTCAGAGTGAACCAGCCTCTCAGTTGGCTGAGATGCGTACCAGCCTTCCTGCGGGCAGAATTAGGATTTGGGGGCTTAAAAAAATGACGATTAAATTAACGTTCAGATATCTGGGGAAGTGAAATGCTGCCATCTACTGGATAAAGGTTATAAATGTAAATCTCTCTCTCTCTCTCTCTCTCTCTCTCTCTCTCTCTATATATATATATATATATATATATATATATATATATATATATTTAACCACTCCTCCACTCTGCTCTCTGGTGCGACAAGTCTACCCAGTCTTCTCTTCTGATATTTCTGGACTTCAAATTCCTCTTGATGACATCTTTGAAACGTAGTCGAGGTCGGCCTTTACTTCTGTGACCAGTAGGCAATTGGGAGAAAAGGATCTGTTTTGGTAGTCTGTCAGCTGGCATCAGGCATGACATGTCCTGCCCAGCGAAGGTTTTTCCTTATTAGAAGATCTTCCATCAATGGCAGTCCCATTCTCTCCAGAATTACTCCGTTTGTGATCTTATCCTTCCAGGTGATTTTCATAATAGAACGAAGGTGTCGCATCATGAAGGCATGAAGTTTTTTCACATGACTCCAATACACTGTCCAGGACTCCGCTCCATACAGAAGAGTAGATGTAACTATTGCTCTGTAGATTTTGCCTTTTACCCTTAATGACACATGGTAGTTGTTCCAGAGTCGCTGCCTAAGCCTGCCAAAGGACGCACTAGCCTTAGCCATTCGTTTCTGTAACTCTGCGTTGATTCGTCCATCCTTCGATACTGTACTGCCAAGATATGTAAATTCTGGGATGGAGTTCAGTTTGTTTCCATCAATCAAGATGTCTATTTCTGGACTTCTTGTAGAATCTGGTTGGAACAGTACTTCAGTCTTCTTGATGTTAATCTTTAGTCCAAACTTCTTGGATGCATCAGAGAAAGCGTTCACTATACTTTGGATATCTTCTGCAGAGTGGGCCAGAAGTGCACTGTCGTCTGCAAACAGCAAATCTCTCATAACATGAAGGGTGGATTTTGTCCTTGCTCTAAAATGGGCTACATTGAACAGGTCGGCATCTTGTCTTGACTGTATGTACACACCTTCATCCGTGTTTGAAAAAGCTTCTTCTAACATTGCTGACAGGAAGATGGAAAAGAGAGGAGGAGCCAGGACACACCCTTGCTTCACACCGTTTGTCACTCTGAATGTACCTGAGGATTCCGTGCCATCATTGACGTGTACCTCCATTCCTGTGTGTAAGGCTTCTATCATTTTGATGAATCTTTCGAGACATCCGTACTTTCTCAATATTTGCCAGAGACAGGTCCTTCCAACAGTATCAAAAGCCTTTGTTAAATCGACAAAGACTATATACAGCGGTTGATCTTATTCGATGCACTTTTCTTGAAGTTGTCTGAGACAGAAGATCATGTCTATTGTGCTCCGATTTGATCTGAATCCACACTGCGTCTCTGACACAATATTGGGTGTGATGTGAATGGTTAGTCTGTTTTAAAGGATCCTCGCAAATTTTTTTCCAGCTATGGACAGGAGAGAAATTCCTCTGTAATTACTACAGTCAGTTCGGTCTCCTTTCTTGTAGATGGTGATTATGCTTGCATCTTTCCATACTTGAGGAACAGTGCCTTCCATCCAGGCTTTGGTGATCAGATGGTGTAATCTCTGATGCAATTTTGGGCCTCCATGTTTCCATACTTAAGCTGGAATTCCATCTTCTTCGGGGCTTTGCCATCTTTTAGCGAAGAGATTGCCTTTGATACTTCTTCCATTGTTGGAATATCATCAAGGCACTCATGTATAGGTCGCTGTTCGATGTTGTAAAGAGCCTCCTGTGCTATTTCTCCTGGGACATTAAGCAATCTCTGGAAGTGCTCACTTCATCTTTCAAGAACTTGTTTACTGTCTGAGAAAGTCGTTAGGCCATCGGCTGACTTAAGCCGGACAGGATTCCTTTTCTGTGGTCCCCATACTTCCTTGAGTCCATTGTAGAAGTTCTTCATGTCATTTCTATCAGTTGCATGTTGTAATTCCTTAGCCTTCCTCTCCCACCACTTAGATTTTAGGTCACGCAGGTAAATTTGGAGTATCCTACTAGCTTCTTTGTAGGCAGCGATCGTAGCTCTTGTAGTTTTGGTCTGAAGCACTTTCCTGTGAGCACTCTCTCTCTTCTCTAAAGGGCGTTTAAGTTCTATGTCATTAGGGTCAAACCAGTCCTGGTGTTTTCGTTCTAGCTTGCCTAAGGATTTCTTGGCTGTGTTTAGTACGGCTTCCTGGAGAGAATTCCATTCCTCTTCAGTCGTTGAGTCCGGACTCAGTTCTATGTTGGTTAAGGCATTTTCCATCTCTTCTACAAAACTCTCCTTGTAGCTAGTAGTGGTGAGTTTCTTGGTGTTTAGTTTAATTGGTTTCCTTGTTCCTTGTTTACATTGCTTCACCCGTAGTTTAAGAGCTGTCTTAGACCTCAACAACTGATGATCGGTCCAGCAGTTTGCTCCGCGCATGACACGGGTACTATGGATATCCATCTTATCCTGGCGCCTTGTGATGATATAATCAATCGTATGCCAGTGTTTTGATCGAGGATGCATCCATGTTGCCTTTCGGCTCTCTTTATGCTTGAACATCGTATTGGTCACTATCAGTTCGTATTCTGAGCACAGGGCTAGTAGGAGTTCACCGTTTGAATTGCATTTTCCGATCCCATGCTTTCCTATAAGGTGCGGCCACTTTTCAAAGTCCTTTCCAATCCTTGCATTAAAATCTCCCATCAATAAGATTTTGTCGGTCTTGGGGACTTGACTTAGTACGGTAGAAAGCTGGTTATAGAAAGATTCCTTTTCTGTATCTGGATTTGTCATCGTTGGCGCATAAACATTGATGAGCGTTGTGTAGATGTTATTGTTTAGGGGTCATCTCATCGTCATGATCCTGCTGCTTATTGACCTTGGGGTTTCCTGTAGTGTATGTGCAATTTCTTTCCTAATAGCAAATCCCACTCCAGCCTCTCTTCTTTCTCCCACTTGTCTTCCACTCCAGAAGTACGTGGACTCCATATCATCCAAACTGCCAGTTTCCGCAAGCCGTGTTTCACATAAGGCGGCGATGTCAATGTTGTATTTTGCAAGTTCCATCGCTACAAGTGCAGTGCGTCTTTCTGGTCGGTTTGCTTCTTCTCGGTCCAAAAGGGTTCTCACGTTCCACTGAGCAAATGTCAGTTCCTTGGTTCTACTTCCTTGCTGATTTTTCGCTGTCAGCGGAAGTTGGGGTCGAACAGCGCGGTCCTTGGTAACCCGGGCGGCGACCGATCCGGTATGAGCTTCATTGTGGTTATGCATTTCATGAAAAACTGCTAGCAAGATGGTGTAAGTACCGCTGGCTTTTGCAAGTTACCAGCGGCACTCTCTCGGGGAGTTAATATATATTTTGGGCTGGCAAGAACAAGTCCAGACAGGCACAGTATATTAGTCCCTGCAGTGGTTGGCCAAGAGATACTGGGAGTTCCAGGTAGCAATCGCCCTCGATGTAACCACAGTCACATCATTTTCTGTTAGGGTTTACTCCCTTAGCCTTTGGTTAAATAAACCTATTCCACAAGGCAGTGGTGTGTTTCAACTATGCAGGGCAGGGGCGTCAAACTCCCTGAGATATAACCATATACCCGCATACCCGTATATAGACCATATATATATATATATATATATATATATATATATATAAATAAAAAATAAAAGGACAGGACAAAGACTTTCTTTTGAAACTCCATTTATCACTACCGATCTGTTTCGAGGGGTGGTGAATCCATCCTCTCTCTTCAGGTGATTATTGAAGAATTATTCTATAATCACCTGAAGAGAGAGGATGGATTCACCACCCCTCGAAACAGATCTGTAGTGATAAATGGAGTTCAATAGAAAGTCTTTGTCCTGTCCTTTTATTTTTGTTATTTGCTCTACCAAAAAGTATTGAGCACTCTCCTACGGAAGGATCTACTCAGAAAATCATATATATATATATATATATATATATATATATATATATATATGTGTATGTACTGTCCTACCAGTGCAGCTAACTGGGTAATCAAAGGCGGGCCATGTCTCTCACTGTCTATGATGTGAGGCATGTAAAAGAACCATTGCTGACTTTCGTAAAGAGTAAAACCGTCAGCATGTTTCTGTCCCTTGCTAAAAAAGGGTTCTTTGGGCATCCGATGTAAAAAAAAAAAACTATGCCAAATCAAATGTGTGAATCAGATGATTCGCTGTGGCGACTCCAGAGAAAAGGGAAAAAGCAAAAGAAGGAAGAAGAAGAAGAAAAAAAAAAAAAAAAAAAAAATAAATATATATATATATATATATATATATATAAATATATATATATATATTAATATATATATATTACATAATGTGGTCAGTTGTGGCCTGGTGATAAAAGGTGCTGGATTGCTGATTCTAAGGTTGGGGGTTCGAGTTCGAGTCCCACTCTCCTCAAGGTTGACACTGTCCCCCCAGTGCACCAGCTGGGTTATCAAAGACCAGCCGTGTCTGTCTCACTGTCTGTGGTGGAGGCTCATGTAAAAGAACCATTGGCTACTTTCATAAAGAGGAGCTGCATAGCCGTCAGCATGTTTCTTCCCTGTGATGGCCTGGAGCTGTACAGGGTGTACACTGCCCTTACCCAGAGTCGGCTGGGATGGGCGCCAGCCTCCTCACGACCCTAGTTAGGATTAAGTGGTAACAGAATTATTATTATTATTATTATTATTATTATTATTATTATTATTATTATTATTGTTGTTGTTGTTGTTGTTGTAATTATTAGAGTATTAATACATTTTCTCACCACAATCTCTTTCTGGGTTGGCCTCTCTCTCTTTGATTGGCTGAGAGCACTGATCCCTTGTTGACTATATAAAAAGAGGCGCTGGTATGTTCCCTCCCCAATTCCAGAGCAGAGAGAGAAACTGACACACTGAACTATCATCATCATCGCCATCACCATCACCACTCATTCTGCAGAACTCTTCATCTCAATCATTTAATATAACCTTTTCTATATTTTTATCTATACAGTATGTTTAATTTTGTTTTTAATTTTTGAAAAACCTACTACTGTTTTTTGTGTGTTTTGAATTTTTGACAGTTTAATTTTTTTTACGTTTTTTTTCTTTTCAAAAGAAACATTTTTTATCAAACTGCTATATATTAAATTTTTTATTGATTTTTTTCTGTTGTTTAATATTACAAACAGGCGGTATTACTTTATTTGTTTATTTTATTATATATATATATATATATATATATATATATATATATATATATATATATATATATATATATATATGTATGTTTTTGTCTTTTCTTCAGCAAAAGTGAACTAAATTTTTAATGAATGGTTCTTTTTAAATTTATTTATTCATTTATTTATTTATTTATTTTTTGCTGCACAATAATAAGAACGTGTGGTGATGGCAAACGCATGCCTCCGGTTAAGCGGCTTTATCCTGAGTTTTCTGGGATGGATTTGTTTAATCATCGCCGCCTCCACTAGTGACTGGGTGATTCGCTGCAGCTATGGTCTGGGCACATGCAAGAAGCTGGATGAGCTTGAGACCACAGGCCTGTGGGAGCACTGTATGATTTCCACCGCACTGTACCACTGTTACCCCCTCAACGAAATTCTTGGGCTGCCTGGTGAGTCACATTACTGTAATATCTATGTGGTAAATTAAGTTTAATTTTGTCTCATTCATATATATATATATATATATATATAAATAAAAGGACAGGACAAAGACTTTCTATTGAAACTCCATTTATCACTACAGATCTGTTTCGAGGGGTGGTGAAACCATCCTCTCTCTTCAGGTGATTATAGAAGAATTATAGCAGATTGTTATTTGCTCTACCAAAAAGTATTGAGCACTCTCCTACGGAAGGATCTACTCAGAAAATCCTATATATATATATATATATATATATATATATATATATATATATATATATATATATATACACATACATACATACAGGGATCCCTTGCTACTTCGTGCTTCAATTATTGCAGTTCAGTGCATTGTGGGGTTTTTTAAATGTTCATCGAATTAAAAAAATAAGGAAATTAAAAAAGAAAAGGGAAAATGTTCAGGAAAATGCCGTAAAACAAGGCCAATTATGGGGAAAAAAAATCCCCAAAAAACTGTTAGGCTCTTCGAATGGTCCTAAGCAAGTCTTCCCGCAGATCAGTTCCCGAGTGTCAGCGAGCTAGCTGGAGTGATCAACAAAGAAAGCACAGAGACCAACCAAGGTTCGATGCTCAAGTGTTTATTCACTGATCACCAAAGCATGATTACCAGTACAGGAGTTTTTATGCATGAAAATAAAGAAATTACATAATGTTGACGTATGGCTTCTCAGACATAGACACAACATGGCTGGGTCACGTTGTTAAGTTTATGCTGGCTGAGATTACACAGTATGCAATGTGCACGATAAGGGTAAACTAGAAAGTTAAAAAGGAAACCTAGAATATTCTAGTTCTAACCTGACCCACTTATGAACCTTAAAAGTAGGTAAGACGTTCTCTTCATCTCTCTTCCCCTTTATGAACCCTAAATAACCCAGTATGTTCTAAAACATCCAAGCACAAACACATAGACATGGGAATAAGAAGACTATCATGAGTATATACATGCATATCACAAAATATGAAGCAGATGTAAAATAACGGTGATGACCCCTCCCATCAAAACTACTTACATTTCTGTGAGGTGTGCATCTGCGTGCGTGCGTGAGCGTGTCTGTAGGTGTGTGTATTTATATTTCTTATGCATTATTTTTGAATGTTTAATAGTTGTTATTATAAGCATTTATAGCATTGAATATGTATTTATTGATCTTATATACACATACATGTATGTATACATCAGCCAGGGGGGTTGGTGGTTGATCCTATTTCACGGAATTCCGTGGTCGCTGGGGGATCTCGGTCCCAATTATATATATATATAAAAGGAATGAGAGGACATGTAAACCCTTTTACACTGCCTCAAAAAGTGGAGCCAATTCTACCCACTTTTCAGATGTTGTTCTGGTACAGGCAGCTCCGACTTCTGGGCACGAGTTGTTCTGGAGTAAAAGCAGCTTTACTCCTAAATTGGTGGCAACAATTTTGGGAAAGAACCACATATGGGTCATGATGGTTCGGGTGCACATACTTTCACCAATACAGTATACTGTAGGTCGCCATGACTCTGATGGTAACTATGGCGACTTGACTGAGATGGTTGTGTGAAGAAAGGGCTTGTTGGTAACTCTATAGCTGGAACCTGTTATCTGTTCCTACCATTTATGACTGTGTGTTTATGTTTGTGTGTGTGTGTGTGTGTGTGTGTGTGTGTGTGTGTGTGTGCGTGTTACAGTGTATGTCCAGGCATGCCGTGCGTTGATGATTGCTGCCTGTATCCTTGGTATACCTGGCACAGCACTTTTGCTGTCCTCTGTCCCGTGTTTCCATCTCGGAGATGAGTCGGTGAAAGAAAAGAACAGACGTTCGAGCGTCGGAGGAATCCTCATGCTCATAGTGGGTAAGCAAATACAACCACACACATATTTACAAACATACCATTATCATGCTGAGTTTAAATGTAATCAGGTTTTTTTTCTTGTGCACTGTAGCGATTCTCATGTTCTCAAGGTGCATCCCACCTTAGTTCATATTAGCATTCCATGCTCATTTTAATTCCAGTCCTGTCTTCATCAGAACAAACTTTTACCAGTACGGCTGAGAGGACTCTAAGTGCTGCAGATGCTTCTGTCTCATTTCCATCCTTGTGTTGTCAGCGTAAAAAGTCTTGACTGCTCCATGACAGCTGGATTAGCCGTGCTCCACAGGTGGCGGCCTGTGAACACGTGAATCCATGTGAACTCTGAAGAGGAAACTAACTTTTAATGTGGCCGCTTAGTGAGCATAACGCTGAGTTCACACAAAAGCGGTCGTGGCTGAATGTATGAACGGATTTCTGTTCAAGGTTAAGTGAGTCTATTTTCAGAGGTAGTTGGTTAAATTTGATTTTAATGGGCGGTACTCGTGGTCTTGGAAAAAGTTCTGATCCTGCTCAAAATTCAGTGTGGTTCGAATATGAGAGAACAGCTTTGGAGGCAGTTTGAGGTTATTTGGCACTTTTCCTGAAAGGTAAAGTTGCACATGTCATGTGAAACCCCCACTTTTTAGAACCTCCCCCTAGGAAATTATGAGACATCACTCAAATCTACCCCTTGCAGCAGTGAGGGGAGGGCACAATGCAGTGTCTCTTCCTCATGCCGGTCCCAAGCCCGGATAAATGCAGAGGGTTGTATCAGGAAGGGCATCCGACGTAAAACCAATGCCACATATAAAAATGCGAATCAAAAATAAGAATAACATACTGGATTGGTCAAGGCCCGGGTTAACAACGACCGCCATCAGTGCTGTTAAACAACAGGGTGCTGGTGAAAATTGGACTATTGTTGGTTGAAGATGTAGAGGTGGGAGGCGTGTCCGTAGGCAGAGAGAGAAGAGGAAAGGCATGAGTCTAGGACTGAGAGTAGGGACTTTGAATGTTGGAACTATGAAAGGAAAAGGTAGAGAGCTGGCTGACATGATGCCGAGGAGGAAGGTAGACATACTGTGTGTTCAGGAGACCAGGTGGAAAGGTCGCAAGGCTAGAAGCTTAGGAGCAGGGTTTAAGCTGTTTTTTCATGGTGTGGATGGGAAGAGAAATGGAGTAGGAGTCATCTTGAAGGAGGGGTTTGTCAGGAATGTTCTAGAAGTGAAAAGAGTGTCGAGTCTCAAGTTAGAAATTGAAGGCGTGATGTTCAATATTGTTAGTGCTTATGCCCCACAGACAGGATGTGAGCAAGAAGAGGAGAGATTCTGGAGTGAGTTAGATGAAGTGATGCAGAGTACCCCCAGAGGTGAAAGAGTGGTCATTGGGCCAGGCAACAGAGGGGATGAGGAAGTGATGGGCAGATTTGGTACCCAGGACAGGAACACAGAAGGACAGATGTTGATAGATTTTGCAAAATGGGTGGAAATGGCTGTGGTGAATACTTTCTTCCAGAAGAGACAGGAGCATAGGGTGACTTATAAAAGTGTAGGTAAGAGCACACAGGTAGACTACATCTTGTGTAGGCGATGTAATTCGTAGGAAGTCAGTGACTGCAAAGTAGTAGTGGGTGAGAGTGTTGGCAGACAGCATAGGATGGTGGTGTGCAGGATGATGCTGATGGTGAGGAAGGTGAAGAAGGCAAAGGCAGAGCAGAAGACAAAGTGGTGGAAGCTGAAAAAGGAAGTGTCGTGTTGTCTTCAAGGAGGAGTTGAAACAGGCTTTGGGTGGTCAGGAAGTGCTTCCAGATGACTGGACAACTGTGATCAGGGAGACAGATAGGAGAGTGTCATCTGGAAGGAAAGTATATAAAAAGACTTGGTGGTGGAATGAGGAAGTGCAGGAGTGTGTACAAAGGAAGAGTTTTGCTAAGAAGTGGGACATTGAGGGGACCAAAGAGAGTAAACAGTAAACAGGAGTACAGGGAGACACAGCGTAAGGCAAAGGTAGCGGTGTCAAAGGCCAAACAGAGGGCGTATGATGACTTGTATGCTCGGTTGGACAGTAAAGAGGGAGAAAATGATTTATACAGGTTGGCACAGCAGAGAAATAGAGATGTGAAGGACATGCAGCAAGTTAGAGTGATTAAGGACAGAGAGGGAAATGTATTGACTGATGAAAAGTGTGCTGGGAAGATTGAAAGCGTACTTTGAAGAGCTGATGAATGAGGAAAATGAGAGGGAGAAAAAGTTGGTCCTGATGACATACTGGTGGAGGTATAGAAGTGTCTAGGAGAGGTAGCAGTAGATTTCCTGACAAGAACATTCAACAAGGTCTTAGAGAGTGAGAGGATGCCAGAGGAATGGAGAAGTGTGATGGTGCCCATCTTTATGAACAAGGGAGACGTGCAGAGTTGTGGCAACTACAAAGGGATAAAGTTGATGAGCAATACGATAACATTATGGGAAAGCATAGTGGAATCTAGACTAAGGCCAGAGGTCAGCATTTGTGAACAACAGTTTGATTCCATGCCAAGAAAGAGCACCACAGATGCAATGTTTGCTTTGAGGATGTTAATAGAAAAGTACAGAGGTCAGCGGGAGCTGCACTGTGCCTTTGTGGATCTGGAGAAAGCATATGACAGGGTGCCGAGAGAGGAACTGTGGTATTGCATGAGGAAGTCTGGGGTGGCAGAGAAGTATGTTAGAGTGGTGCAAGACATGTATGAGAGATGTAGAACTAGTAGAACTAGGGGTCATAAATGGAAGTTATTCAAGGGTAAATTTAGCACAAATATTAGGAAATATTTTTTCTCGCAGAGGGTAATTTCAGTGTGGAATAGATTGCCTAACCACGTTGTCGAAGCAGAAACCTTACAAGTCTTCAAAAGCAGACTTGATCTAGTGCTGGATACCATCTAGTCATGGTGCGTCTTTAAGGTTAGAGTCACTTTAGAATAGGACAATGGTGAGCTTAGTTGGGCTGAATGGCCTGTTCTCACCACTCATGTTATGTTATGTTATGTTATGTTATGTTATGTAAGACAGTGGTGAGGTGTGCTGTCGGTGTGACAGGAGAGTTGGTAATGGACAGGTTGACAGACAAGGTTAGACAAGAATCTCCATGGACTATGATGTTTGCAGATGACATTGTTATCTGTAGTGAGAGCAGAGAACAAGTGCAGGAAAATCTAGAGAGGTGGAGGTATGCCCTGGAAAGGAGTGGAATGAAGGTTAGCCTCAGTAAACAGAATACATGTGTGTGAATGAGAAGGACCCAAGAGGAACAGTGAGGTTACAGGGAGCAGAGATAAAGAAGGTGGAGGATTTTAAGTACTTAGGCTCAACAATCCAGAACAGTGGAGAGTGTGGAAAAGAGGTGAAGAAGCGCGTGCAGGCAGGTTGGAATGGTTGGAGAAAAGCGTCCGGTGTGATGTGTGATAGGAGGGTATCAGCAAGAATGAAAGGAAAAGTGTACAAGTTGGTGTTGAGGCCAGCGATGTTGTATGGCCTAGAAACAGTGGCCCTGGGGAAAAGACAGGAGGCAGAGCTGGAGGTAGCAGAGATGAAAATGTTGAGTTTCTCTTTGGGAGTAACGAGGATGGATAGGATCAGGAATGAGTACATCAGAGGGTCAGCACATGTTAGAGGTATTGGAGACAAAGTCAGAGAGGCTAGATTGAGATGGTTTGGACATGTACAGAGGTAGTATAATGTTGCGGTTGGAACTACCAGGCAGAAGGCCTAGAGGAAAACCAAAGAGAAGATTTATGGATGTGGTGAAGGAGGACATGAAGGTCCTTGGTGTAAGAGAAGAAGATGCAGAGGACAGGGTGAGATGGAGGCAGATGATTTGCTGTGGCGACCGCTGAAGGGAAAAGCTGAAAGGGAAAGAAGAAGAAGACTCAAATCCGCCCCTTATATTAAGAGCCGGCCGGCGGGGGTCCTGTGTGCGTACACCTCCATTTAACAAAAAAAAAGAGAAGCACCTCGATTTGTCTTGTTTACGATTAAGGGCGGGTTCAGTACACGACACACACCCACTGCAGGTTTTTGAGACTGTACATTTTTTTGGCCAGTCGAACCCGAAAGCGTGTGAAAAAAGTTGTGTTATTTCGACCCATTTTGCGGCTACATCACTCACATGTGATTCAGCCATCAATAAATTCTAACATGAGTGTTACTGAGGAATTATACCACAAGGTTCTGGTTCTAGTAAAAGATCTGCAAAAGGGAACACTGCTACGTATATATTGATGATAATTATTACGAAATTTCAAAAATGCAACATTGATCTGAATATAAATGAAAAATTTTAGTTTTATTTAATATTCAGTTACGTCTACGATGTGGGATCTACGTTCCATAGTGTGGTGAAGTCACTAACCCCCCCCCCCCCCCCTCTCTCTCTCTCGCTCTCTCTCGTAATTACTAATTTCTTAATTTTATACCCATAACCAATAAGTGGTTTATACAGAGTGTACAGTATAATGTGTGGCGTTACAGTCGTCTGTTTAAGTTCGGTGTACACTGTATCTCAATAATGCACTCAGAGAAGCGTCAATGTACCTGTGTGTGTGTGTGTCTCTGTGTTTGTGTGTGTGTTTCTGTTTGTGCGTGTCTGTGTATGTGTGCGTGTGTGTTTTATCCACAGCCATGCTTTCCCTGGGTTGCACCATCTGGTTCCCAGTCGCAGCTCATGAGGAAAGAGAGCTTATGGGATTCGGGTTTTCTCTGTACCTTGGATGGATGGGTGGGGCTTCGTCTCTCCTGGGGGGCTGCACTCTCACCTGCTGCTCTATCGATTACAATCCATCATACGACCAAAATAACCAATATTCTTACTACTCCAAACAGGACCCGCCCACCAACCGGACTTCGACAGCCAGCAGTCATGCCAGAACTGCACATGTGTGATAATTTTATAGTTCCTTTCATTCCTGTCCCCTCTCTCTTTCTCTCTCTACCTCCTCCTCTCTCTCTCCCGCTCCCTCTGCCTTTCTCTCTCTACTTCCTCCTCTCTCTTTCTCTCTACCTCCTCCTCTCTTTTTCTACCTCCTCTCTTTCTTTCTCTCCCTCCCTCTGCCTTTCTCTCTCTCCCTCCTCCTCTCTCTTTCACTCACTCCCTGTACCTTTCTCTCTTCCTCCCCCTCTCTGTACCTCCCTCTCTCTGTTTCTCTCTCTTTCCCTTCCCCCCTCTCTCTTTACCTCCCTCTCTCCCTCTCTTTCAGTCCCCCTCTCTTCCTCCCTTCCTCTGTCTCTCCCCTGCCTCTCTCCCATAAATTTGGTGGTATTTTTATGTGATCAGTTATTTTGATTTAGAATAATTAAATTCAAGAGAAAATTAAGTAATTTTCTATATTACATAGATTCTGATAAAAAAGACATTTTTGTGTTCTCTTTAAGTTTTAAATGTTTTTATATCTGAATTTCATATTTTAAAGTCCTTTCTTGTCCATGCATGCGATTCTCTCTGTGTTTGTATTTTTCCTCTAACTGATTATTTGAAAGGTTAATATTCACATATAGACCTGAAAAGAAAAATAAAGTACTAAAACCTGTCCACTTCCTGTTTTCTTTACACTCGTTTGCCATCAGGTTTGCAGGTCTGTGTAACAACACAAGAGAATTTAAAACGGGTGAAAGTTTTTGAATTATTTCATCACCGTGACTTTAATCTGAATTCATTGTGGTAAATATTATAATTAAAATAAATGGAATTAATTTAACAGTAATGTGTTATTAGATAAAATATAAACACTACCAACTCAGGGGTTTACTGACTGATTTACGGTAAATTATTATTATTATTATTATTATTATTATTATTATCATCATTATTATTATTATTATTATTATTATTATTATTATTATTATTATTATTATTATTATTATTATCATCATTATTATTATTATTATTATTATTATTATTATTATTAATTCTACTGCTGGCGGCTACGCAGCTCCTCGAAAGTTAGCAATGGTTCTTTTACATGAACCTCCACCACAGACAGTGAGAGACCCGGCCGGCCTTTGATAACCCAAATTTTAATTATCTTTATGATTGAGTCTGTTTTTTTTTTTGTTGTTGTTGTTTTTTTGAGATGTTGAGATATTTCGGGTAAATTTTCATAATTCATTTAAAACTCAAATATGGCCTACAGAGAAAAACTTCACTGTTTATAGGGACAGATCCTTTTAAATTTTATTTAGAGCCCCATTAAGATCTTTGGGCATGTTTCTTTAATTCATCATTAAAAATGTACTAGTTGGAAAATATTAGTTATGTTATTAAAGATAAATTTATTAATCAAATGTTTGCTGCTGTGAAGGCATTAGCTCACTAGTGATATTTCCATAATGCGAGTTACACTGATCCATTCCAGACTTCAGCACTATTAGCAGAACTGCATCAAAGAAAAAGTAAATTCATGTTAATTTCATTCTGCTAATAAAACCTTTTTATTTTTAAAATTATTCGCAAAGATTTGCATTAGAAAAATAGCATCTTTCAAAATTATTTTAAATGTCAACGTGTGGAACAGCAAAATAAACCTGCAAAGATCAGATGCTAAGTATGCGTTCATGTGCGTGTGTTTACAGTGCTAACCAAATTGTGTGAAGCATCAAGCTAGCTGCATGGTAATAATTACATTGCTTATCGCATAAATGCTAAACTGGATGCTAACTGCACAGCAATAAACATATAATGCTGAGCATAGTGCTAAATATATCATGCTAAGCAGAATACTAGTATAGTATGGCATAGTAGTAATCACCATGGTTAATGCATAACAACATTCCTAATTTTAAGCGCTTTGTGTTTAATGCCATAATTACAAAGGGAGCTGCATAGTAGTATCTGCATAGCACTAAATGCAATGCTAAATGGCTAATGCTAGCAGATTCCGTCTCTGCCAGTGAACAGCAGAGGAATGCTTCTGTGAGAACGTGCCAGGAAGATTCCGCTAAATGTTTTTAGTGCTGAATCTGTTCAACCTTCAGTAGAAGAGATCAACAGATTCAGTAAGTAAATCAGCGAAATAAGAACTGAGTGAAAAAGAGGAAAATCATTTCATATGGATCGTTGAGGTCATAACCCGAGTTCGCATATCATTCATACGATTTTTGGATTGTTTATTGTGTGTATCAGGGCGATAGTCCTGTTTGTACAAGATGTTATTCCATATGCTAACGCGGGAAGATTTTTTGCTAATATTTGTAGCACCAGAAATATTACACAGGAAAACATCCGGAGATGAAAACTGGAGATGAAGGAACGATGTGTTCTTATGAGAGACTCATAAGTTCAACACAGGTTTGTTGAAGAGTGTTCACACACACACACACACACACACACACACACACACACACACACACACACACACACACACACACACACACACTCTTCCCAAAGTTAGGTGTGTCAATGTTGTTCCATACGGTTAACAGGTGAGGTGAAAATGTATGACATGTTCACTTCCACAGCATGAATTTCACAAATTCATACTTTAACATTGACACCATTTTAGCAATGATGATGAGGGGTGTGTGTGTGTGTGTGTGTGTGTGTGTGTGTGTGTGTGTGTGTGTGTGTTTCTTCATAGGCCAAAGTGCACTAAATCTATTGTAAATCTGTTCTTATACAAATCAGAAAATTTAACAATGAGGTATTGGCTATTTATCCATGTAGCTGACTAGCAATTGGCTACTTTTCAGTTCACATGCTATTTTATTTCTCCAAAAAAATAAAGTATACAAGTTGCTAGCTAGCTATCAAATAATAATGTATCATATGATTGAGTTGACATTTGCTTTTTTGTCACCATGTTTCTACAATTCTCTGCATGAAGCATGGGTTGATGTGTTTAGCTAGCTCACTAACTTTAATATAAAACCACAAATATTGTTTATAATTCAATAAACATGATGTGTCAACATTCTGTCAACTGTCAACAATTCTATCAATCACAAAAGCCTTACTTTATCTTGCCACAGTTACTGTATTTACATAGTTAGGGAGTATTTCTAGCCTAGTTTTATGACGGCCTGTCACTGTAACGGCGTTAATGCACTCAGAGCTGCGGTAATTCCAAGCCTTCAGTGTGTTTGTGTTTCAGATCAGGACTGAATTCAGATCAGTGTTTATTTCAACAAAAGCAGGCAAATCTGATGCGATGCTTCATCAGGACTGCAATAAACAGCTTTCATTGTTGTCATGACAACATTGTCGTCGACACGCCACCAGGACCACAAATGGTGTAAAAACAACAACAACAAAAACAGCGAAATTATATATAGATAGTCAGATATATTTTTTCTTGTTTAGATCTTTTAAATTTGTACAAGAAAAACAACCAAAATGCACAAAAACAAGTTGACATTCCAATCGCAGCTGAACAGCACACCCAACACAAACACAACGCATTGTCTAAAGGAAGTAGAGCAAATAAGCACAAGTCTCAACACTAATAGTTTAGCTATTTTAAAAACTCTATTATTTTTAGCTCAGTAGGAAAATATTTCTTGAAGCCATCTTGTGTTCGAGTAGAAACATAGTGTGAGTGCTGTGTGTGAGTCTCGATTGAACTGTCATCGCTAACGTCAAATTACTAAAAGAGCTCTTTAAAAATAAATGCTTTCATTTCCAAACATCCGATTGCATTCCTGGAGCCCAAATGTTTTTGTTTTTTATCAGTTATCAAACACCATACAGCTCTCAGCCAGTCAAAATACATTGAACTGCTATCAACCAACCAGAATACACACATCACTCTCTGAGCCAATCAAACTACACAATACTGCTCTTACCCAACAAAAATGCAGCATACTGATCTTAGCCTATGAGAGTACAGTATGCTGTGCCGCTGTCAGCCAATCAGTATACACTGTGCTACTCTCAGCTAATCAGAATGCAGCATGCTGTTCTCTGCCAATGGGAATACATTGTACGCTCTTAGACTGTCAGAATGCAACGTTCTGCTCTAAGCCAATCAGAATACACTGTATTGATCTTGGCCAATCAGAATTCCTTGTGCTACTCTTAGCCCATCAGAATATGTAGTGTTTTCTGCCAATCAGAACAAAATCGACTGCTCTGAACCAATCAGAAGATGCGGTACTAATAGAATCATGACATCTTTAGTGATTGGTAGTTCATAAAATAAAAGCAGGTCTCCATACACTTGTTTTTTTTTTTTTTTTTTTTTTTGGGGGGGGTTCTTTGAGCCACAATGTCAAAAATCTCTTTATGAAACCATATTTAGAAAATTCCCCCCTTCATCCCTCACTTTTTTCTGCACTCTGAACCCAAGACATTTCATTTCTGAATGTGAAGGAAAATTTGGTCATCAAACTTTGGTTTGTAAACAGGAAGTGCCGCATCACACCTACGTCACAAACCACTTTTACCGCAGTCTTACTCACTCCCCTCAAGTGCACACAATCTATTGCTCAGTAGTGTACACATACAGCAAAATCTAGTGTTTTGCTCTCCGATTGCTAACATGCTAAGTTTTGAGCAATAAGATCGATAGGTTCTTTTTATGAACCGAAAGCTTGCTCAAGCTCCGCTCTTTCCAGCGTATGGAAATTCAGTCGGTTGCAGAACGGTCTTTGTCACAGCTGATGGCACCTGAAGACTGAGAGGTCAGCAAAGACACATTAAAAGCAATACTAGAACTCAGGCAGAGAGCAGTTTTGTGTCTCTGCTATTTTTTCCCCACATGCAACTCAGCGAAAAAAGTTTTCTTTTCACATGCTACACCACTGAGACGAACACATGGACAAGAAACCACATACACACACACACACACACACACACACACACACACACACACACACACACACACACAAAACCCAAGACCTGAAATAAATCTCTGTACATTACCGATAACTAGCATCACATGCTAATACAAGAGAGCGTAGCATGTCCAAAACACAGGCCAGTAACGAATAAAGAATTCTGCACGTTAATTTCCACAGTGCACTCGCACTAATATCTTTCAGGAGTATTTTAGACAGTGTGTATGTAATAAACTGAAAAACATAAGGCCTCTGACGGTGGAATGACTTTAGCTTCAGCGTGAAAGGTAATCCCCGCATGTTTTGTGGTGTGAGAAATTCATACACTGATCTACTACACATGCGCTAAAGTGCCTATGACCCGATCAACAAAAAGACACAAACCATACTGACATGATGTCACAACCGTGCACACGCTGTGAACAGTGTCTGGTGGAGGTCCGAATGAGCGGTGCAGTTTAATGTTTGAATGTAGAAACTTGACTGGCTTAAATCTGCACAAATGTGGGATAAGATCGAGGGGAGGGAAATAGGGGCGTAATGGTAGCACACACAGCTGGTGAGAAAATGGAACAAGGAACATGCAAGCTAACAGGCACAGATGATTCAACATCTGGAATAAGTACAGATGCCAGTGGAATGAAAAGAAACACAACACAGACGTACATAAACATGAGAGGGTGTGACCAGAGACACCATGACGCATGAAGGCACTAATCACAAGCAAACAGTGGCTGATCAGAGCGCCACCTCTTGGGCTAGATGTAAAAATAAACATATCCTGAACATATGCATGAGATTCGAGCTTTTTGGTTAGAGCAAAGAAAGAAACTTAACCATAGCCTGGCAATGTGTATAGAGCTGATGTTCAAGTCGGGGTGGCAAGCGCAGGGTTTTATATAATAAAGCTAAAGCTATAATTCCTACACAATTTTTCACCTTGCAGCGTGGCAGCGTGTGATTGGTGAATCTGTAATTGATGAGTTGTGTGCTGTTTCAGGAAGTGAATGATCAGTTGACCTGATCATACCTGTTTTGTTTGTGTTCAATGGTTTTTGTTACTGAAAACAAATTTTCTTGGCATCGCTCAACCCTAGTTGGGTCTCTCGGCCGATGACTGAAGGCAGGGTACACCCTGAACAGCACTGCAGGGCCAACACCCACACAACTTCACTCTGACCCAGGGGCAATTTAGAACAAGCAGTTATCCTACTGTGCATATGGGAGGGAACTGAACTACCTCGAGAAATCCCATGCAGGGACGAGAACATGTTCACACAGACACGCCCTTGCAGAGCCTGGGACTTGAACACAGGACTTTCTTGTAGTGATGTGGATGTGCTAACCACTGCACCACCGCGTTAATTAAATCACAGCATTATGTTGATTGTTTTTATTTGTTCCACCATGCAGTCTAACTAACCGTAGCTGATGTTTTCACTCAGATTCTGAGATGAACTGAAATGCCGACGACTGAAATTACAAATATCTTAACTATTGAACTTTTGAATATTTAAAACATCTTACAATTGTAATTCTTAATTTTTCACATTTCCTACTATAACACCTCCCTGATTTATATTTAATGATCAAAATCTGGGTTTTTTTCAGCTAGTCATTATGTTACACAAACAGAGCCTGTAATGTTCCTATAAATTATAAAGAAAAATATTTATTAATAATTTAAATCCTGAACTTTCTATCATGAAATAAGTAGAAATACAGCATTGTGAAGAAAATCGAGATTTAAATGTTAAAAATGAATCATCTGAAGAGGGTGGCATGGCGCCCCAGTGATTAACACATCCAAGTCTCAGCAAGAAGGTCCTGCGTTCGATTCCCGCGGTCGGGTGTTTCATGTTGACCGCGTGCCTGCATGGTTTCATTCCGGCTACTCTGGTTTCAACTGTGGGAGGATGGTTATTGTTAAGCATGTGTGATCGGCATGAGATGGACTGCTGATCTAATCCTGGTGCACCCCGGCTCTACTGAGTATCGGCTGAGATTGGCTCTAGTCTGCCAAGGACCTAACTAGGATTAAGCGAATGGGAAAATTAATACACAAGTTTGTTTGTTTTTTCTCTTGAAAAAATTTCATCCTATTTTAATATACGCCAAAAACCTCAGCGGTGCTTCATCATGTACTCAGTGCTGGATTTTCAGAGGAGAATCCATGGACCACAGCCATGTCCAGAAACAGGCCTTGGTAATTATTAGTTACTTTGCGTGTGAGAAACAATACATGAATCACTGCGAACATGATGAAAATTAATTTCAGTAAGGAGCAGCGTGAGTAACGGTCCATCATTGGCGTATGTGAAAGCAACAGAGTGGAAAAATATGCAGCAGGTCGATAAATATCTGACGAGTTTTTTTTGAGTCATTAAAATTGAAAACACAAATAAACACAAATAAATAGGTCAAGAAAGCGTAGTGAAACTTTGGTGTGGAGACTGAACCATCTAGCCCAAGAGTTTTTGTCACTATAGACCCACAATTTTAAGACTTTTTCATTCCAGTGGTTCGTCCAGATCATCGTCTACTGCAAGCGCCTCGAAGCTGGGTTTCAAGTTCTTGGATTTTTTGGCTCTGCCACAAGACGGCGATGTCTTTTTATTGTCTGAAACGTCATCTGTTCTGTTTTGGGGTTTCTGGTCTCCCACAGGGCAAAGGTCGTCATCGACAGCCACGTTATCGTCGACGCCCAGGTCATAACGCTGGTACGTGCTGGCATGAGCTTCCTCCTCCAGAGCCGTGATCTCCAACGTGCTGTTCCACATTCCGTAGCCAAAATAAATCAAGACACCTGAAGAAGAAGAATAAGCACATCAGAAAGCTTCTCTATCAGGTGTGGACAGGTGTATAGAAGATTGTGGATATATCCGGCTGTGTGCAGGGATATGTTTGTAGGTGTTTCCAAATGTGTGTATGGTTGTTTGTCGATGTTTCTAACTGTGTGCAGGTGTGTGCCTGTGCATATCACTGGCTTGGTATGTACAGGCGTGCGCCTGGGTATATCACTGCATTGGTATGTACAGATGTGTGCCTGGGTATATCACTGGGTTGGTATGTACAGGTGTGCGCCTGGGTATATCACTACGTTGGTATGTACAGGCATGCGTCTGGATATATCACTACGTTGGTATTTACAGGTGTGTGCCTGGGTATATCACTGGGTTAGTATGTACAGGTCAGGTGTGTGCCTGGGTATATCACTGCGTTGTTATGTACAGGTGAGTGCCTGGGTACAGACGCTCCCCGACTTATGTGTTTAATTGGTTCCGGACGGCCAAACGTAAGTTGAAAGTGAACGTAAGTTGTTACAGTGACGTGTGACGTACGACGCTCATACTGTACTATACATCCATAAATACCATTACCGTGTCTCATAAAACAATTTAAATTTCAAATAAACAATTTAAAACGCTGTAGAACTCGTTTGGAACACAGCCTGCGCCGATGTGGAGCCTTCAGAGCGGAGAGTTTTCTTTCCTGGATTCAGAAATTATTTCATTTTACAACTGTCTTTGCTTAACTGAGTATGCAGTAGATTGTGCCGATCCGAGCAGATAGTTACTTCATCTCTGTGTATGAGACTTGCACCCATGCTAGTAGGCTTACACTTCTGACCAACGATATTTGCTTAGGGTTACAAAAGTCTGCAAAACAGTGTAAACACAAAGATCACAGAGATGATGTCTTAACACAAGGGTAACATGCTATATAACTGGTATATATATATATATATATATATATATATATATATATATTTGAATCACGTGCCGGTTGCTATATACACACACACAATATGCCCTTGACTATTCGCGGTTTTGCACCCACGGTTTGAGTATTTGCTGACTGCCGAGCAACCGGCATGTGATTCAAATTCAGCCAATGGCCGTCCTCCTTTCTCCTGATTGGTTGAGCTCATGTCCCGCCCCTTTTTCCTCATTCACGCACAAGTTGTCAATGAGCCTCTTTTTTTGCGTGTGTTTTAATTACCAGTTAAGCTCTATGATCCCACTCAAACGCTATGCATCTTCTCTGGCTACGCGATAGAAAACGCTGGATGTCTCTTCTGAAGAAATAAAACTTTCTCCTGAGAAACGACGGTTTTCTCTGAACTGTTGTATTAAAATCTTTTTCAATTATTATTCCAGTACAGTACCTAAGTTCAGGTTTATGCATGAGATTTTATGTTCTGTAGCATGTTTAACAAATGATACCAAAAGAATAAACTTTATTACGCTTCATGTCCTTTTACATTGAACTTGGAATGACGTCTTGGAGTTCTCAGAGTCAAATTGTTTCTTTGTTCGTTTTAATTTGTTTTATTTGTTTGTTCATGTTTTGCACTATGCTCATCTACGACCGGTCGACTCGACTACAGCTATAAGATCGGAGTATCTTTGGGCGTGTATAACTAAGCACACTCAACTGGGCTTGTTATCCAGGGTTCGGCTAGCAGAGCTAATATGCTATGGTAGACAGCTCAATGCGAGCTGCATTCAAGCTAACAAGAAGTCCAGCGGGAAGGGGCCGAACGACGACTCCGGTGCTTGGGATTGCAGGTGATGAAGGCCGTGTAGCCGGCTGGTGCAATCGCCTTGAGCCAGGTTTCACAGAAACACAGTCCTGTAGATCCCTCTGCGCTGCAATCTGAGCATGAAGCTCGTCCATCTTGTTTCGCAGGGACTGAACATTTTCAAGCAGTTTGGCCGGAAGTGCTAACCAAGCCTCTGAGAACTCCGCCTGGGCTTATTGCTAGCCAGTGTGTGGTTAGTATTGAGCTCCCACAGCAGCTCATGATAGAAGTTGTCGCGTGCTTAGTTGCCCGAAGCCGAAGCTACTCATAGCTGTAGTAGGGTCGACCAATCATAGATGAGCATAGTGCAAAACATGAACAAACAAATAAAACAAATTAAAAAGAACAAAGAAACAATTTGACTCTGAGAACTCCACGACGTTGCCCTCTAGGCAGCACCATCTTGGAGACGTCACTCCAAGTTCAATGTAAAAGGACATGAAGCGTAATAAAGTTTATCCTTTTGGTATTGTTTGTTAAACATGCTACAGAACATAAAATCTCATGCACAAACATTCTCAGAATTAACTGAGGTACTGTACTGGAATAATAATTGTAAAGGACTTCAAAACGAGTGCTTTACAACAGTATATGCTGTATAATGTTTATATTTTATCATCAATAAAAATAAGAGTAAAAGTTGAAAAGTTTTTCTTAATCATTACTATATTTTACTACATTAATACTGTATTAATGAGTAAGACTGTCTATAGAATGTGTTTAAGAAGCATATTTTAGCGCATGTCATAGATACATAGTATTTTACTTCCGGCTGCTCATTTGCGCATGTGACATCATACATGGGGTTTTACTTCTGGGTACAGAACTTGCGGATTATCTCGATTCGCGGGAGGGCTCAGAACCGGACCCGCAACCCGCATATATATATATATATATATATATATATATATATAAATAACTGAACTAGGTAGAAGGAGGGGCACGTTCAGTCTGTCGTTTGTAAACAATGGCTGCAGCGTCATTACGTTATTACATCAGCGTACCACGTAGGTACGTCTAAACTCAAAATTTGACTTTTTAAAAAAAAAAAAAAAACCCAAAACAAACAAAAAAACACGTTAAATCGAAAAAACGTAAAACGGATGAACGTAAGTCGGGGAGCATCTGTATATCACTGCGTTGGTATGTACAGGTGTGTTACTGGGTATATCACTGCGTTGGTATGTACAGGTGTGTGCCTGGGTGTGTCATTGCGTTGGGTATGTACAGGTGTGTGCCTGGGTATATCACTGCGTTGGCATGTACAGGTGCATGGCTGGGTATATCACTGCCTTGGTGAGTACAGGTGTGTGCCCAGCTGAGTGCCCAGGTTATTCCCAAGTGATTGAAACAGACTGGGAAAAACATGATGTAAAACCAGGAATGAGACAACTGGACAGTTTCATGAACATACCATGAAGATGTTTCTCACCTATGAAGCACCAGACAGCAAAGCGGATCCACGTGATACCAGACAGTTTGAGCATGAGGTAAATGTTGACCAACATGGCTGAGACTGGGACGAACGGCACGCAAGGTGCCATGTAGGGAAGACGTTTCGGGTTCTCAGGCTGCTGTATGATGATGAAGATCAAAAGTGCGATGAAGATGACAAGCAGTATGAGCAGTGTCACGGCCCACCAATGTCCCGCCGCGATAAAGCCAGCACCAAATGTAATCAGGGAGCAGAAGGCAAAAACAAGCACAAAGAGCAGAAGAACACAGCGGGTCACTGTCCGGCCGGTGGACTCTGTGGGACGGTCCATCTTTCCAGGAAGGCCCAACCGGATTCGCAGCGTGTAATACTGAGGTCCCATTAGCCTTTTTAACTTCTGCACGTAGGTATTTTCCATCTCATCGGATTCAATCCCGGTCGACTTATCCACGGTGCCATAGTTTGGATGATTAGCTGCGTAACTGGATTTGGTTTTGTCTGATTTGCCGATTAACATCTCATTGTCGCCTAGCGAAGGGAGATTCTTTGCGCCACAAGTGTTTGTTGAGATACACCCACCGCCGTCATCAACATTGTACTCATCACCTTCTTCATATTCATCTTTCTCCTCACTGTCCCTCTTCCTGGCAACTTCTTGTTCAGACAGGAAGTTCACAAAGCCGTGGATGTCGCTTTCAGGTTGGTAGCGCAGCAGCAGCACACACACAGAGACGAGTGTGTATGCCAGCAATGTGCCGATGGACATCATCTCGATCAAGTCACGCAGACTCACCAACAGTGCGAGAAGCGCAGCGAGAAACCCCGACACCACACATGCCACCGCCGGCGTCTCTGTGTATGAACTTACATTAGCCAGAAACCTGCGACACACAGTACGCACATGAAGATATCGCTACTGTTAACACTTCAGATTAGATTACTGACATAATTATGTGGTTTATAAACATCTCCATGTCCTTGAACTTATCCTGATGTCACGAACGTTAGCTAACTTCATTCATTCATTCATTTTCTGAAAGGCTTAATCCTAATTAGGGTCAAGGGGAGGCTGAGCCCCTCCCTGAATCACCATCTTATCGTGGTTGAGGGGTTTGCGTGACCTAATGATCCTAGGAGCTATGTTGTCAGGGCATAATGTCCCTGGTAGGGTCACTGAAGGCAAACTGGTCCTGGGTGAAGGTCCAGATGAAGTGCGGCTCGGAAAACCTATGCAAAAGAAAAAATAAATCACACAGTTTCCCTTGCCCGGATGCGGCTCACCGTGGTCCCCCCTGGAGCCAGGGCTGTGGGAGGGGCTCAAAGGCGAGTGCCTGGTGGTCGAGCTTCTGCCCATGGAGCCCGGCCGGGCCCAGCACACAAAGGAGACGTGGGTCTGCCCTCCCATGGACTCACCACCTGTGGGAAAGGCTATAGGAGTCGGGTGCAATGTGAGTTGTGTGGCAGCCAAAGGCATGGGTTCTGTCAGATTGATCTTCAGTTACTGACTCTGACTCTTGGTACATGGAATGTCACCTTTCTGGCGGGGAAAGAGCCTGAGCTGGTGCATGAGGTGGAGAGATACCGACTCGATATAGTCGGGCTCACCTTAACGCATAGCTTAAGATCTGGTACCACTCAACTCGAGAGAGGCTGGACCTTATTCCATTCTAGAGTTGCTCATGGGGAGAGGCAGCGAACCATTGTGGGTATCCTTGTTGCCCCCGTCTCGGTGCCCAAACGTTGGGGTTCTCCCCGGTCGACAAAAGGGTAGCTTCCCTCCGCCTTTGGGTTGGGAGACGGGTCCTGATTGTATTTGTGCTTATGCACCAAATGACAGTTCAGAGTACTCAACATTTTTGGATTCTTTTGGGGGTGTGTTGGAGAATTGGAGGGAGCTCGGGAGACTTGTTGTCTTGGGAGACTTAACGCCCATGTGGGCAACGATAGTGTGACCTAGAAAGGTGTGATAGATAGATAGATAGATAGATAGATAGATAGATAGATAGATAGATAGATAGATAGATAGATAGATATAGCTTTATTAATCTCACAATGGAGAAATTCACTGTTACAGGCTCTCGAAGTACAATCAGTAGGGGGTGCAAAAAAAGATTAGAAAGATGCATCATTGGTCAGGTAGGTATGGCCTCTCCAGTCTGAACCCAAATGGTGTTTCATTGTTGGACTTCTGTGCTTGTCACAGTTTATCTATCACAAACATCATTTTCTAACATAAGGGTGCCCAGAAGTGCACTTGGCACCAGGACACCCTAGATCGCAGTTCGATGATCGGCTTTGTAGTCGTGTCACTGGACTTGAGGTCGCATGTTATGGACACTCGGGTGAAGAGGGGAGCTGAGCTGTCAACTGATCACCACCTGGTTGTGAGCTGAAGTCGATGGCGGAGGAGGCTGCCTTCCAGACGTGGCAGGCCCAAGCATGTATTTAGGGTCTGCTGGGAATGTCTGGTGGAGACTCCTGTCCGAGAGGCCTTTAACTCCCACCTCTGGCAGAGCTACAACCATGTCTCAAAGGAGGTGGGTGACATGGAACCTGAATGGGCCATGTTTCGTGCCGCCATTTCTGAGACGGCAGCCCATAGTGGTGACCCGAAGGTCGTCGGTGCTTGTCGTGGCAGTAACCCCCAAACCCAGTGGTGGACACCTGTGGTGCTGGGGGCTGTCCAGCTGAAGAAGGAGGTCTGTCGGGTCTTATTAGCTAGTGGGACTCCCAAGGCAGCAGACAGGTACTGGCAGGCCAAACATGCTGTAGCCGAGGCTGTCGCAGATGCAAAATCTTGGGCTTGGGAGGAGTTCGGTAAGGGCCTGGAGAGTGATTACCTCTGGACTGGCAAACCGGGGTGGTCGTCCCCCTTTTTAAAAAGGGGGACCAGAGGGTGTGTTCCAATTATAAGGAAATCACACTCCTCAGCCTACCCGGGAAAGTCTATGCAGGGGTACTGGTGATGAGGATCCGACTGATAGTCAAACCTCAGATACAGGAGGAACAATGTGGTTTTCGTCCTGGCCGTAGCACTCTTGACCAACTCTAAATGCTCCACAGGATCTTGGAGGGAGCATGGGAGTTTGCCTAACCTGTCCACATATGTTTTGTAGATTTGAAGAAGGCTTTTGACCGTGGCCCTCGGAATATCTTGTGGGGAGTGCTCTGGGAGCCAGAGTTTGATCTGTATTGGTAACAACAGATTAAATTCGTTTCTGGTGAGGGTTGGAGTCCTCCAAGGCTGTCCTTTGACATTGATTGTGTTCATAATTTTCATGGACAGAATTTCTAGGCACAGCCGAGGTGTTGAGGGGTTCTGGTTTCGTGGCCATCGGATCTCGTCTCTGCTTTTTGTGGATGATGTTCTTCGTTTGGTTTCAGCAAGCCGGGACTGCTAGCTCTCATTGGAGCGATTCAGAGTCAAGTGCAAAGTGGCTGGGATGAAAATCAGCACCTCCAAGTCCGAGGCCATGGTTCTCAGTTGGACAATGGTGGAATACACCCTCCAGGTCGGGATTGAGGTGCTGCCCCAAGTGGAGGAATTTAAGTATGTTGGGGTCTTGTTCACGAGAGATGGAAGGATGGAGCGAGACAGCGACAGACAGATCGCTGCAGCCTCTGATGTTAAACAGAGCCTGTACCAGTCCATCATGGTGAAAAAGGAGCTGAGCCGCAAGGCAAAGCTTTCAATTTACCAGTCAATTTACGTTCCAACCCTCCTCTATGGTCATGAGCTTTGGGTAGTGACCGAAAGGACAACATCATGGATACAAGCAGCTGAAATGAGCTTCCTTTGCTGGGTGGCGGGGCTCTCCCTTAGAGATAAGGTGAGAAGCTCTATCATCCGGCGAGAGCTCAGAGTAGATCTGCTGCTCCTCCGCATTGGTCAGGATGCCTCCTGAACACCTCCCTGGTGTGGTGTTTCGGGCATGTCCAACCAGGAAGAGACTCTGGGGACCCTAGAACACACTGGAGGGACTATGTCTCTCGGCTTGTCTGGGAACGCCTCGGTGTCCCCCTTGGAAGAGCTAGAAGAAGTGGCTCGGGACAGGGATGTCTGGACCTTTTTGCTTAGGTTACTGCCCCCGTGACCCGACCCCAGGTTAAGCGGAAGACGATGAGATGAGATGAGATGCTCAACTCAGCCAACTCAGGCCAAGGGCAGAGTACACCCTTGACAGCTTGTCAGGCCATCACAGGGCGGAAAGTGATGAGTGTGAAAGTGAGCAATGATTCTTTTACATGAATCTCCACCATAGACTTAGCAGGCCAATTAATCGCTAATGAACAAGTTTGCATTTCAACATTCAGCTAATTATCTGATTTATTTAAAAGCAGGAAGTCTGTCATATTATAATACAGATGCTCCCCCACTTACATTTTTAATTGGTTCCGGACGGCCGAACTTAAGTTGAAAGTGAACGTAAGTTGTTACAGTGACGTATGACGTATGATGTATGACGCTCATACTGTACTATACTGTTACGAGCATGTACATTTATGTGTAATATAAAAGGTGGTCATTAATTCTAAATTGGG
The DNA here is from genome assembly GCA_024760905.1 of Plotosus lineatus. NCBI lineage: Eukaryota > Metazoa > Chordata > Actinopteri > Siluriformes > Plotosidae > Plotosus > Plotosus lineatus. The sequence goes on along the minus strand of CM045747.1, from coordinate 1,411,663 downwards.
GGTCCTGCGTATCTTTGCTACAATACTTATATAATATATGTTTGCTGTATCTACTCACTGGTACACATTGGTGAGTCAGGGGTATTGATAGATAGGCTCACACATAGATGCCCTACGTTTAAGGACACATGTACTTTAAGGTAGTAGTGGTGTGAGACTTGGGTGCACGTGTACTAGTGGTATTGTACAATGCTTTGGGGTGTTGCGAAATCACAGGGGAGTGCTGTATCCTATAGAAAACGGTGGAAAGGACTGGAGTTGAGTAATCCAACGGAGGGGAGGCGCAACACAGACATGTTGGGGCTTGTCTGGGCTTACCTGGGTTTGTTCAGGCTTGTACCAGAGAGAAAACAACTTGTTGGGGGAATCTACATTAAGGACCTGTTGCCGACTGGCTACAGCCTCCTCCAGTCTCTTACAGTGTCCTCCAGTCTCTTACAGTGTCCTCCAGTCTCTTACAGTCTCCTCCAGTCTCTTACAGTCTCCTCCAGTCTCCTCCATGATTTCGGGTCTCTTCATGTCGCTTCAGGCAGATCAACTAAGGAGACTCATCGCGGAGGATCACCAAAAGGGGAAGTCATCCAAGGCGGCTCATGGAAGCACCGTTCGGGACTTCAGCGCCAAAGTCCATCATCCACATGCACCCACAGCCCACGTGAGGATGATTATCTTTTTATTCATTCAACCCTCAGGATGGCAAGCCTTTCCCCGTCAGCACATGCGCCATCTCTAAATTCACCCTGCTGCAGGTGCTTGGTGACTATGGGATCCTTAGTTAATTTGTATATGGTTTTGGTCTAAGTTGTAAATAATGTGAATGTTGTCTTATTTTGTTCATATTATGTATAAAGTGTATATAGTTTATGAGGTGGTCTCTTGTGCTTTGCTGGTTTTACAGGGCAATTTCAATCCTCTAAATTTTCCTATCCATAACATATACATCCATAAATACCATTACCATATCTCATAAAACACCCCTAAATCAATTATTATAAACATAACATTGTAAAATAATATCAAATAAATCAAATAATATCAACATTAATTTGAAATAAGTCACTTATTTATACCGAGTTACTTTACATGAAGCTTAAAACAGCCAATCGATGCTTATAATATGTGAGGCGCTCAATACCGAAAGTAGTGTACTTGCAAAAGTAGTGTACTTGCTGTGGGTTATACAGACTTCCGGTCTTTCAAGTGCACAAGGGTGCCGTTGAACTCATTTACAACACAGCCTGCACTGATGTGAATCCCAGAAAAGCGGAGAGTTCTTTCTTTTGTGTAAGTAAGTAAACTTTATTCAAGAGATGCATACAAAGAACAAGTACAAATCCTAATGAATATGAATATATAAATAAGTACACACTCTTAGGATTCTGCTAAAAGATAATAAATATCTGTAATTGTTCTGTAATTTGTGCATTTGGGTTTTCATTCATATTACATCTCTCTTTGCTTAATTGAGTATGCATTAGATTGTGTCGATCTGAGCAGATAGTTAATTCATCTCTGTATATGAGACTTGCACCCATGCTAGTAGGCTTACGCTTCTGACCAACCAGATTTGCTTAGGGTTACAAAAGTCCACAATGTAGAGATGTGTGTATATATATATATATATATATATATATATATATATATATATATATATATATATATATATATATATATATGATTTTCTGAGTAGATCCTTCCGTAGGAGAGTGCTCAATACTTTTTGGTAGAGCAAATAACAAAAGGACAGGACAAAGGCTTTCTATTGAAACTCCATTTATCACTACAGATCTGTTAGCTGAGGTGGTGAAACCATCCCCTCTCTTCAGGTGATTACAGAAGAATCTGTAATCACCTGAAGAGAGGGATGGTTTCACCACCCTCAAACAGATCTGTAGTGATAAATGGAGTTTCAATAGAAAGCTTTTGTTCTGTCCTTTTGTTTATATATATATATATATATATATATATATATATATATATATATATATATATATATACAGTGATACCTCAGCTCACGAACATAATTGGTTCCCAGAAAGTGTGTGTAAGGCGAAAAGTTCGTCTTCCGAACATTTATTTCCCATAAGAAACCATTAAAATGAGAATAATCCGTTCCCAGGTCCCCATAAAACATAATTTTCTACTAAATAAGCCTTAAAACTACACAAAAATATACCTTATTTTATGTATAATAAATGTGCTATTGTATTGTAATTAAAGAAATAAACTGTACTGTATAATAAAGTCGTTTTATTTACCTTTGTGATGGTAGTTGATGGCTTGATGGAATGGAGTGGGAGGAGGAGGGAGGGAGGGACTTACTGTTTGGAAGGAGAGTTTGGAAACGCCTACTGTTTGGAAACACCCTTAGCCACACACGCACCCTTAATAGCTTCCTTGTTCTTAAGGATGGGAGCAATGGTAGACTTAGCGCACTGGTACTGGGACGCTGAGTCACACAAACGCACACCTCGCTCGTGTTTTTCAATGATCTCCGCCTGTGGTGGGGTCTTTTGGTCCCATAATAGCAAAAGTACACTCAATATGGTCCAAAATGTCTATCAAACACAAACCACTTCCGCACTCAAAGAAAGGGGTGATTTAACTGGGACGCCGTGAGCGTCGTCCAGCTCGTCGTGGCCGCCACCGTGGCGCTGTTCGACCGCGTGGTTTGGTTCGTCCGCCGAAAAGTAGTTCGTCAGCAGAGACTATGTGCTCGCAAATTTAATGTTCTTGAGGCGAAAAGTTCGTGAGCTTAAGCGTTCGTCAGCGGAGGTTTTACTGTATATATATATATATATATATATATATATATATATATATATATATATATATATATATATATATCTTCTTCTTTTCCTTTTGGCTGTTCCCTTCAGGGGTCGCCACAGCAAACCATCCGCCTCCATCTCGCCCTGTCTTCTGCATCTTCTTCTCTTACTCCAATGACCTTCATGTCTTCCTTCACCACATGCATAAATCTCTTCTTTGGTCTTCCTCTAGGCCTTCTGCCTGGTAGTTCCAACCTCAGCATCCTACTGCCAATATACTCACTATCCCTCCTCTGTACATGTCCAAACCATCTCAATCTAGCCTCTCTGACTTTGTCTCCAAAACATCTTACATGTGCTGTCCCTCTGATGTGCTCATTTCTGATCCTATCCATCCTCGTTACTCCCAGAGAGAACCTCAACATTTTCATCTCTGCTACCTCCAACTCTGCCTCCTGTCTTTTTCTCAGCGCCACTGTTTCTAAACCATACAACATCGCTGGTCTCACCACCGTCTTGTACACTTTTCCTTTCATTCTTGCTGACACTCTCCTATCGCACATCATACCGGACACTTTTCTCCAACCATTCCAACCTGCCTGCACACGCTTCTTCACCTCTTTTCCACACTCTCCATTGCTCTGGATTGTTGAGCCTAAGTACTTAAGTACTACCTGCGATGGCCTGGCGAGCTGTCCAGGGTGTACTCTGCCCTCGCCCTGAGTTGGCTGGGATGGGCACCAGCCTCCCCGCGACCCTAATTAGGATGAAGCGGTTACAGAAAATGAAAAAAAAAAAATGAAGTACTTAAAATCCTCCACCTTCCTTTTCTCTGCTCCCTGTAACATCACCGTTCCTCCTGGGTCCTTCTCATTCACACACATGTATTCTGATTTTCTGAGGCTAACCTTCATTCATCTCCTTTCCAGGGCTTACCTATCTCTAGATTTTCCTCCACTTGTTCTCTGCTCTCACTACAGATCACAATGTCATCTGCAAACATCATAGTCCATGGAGATTCTTGCCTAACCTCATCTGTCAGCCTGTCCATCATCATAGCAAACAAGAAGGGGCTCAGAACTGATCCTTGATGCAGTCCCACCTCCACCTTGAATTCGTCGGTCATGCCGACAGCACACCTCACCACTGTCTTACATCTCTCATACATGTCCTGCACCACTCTGACATCTAGATGAGGATGATATAGAATCTATAATCACCTGAAGAGAGAGGATGGTTTCACCACTCCTCGAAACAGATCTGTAGTGATAAATGGAGTTTCAATAGAAAGTCTTTGTCCTGTCCTTTTATTTTTATTGTTATTTGCTCTACCAAAAAGTATTGAGCACTCTCCTACGGAAGGATCTACTCAGAAAATCCTATATATATATATATATGTATATATATATATATATATATATATATATATATATATATATATATATATATATATATATATATATATATATACACATACACACACACACACACACACACACACACACATATATATATATATATATATATATATATATATATATATATATACATTCAGTCTGTAGTTTGTAAACAATGTATTCAGTGTCATTACGTCAGCGTACTACGTAGGTACATCTAAACTCAAAATTTGACTTTTTTTTTTTAAACAAAAAAAGTAAAATCAAAAAAACGTAAAACGGATGAACATAAGTCAGGGAGCGTCTGTATTACCATTACAACCATCTTTACTGTAACATTAACCAGCTAATTAGCATATCATTGTGTGTCATTGTGGTTGATTTGAGGTTTGGTTTTAAGGCTGGTTTGTGGCATTACAAAATGAACATGTGTAGCCCTGCCTCAAAATAGATTTCAGTCTTGAAAGAATTCAATATACCTGCTAAAAAAAATTTCATCCGGGTGTAAATTTCAGAATCTATTTGTTCAAGAATGAAATTGTATGACTTGTCAATAAATGAAATTAAAGAATAAAAAATAAAGTTGTTGAACCTGAACAGCAGTCCATCCCCTGCCATGGCGTAGATGACTCGCGGCATAGGGAAGAGCGAGCCGAGCAGACTGACTGTGAGTCCGGCGATGGAGCCGAGAGCCACAATGTACTTGGCTGAGTAAAAGCCATGCTGAGAGAACATCTCCATGAGGGGGGCGTCAGCATCGATCAGGGTGTAGGGCACAATCAGAGTGAGGATTACACTCACCTACAGGACACAGAAAACACACGATCAAATCTAAAATTACACACTGCTATGATAAAACAGCCTCAGGGACCAACAAATATTTACAGTTTGTGTGTGTGTGTGTGTGTGTGTGTGTGTGTGTGTGTGTGTGTGTGTGTGTGTGTGTGTGTGTGTGTCTGTGTGTGTGTGTGTGTGTGTGTGTGCACTCACAGAGACATAGGCAGTGAGACAGGTGATGAGAGATGCCGTAATGGCGTAGGGGATGGAAGTATTCGGACTCTTTGCCTCCTCTCCTGTCGTTGCGATAATATCAAAGCCAATGAAGGCATAGAAACATGTGGCCGCGCCCTGCATTACCTGCACACACATCACATCATCTTTACATACATTAATTATATAACATCACTATTTTTCAAATGCTTCATGCTGCTACAACCAAACATGATGAGGCACTCAAAGAGCGAGCTCTTAACAGCTGTTTCAGGGAGGATGAAGTGCCATCTGTAATTTAGATTTCTTAATTCTGGTGTACTAAAGATGTGTTACAGGAGTGTTACTGGTGTGTTACAGGGGAGAAACTGCAATGTTACATGTGTTTTATTCGTATGTTACAGGTTTGCTACTGCTATCTTCATGGTGTGCTACTAGTGTGTAATAGATGTGCTACAGGTATGTTACAGGTATACATGTATGTTTCAGTAAAGGAACGATGGTAATATGTTACAAGGCTCGAATAGTTATGTTGAAACGTGTCTTAAAGGGGATCTATGGGTACGTTAAATGGCTGCTTCAAGTGTGCTAATTATGTGCCAAAGGCATTGTACAGGTGTACTTGGTGGGCAGCTACAGGTGTGTTACAGGTGAGCTACGGGAGTGTCTTTACCCCTGACCAGCCAAATGGAAGAAATCGTCCTTCGTCCCAGTTAGAGCTGTCAACGAAGAAAAACCCAGTGATCATCATGAAGACCCAGACCAGCAGGTTGATGATGTTGAGGACGTTGTTGAAACCAACAGAGTTCTTCACTCCCAAAGACACGATGGCCGTGACGAGGACAGCAATGACGAGGGCCAGGATGTCAGGGTATGCCTCCTCACCTTTACCTGAAGACAACATGGACAGGAGGTACTGATGAAGCTCCTGAACTTTCCTGGAATTTAGGGCCATATGTAACTCCAGGTGTATTATTCAGAACCAGAATAAATGAATTAACAATATTAACTCTTCAAAATCTACAATATCATTTTTATCATGTATATGAAGAATCGCCTATTAATTAGAGACAGTTAGTGCTCGGTCAGATCATCCTTTACACTATGGACATGTTTTCTTTACAGGAGAGGATATCAAAGTGTGGTCTCTCCACAGGAAGCAGATGAGTTCTAGCCCACATGCAGCACTGGAATATTTACTATAAATACACTTTGGAAAAAACACATCGATCTGGTAAGATTATGGTTCGAAATGGAAATATTTGCAGCTTGAATTCTTTTGTATTTTAGTGATTGATGGATTCTGATTCCACACTCCCTCCCTCCCTCTCCCTCTCTCTCTCTCTCTCTCTCTCTCTCTCTCATATATACACACACACACACACACCCACACACACACACACACACACACACACACACACACACCGAGGCCATTGAGTGTGCCCACATGGCTGATCATAAAGGAGCTGATGCTGTGATTAGCAAGTGAGTCAAACATGCTGCTGAGGGCACTCGCTCCGGCCGCTGTGCCGATCAGATACTCCAGGATCAGGTTCCAGCCTATGAAGAAGGCCACACACTCGCCCACTGTTACATAGCTGTAGGTGTATGCAGAACCCGTCGTCTTGGGAACACGCACACCAAACTCGGCATAACACACACCTGTAGCAAAACAAACAGAATATATTATCTACACACTGAACTCCTTCCATACATTTTTTTTAGGATTTTGTCATTAATTTTAAATGTTTTCTTGTGTAAATTTAGTAAAATTATGATTTTGTGTGTGTGTGTGTGTGTGTGTGTGTGTGTGTGTGTGTGTGTGTGTGTGTGTGTGTGTGTGTGTGTGTGCGCGTGCACACATGCCCTGTATCTCATTCTGTAACACACTCTGTATTACACTTTATCACACTCTGTAACTCACTGTATGTCAGTCTGTAACACATTCTGTAACACATCCTGTGCCTCACTCTGTAACACACTCTGTGTCACTCTGTAACACAACCAGCAACAGTCAGTAACGCTCTGTAACACTTTTTAAGACTGTAACACAGTCAGTAACACCCTGTAACACACTCTGTAAGACACTGCACCTCACTCTGTAACACAATCGGTATCACACTCTGTAACACACTCTGTAACACACTGTACGTCACTCTGTAACACAGCCAGTAATACAATCGGTAACACTCTATACCATACCCTGTGCATCACTCTGTAACACAGTCAGTAACACTCTGTAATACACCCTGTACCTCACTCTTTAACAGTCAGTAGCACTCTCTAACACTGTAACACAGCCAGTAACACTCTGTAAGACACTGTACCTCACTATAAAAACAATCAGTAACACACTCTATAACACACTCTGTACCACAGACAGTAACACTTTGTAACACACAATGTAACACTGATATTAGAACAGTAAGTGAATGTGGTCACCTGACAGAATTGATGCTACAGCGGCAATAATGAAGGACACGATGACCCCTGGGCCAGCCATTTCCTTAGCGACAAGCCCAGACACCACATACATCCCTGTGCCAACGCAGCTGCCCACGCCAAGGGAGACGAGGTCAAAGGTCGTCAGGACACGTGCCAATTTTGTGCTGCATTCACTTTCTAACATGGACTCCACTGGTTTCGTGCGAAGGATACGGGAGCCAAAAGCCCCCCACTGGACACGCCTGGGGTCCAACTTAGACAGGAAACGACTCATTGCGAAGGGTGGTGGTAGAGAGACAGAGAAAGAGAGAGAAAGAGAGATAGAGATAGAGAGAAATAGAGAGAAAGTGAGAGAGATAGAAAGAGAAACACAGAGCGAGGTAGTGACAGAGAGAGATATATCAATAGAGAAAAATAGAGATAAAGAGAGATAGAGAGTGAGATAGAGAGAATGTATCTCAGCAGAGCAGCTTGGTGATGGAAAACAATAGGACAAGCTGGAGGGATAGTGGAAAGAGAGCTCCTGTCAGAGAGAGAATGAACATAAAATTAAATGAAGGACAAAAAAGAAAAAAAAGGAAAAAGGCATTGTTAGTTTACCACACGCACACATTTTCTGGTTATTTTTTCCTCTCTTGGGAATGAAAATCCTATCAATCCTTGTTACTCCCAAAGAGAGCCTCGACATTTTCATCTCTGCTACCTCTGGGTCTGCCTCCTGTCTATTCCTCAGCACCACAGTTTCTAAACCATACAACATCGCTGGCCTCAACACCGTCTTGTAAACTTTTCCTTTCATTCTTGCCGATAGATACTCTTCTATCACACATCACACCGGGCACATGTGTGTTACATGGCTCAGTGGATTAATGCGTCAGTGTGGTGCATATTGTCATTTAAATGTAGAAATTCTTTGGGTCTGTACGTTGTGATATAATACACTGTACTAATGTAATTATGCATTTATAAAATATCATATATGCACTTTGATGTTTTGTGGTACTTTAGTATATCATTTCAGTTCATTTTCTGTAACCGCTTCATCCTAATTAGGGTCGCGGGGAGGCTGGTGCCATTCCCAGCCAACTCAGGGCGAGGGCAGAGTACACCCTGGACAGCTGGCCATCGCAGGGCGGAAACACGCTGATGGCTTTGTAGCCTACTCTTGTCGGAAGTCAGCAATGGTTCTTTTACATGCCTCGCACCATAGACAGTGAGAGACATGGCCGGCCTTTGATAACCCAGTTAGCTGCACTGGGAGGACAGTGACAACCTTGTGGAGAGTGGGACTTGAACCCCCAACCTTTGGATCAGCGATGCGGCACCTTATACCACTAGACCACCACTGCCCTAATATTTATAGTATTTTACACAATTTTAATGAACTACATCTATACAGTATGTTTAATTTGGTGGTTTTTTTCTCTACTCCCACATTTTCTCACGTATTTATTCATGTCCAATTCCAACCCGTCAGGTATTAGCTTCCCTATCATACCACCACCGTTGACCAGGAAAAGATGAAAGCATGCACACGCCCCGTCCGTGACATGCAATGCTATCCGACCGCCTCTTTTTGAACTGCGGCACATGCGTATTTGGGGCGGGTCTGACATACTAGTTGGGAGAGCGTGATCCGCGCCTCATACAAATGAGCTCACAGATGCCCATGATTGGCTGGCGATCACTGTGGGTGGCAGGAAAGTAGGTGTATGCCATCCCTCTGGTGAGATCTCGGCCAATCAGCTCCGATGGACTTCCAACCACAGACGACTGTGACATTAACCTGGAATCGAACGTGTGAGCACAGGGGTAATAACCGCTCACCTTGTTGATGCACCAGTCAGCATCCCCGAATGTAAAATGTTACTTCTATTCACCATGGCAACAGCAGCTCTTATACTGTATTCTCTGTGCTGGCTCTAACCACTTTTTATTCTTTTCATGGGGTCAGATTGGGTTATTGTGATGTTAATTTGCTCTGTGTGTGTATGTGTTTGTTCCACCAAAATAACACTTCCGCCATTTTGAAAAATAGTTTCAGAGCTTAGCTTCGATATATGTTATATTTTTCTATGTTTAATACACAATTCACACCATCACCCACCAAGGTACAGCAGTACACACCAATTTATACCAACACACAGCATTTCATACAAATAGCACCATTACACCCCAGTGTAGACTAATATAAACTTTTAACAAAACCATAATTCACAGCTTCACACACCAATATACAAAAACATAAACTATTATTACTAATCAATTTATATTCGTACATATTATATTGGCATCCGTCAGTCTCGGGAGACTATGGTCTTGCACACTGTTTGGATGAGCATCGTCTGGTGTGACTAGACAGGCCGATGCGGGAATGACAGTCCCTCTTGCAGTATGGGCATTGGAACTGGGTAGTTTGTCTGTCACCTGGGGCTTTTCTTCTCTGGCACTTGACATCGGAACTCTGTGTAAGTGACTCTTCTAGCTGAAGGATTCCTTCACGCACTGTCTGTCGCCATACTGATCTTTCACAGGCTGCTTCCCATGTGCTTGTTTCGATATTCAGGGATTTTAGGTCTCACTTACATATATCTTTGTAGTGCAATTTTGGTCTGCCAGTTGGACGGCTTCCAAGAGCAAGTTCTCCATAGAGAAGGTCCTTTGGGATCTGTCCGTTTTCCATGCGCACCACATGTCCAAGCCATCGCATTCGTCTCGGCTTCAGTAGGCTATACATGCTTTGAATTTGGGCTCTTTCCAAGACACTGGTATTAGTGACTTTATCCTGCCAGGCGATGTTCAGGATACGGCGAAGACAGCGCATGTGGAAGGTGTTGAGTTTGTGCTCCTGTTTCGCATGCAGAGTCCATGCCTCGCTTTCATAAAGGAGGGTGCTTTAGACGCAGGCTTTGTGTACTAGGACCTTTGTGTGCTCTGTCAGTTTGCTATTGGTCCAAACTCTCTTATTTAGTCTGACCATTGTGGTTGCTGCTTTGCCAATGCGCTTGTCCAACTCTGTGTCCAGGGACAATGAGTCTGAGATGGTGGAGCCCAGATAGACAAAGTCGTGGACAGCATCCAACACTTGGTCGCCGAGTCTTATCTCAGGTGGTTTGTCCAAACCCTGTCCCATGATCTGTGTCTTCTTCTGACTAATTGTGAGACTAAAGTCCTGGCATGCCCTGTTGAAGCGGTCCATGAGGTACTGTAGTTCTTCCTCGGAGTGGGTGGTAATTGCAGCATCATCGGCAAAGAGGAAGTCACGTATAACTCGCATTTGGACTTTAGTCTTGGCTCTGAGTCTTGACAAGTTAAAGAGTTTACCGTCTGACCTGGTTCGGAGGTAGATGCCCTCTGTGGTGGAACCAAAGACATGTTTAAGCAGGACAGCAAAGAAGATGCCAAACAATGTTGGGGCAAGGGCACAACCCTGTTTTACTCCACTGTTGATGTTAAAGCTCTCTGATGTTGACCCATCAAAGACCGCTGTCCCTTGCATGTTGTCGTGGAAGGACTTGATGATGTTCAGTAGCTTTGGTGGACATCCTATCTTTGGGAGAATCTTGGAGAGATCATCTCTGCAAACAGTGTCAAAAGCCTTTGTCAGATCTATGAAGGCAATGTAGAGCAGGAGTCTTGTTCTCTACACTTCTCCTGGAGTTGTCTGAGGGAGAAGACCATGTCGATGGTGGACTTTGAAAAATGAAAGCCACACTGGGATTCTGAGTAAACTCTCTCAGCAATAACTTGTAGCCTCTTCAGTGTGACTCTTGCAAAGAGTTTTCCCACAGTGCTTAAAAGTGAGATCCCGCGGTAGTTGTTTCAATCGCTTCTGTCACCCTTGTTCTTGTAGAGTGTTACAATGTTGCTGTCCCTCATGTTTTGTGGAACTTCACCCTCATGCCAACAGGCAGAGTATTTTGTGTAGTTCTTCTATCAGGGTTCCTTTGCAGCATTTCAGAATCTCTGCAGGGATGCCATCCTTTCCAGATGCTTTTCCTGTGGCTAGCGAATCTAGTGCATTTCCTCCAGGGTTGGCTCTTAATCCAGTTCCTCTAGCATAGGTAGACACTCAATTGCGTCCAAGGCATCCTCAGAGACAAGGTTCTCCTTGGCATATAGCTCAGAGTAGTGTTCCACCCAGCGTTCCATCTGTTGTTCTCGGTCTTGAATTATCTCTCCTGAGGAAGACTTTAGAGGGGCAGTTTACTTCTTTCTAGGACTCACTGTCTGTTTGATTCCATCATGCATCCCCTTAAAGTTTCCTTTGTCTGCTGCGATCTGTATCTTAGAGCACAGCTGGAGCCAGTAGTCATTTGCACAACGCCTGGCAATCTGTTGGACTTTGCTGCGGGAGCTTCGGGGTGCCTTTAGGTTTTTCTCACTAGGGTCAGTTTTATAGGCTATGAGAGCAGCTCTATTCTCCTCTGTGACTGGTCCGATCTTCTCTGCATGAGCTTCAAACCAGTCTGCTGACTTCCTTGTCTGCTTACCAAAGACTGATACTGCTGAGCTGTAGATGGCATCCCTCACTTGTTCCCAGTTTTCGGTAGCATTCCTACTTTGCAGACCTGTGAGGCGTTCTTCCAGGGTTGTGACCAAGCCATCGACATTTGTTGGTATTTTAGTGTTGCTTGTGTTAATGCGAGGGTGACCTTCTTTCTTCGTGCATGATATTTGCTTTGCCTGCAGCTTGATCTTGCTGGACACAAAGGAATGGTCAGTATCACAGTCAGCACTGTGATAACTGCGAGTGAGTCTGATGCATGATCGGTTGGAGTGTTTGGTGAGGATCAAGTCGAGCTGGTGCCAGTGTTTGGATCGTGGGTGCCTTCAAGAGACTCTATGTTGGGGCTTGGTGTTAAAGAATAAGTTGCTGATGCAGAGGTTATGGTGGCAGCAGAGCTCTAGCAAATGTTGTCCATTTTCGTTCATTCGTCCAGTGCTGAACTTTTCAAGGCAGCTTGGCCAGGTGTTATAGTCTGTGCTGACTCTGGCGTTAAAATCACCGAGTATGAAAAGTGACTGTGCAGCGGGGACTGTGCTAATTGCAGAGCCAAGGTCATCGTAGAACTTATCTTTGACGTCACTGGGAGATGTGAGTTGGAGCATAGACGCTGATAATGGTGACTGATCCAGCTGCAGTGTGAAGCTGTAGGGACTTTAAGATCTTCTTTAAGATCCTTCTGTGGATGAGATGATTGATCCCAACAGGGTGTTACGGACTGCAAAACCCACGCCATGTTCCCTCACTTGGTCGGGTGTCTTCTCTTTGCAGAAGAAGGTGAAGTCCTTCTCTCTCACAGAGCCTGTCTCTGGGAGTCTAGTTTCTTGGAGGGCATCAATGTCCATCTCCAGCCTCTTCAGTTCCCAGTCAATGATAGCTGATTTCTTCAAGACTGTCAGTGAAACCTGTCGTCATTGTCCTCACATTCCTGGTGCCCAGTTTTAGAATAAAATGCTTTGACTTTTCCTTTCTCAAAGATTTTGTTTTTTTGTTCAAGTAGCTGTTTGGTGCACAGGTTGTCGATCCGCTTGTCGGTTTTCACCCTAAACTCCACACACCCAGTGAGGTTAACAGACTGTGGCGAGGCAGCACCTTATTGGCTGGGGGCTGCCCAGCTTGAGGCAGGCGGTAGCTGCCCAATGAGACACAATGGCCTCTCCTACCCTCGGAAGAAACCCCTGGTGTCTAGCTCTACGTCAATCAAGCTGATGATTTAAAACCGGTAGACTGCTGCTTCCCGTGTTGTATTGACCACTGTGTAGTGAAGATGGAGTGTCCTCTCCAGTGTGCAAGGGCCTGGGTCTGTGTATATGGAGAAAGAACTGTTACCCATGCAGTAGATTCCCCCTCTCCATGTCATAGAAAAAGTCCAGTGGAAAGGCAAAATGCCAGTACAAATGGTTTCCCCGCCATCGCAGTAGTTGCCAAGTCGGGCTGAGTACAGCATCGAAAAGCCTTCGGGACTCCAGCTCCTGATTTGCTGTCAGGGTTTACTCCCTTAGCCTTACACTCTCCCAAGATATCCACAAGGCAATGGAACTATTTGACCCATAGCTGGGGGTTTGGTTCATGGACTTCAGGGCATGTCCACACACCGGTGGGCCTGCAAAACTCACGTCTGGGGGCCAAACCTCCTCCGAGTCCCTTGTAGTTTAGCCTGAGTCCGCAAGGTGCTCAGTTACCATGTGTCGTCGCGAGAAGGCACGACATGGGGCTTGGTGATGGAGAGGCTATGTACTGGCAGAAGAAGACTTACGCACATGGATCCTCTTTTTGCAAAAGCTAGCCAGCAGTGCAGGCTGAAAGCGAGAGGTGATAAGCACATCCATTGCAGCTACAGCACACAAGATGCATCACACCGCCATTTGTGACACACAATACCATACTCACAACATAATGCAAACCAAATGCAGCCATGGGGGGTGGGGGTGGCACAAGCCAGTGTTCTTTCACACACTGGTCCCAAGACCAGATAAATGCAGAGGGTTCTGTCAGGAAGGGCATCCGATGTAAAACCAATGCCAAATCAGTTATGCAAATCATCAATATGACTTTCAAACCAGATCGGTCGAGGCCCGGGTCAACAACAACCACCATCAGTGCTGTCAACCAACAGGGTGTGGTGGAAACTGTTGGTCGAAGAAGGAGAGGCGGGAAGCGTGTCCGTAGGCAGAGACAGAGGAGGAAAGGCATGAGTCTAGGACTGAGAGTAGGGACTTTGAATGTTGGAACTATGACAGGAAAAGCTAGCGAGCTAGATGACATGATGCAGAGGAGGAAGGTGGACATACTGTGTGTTCAGGAGACCAGGTGGAAAGGTAGCAATGCTAGAAGCTTAGGAGCAGGGTTTAAGCTGTTTTATCATGGTGTGGATGGGAAGAGAGACGGAGTAAGAGTCATCTTGAAGGAGGGGTTGGTCAGGAATGTTCTCGAAGTGAAAAGAGTGTCAGACAGAGTGATGAGTCTCAAGTTAGAAATTGAAGGCATGATGTTCAATGATATTAGTGCTTATGCCTCACAGGCAGTATGTGAGCTAGAAAAGAAGGAAAGATTCTGGAGTGAGTTAGATGAAGTGATGCAGAGTACCCCCAAATGGACATGTTGGTGCAGGCAACAGAGGACGAGGAAGTGATGGCCAGGTTTGGTATCCAGGACAGGAACACAGAAGGACAGATGTTGACAGATTTTGCAAAAAGAATGGAAATGGCTGTGGTGAATACCTTCTTCCAGAAGAGACAGGAGCATAGGGTGATTTATAAACGCGGAGGTAATAGCACACAAGTAGATGACATCTTGTGCAGTTGATGTAATTTGAAGGAAGTCAGTGACTGCAAAGTAATAGTGGGTGAGAGTGTTGTCAGACAGCATAGAATGGTGATGTGCAGGATGATGCTGATGATGAGGAAGGTGAAGAAGGCAATGACAGAGCAAAACACAAAGTGGTGAAAGCTGAAAAAGGAAGAGTGTCGTGTTGTATTCAAGGAGGAGTTGAAACAGGCTTTGGGTGGTCAGCAAGTGCTTCCATATACTGGACAACTACAGGTAATATGATCAGTGAGACAGGTAGGAGAGTACTTGGTGTGTCCTGTGGAAGGAAAGTAGATAAGGAGACTTGGTGGTGGAATGAGGAAGTGCCGGAGTGTGTACAAAGGAAGAGGTTAGCTAAGAAGAAGTGGGACATTGAGAGGACCAAAGAGAGTAAACAGGAGTACAGGGAGACACAGCGTAAGGCAAAGGTAGCGGTGTCAAAGGCCAAACAGAGGGCGTATGATGACTTGTATGCTAGGTTGGACAGTGAGGAGGGAGACAATGATTTATACCGCTTGGCAGAACAGAGAAATAGAGATGGAAAGTGCAGCAAGTTATAGCGTGAAAGGGGTTTTCAGAGTTGCAGTAATTTCTATTTCGGTGTTTGATCTCCTTTAACTATGTATTCACATTTGTTTCCCTATGGAAAAGCACAAAGTGTTCTCATCAGTATTGCAACCAATATCTTGTTCCTCTTTTCCTGAGAAACTGTTACCAAATGGTCCATACATTTATTCTTAGAATCAGCTCCTTGCATCTATTTTGTATCCCGTTTTGACAGCTGTACTTTTAAGTCTCGAGCTCAGGAAACAGCATTTGCTTATGGCTTGGGCAGGACATAATAGTTTTATAGTTTTATGGTTTTATAGTTTTATGACCCCAACCCATAAATACTGAAATCCACCTAGAATGGTATAAATATTCTATTTACCTCTGCATGCTTCGGTAAGCTTGTGAATAAAGAATGTCACTTTATTGCAATCTTCACTCTTTATTCCAAACCGCCCCAAAGTGCTATGGGTGACACGGACGACTGTTCCGCAACATGACGAGACCTCGCTCAGGGTCAGCGAGAGAAAGAACTAGACAATGAAGAGACGTCTGAACATAGTGATTAAGGACAGACAGGGAAATGTATTGACTGATGACAGAAGTGTGCTGGGAAGATGGAAAGACTACTTTCAAAAGCTGATGAATGAGAAAAATGAAAGAGAAAAAAAAGTAGAAGTGGTGACCGTTGAGAACCAGGAAATAGCAAAAGTTAGTAATGGTGAAGTTAGGATGGCATTAAAGGGGATGAAGAGTGGAAAGGCAGTTGGTCCTGATGACATACTTGTGGATATATGGAAGTGTCTAGGAGAGGTACAAGGAGCATTCAACAAGGTCTTAGAGAGTGAGAGGATGCCAGAGGAATTATAATTATAATATATATATATATATATATATATATATATATATATATATATATATATATATATATATATATATACAGCTTCTTTTCCTTTCGGCTTTCCCTTCAGGGCTCGCCACAGCGAAACATCTAGCGGATAATTTAATGACAGCATTATCCCATAATGATAGTAAAACATTTTGGAACGTTGTTAAATCTAGACCAAAGAAGATATCTAATAATATTACACCACTTGAATGGACATCATATTTTGAAAACTTATTCCATGGCTTAAATCAATCTCCAGAAGAAAGTGATGTTTATATACACATTGCTGATTTTGTGAATTCTATTCACGACGATTTGATAGAAGTTACTACTGACAATGAAGGTTTGGATAGAGAAATTTCATGTCAGGAAATTGTGGATGTTATTAATCATATGCAAAACGGAAAAGCACCAGGTCTAAGTGGTTTACCCATAGAATTCTTCAAGAATGCCCCATTGAGTTGTATTGAAATGCTAAAAACTTTATTTAATGCCGTTTTATCTTCAGGTAAATATCCAGACATGTGGACTATGGGAGTAATCTTACCACTGTATAAAAAGGGTAGTGTTAATTCACCTTCAAATTATAGGCCTATAACCCTGTTAGAGGTTTCAGGGAATTTTTTTTCTAAATTAATATGCGAGAGACCATCTGGTTGAAATCAACAATGCTATAATACCAGAAGAAGCTGGCTTCAGAAAGGGTTTTCAAACAGTAGATAATATTTTTGTTTTAGATACTATTATTACAAAGTACCTATCTCGAAACAAGGGAAGGCTTTACTGTGCGTTTATTGACCTAAAGGCTGCTTTTGATTCTGTACTGCACTATGGCTTGTTGTATAAGTTCTGGACTAACAATGTAAAAGGAAAAGTCTTCCGCCTTATTCAAAACATGTATTCAAAAGTAGTATCTTGTTTTGCTGTGAAAGATGGTTACTCTGATGTGTTTGATTGCTTATATGGTGTGCGTCAAGGTTGTCAGATGTCACCGTTATTATTTTTATTATACGTAATTGATATCATAGAGTTTCTTGGTGAGGATGGCGATAGGTGTGTTGAAATAGGCACACTACAGGTTCTAATGTTATTGTTTGCAGATGATATGGTAATTACTGAGAGTAGTGTTGTTGCATTGCAAAGAAGATTAGATAAAATTAGTGTGTATTGTAAAAAATGGCAAGTGAGTGTTACTATTCATAAAACTAAAGTAGTTATATTCCGTAAAGCAGGCCGTCTCAGGAAGTATGAGTTTCATTTTAACGGATCTAAGATTGAGATAGTGTCATCTTATAAGTATTTAGGTGTGCATCTCTCTTGTTCAGGGTCATGGTATGTCACACAAAAAACACTTTCGGAACATGCTCTGAAAGTAATCAGATCGTTAAAATGTAATGTAAATAATTACTTAAATTTGCCTGTAAATGTATTATTGCATTTTTGATCTCATGGTGATTCCTCTGTTATCCTATGACTCCGAGATCTGGGGTTTCCATCCAGCTCCCAATGTTGTACGGGTAGTAGATAACTATTATAAACAGGTTCTTCACTTGGTTAGATCATCACCATGTATCGCTGCTAGCGTATAGTTTCCAATACTCGCTTACAGAAAAGGGCAAACGTTGTTGGGCTCTTAATGTTAAAAATCTGCTTTTTAGTTATGGATTTGGATACGTTTGGTTGAATCAGGATGTTGGTTGTGTAAAATCTTTCATTTTGGAATTTAAACAAAGGTGTATCCTTATAGATTATCAAAATCGATTTGAAAGCATTAATAATGTACCAAAGTTGGATTTATTGAGAAGTGTGAAGAAAGAAGTGAAATTTGAGGAATATTTGTCAGTTATACGAGAACCAATCTATAGAATAGCTCTATGTCGTTTTCGCTGCTCTAATCATAGCCTGCTTATTGAAGAAGGAAGAAAGATGAAACAGCTGCATCACGAAAGGTTATGTCCTTTTTGTATAATACCTAATGTGGAATCTGAATATCATTTTTGCTTGATTTGTCCATTTTATAATAGTTTGAGAGGCGATATACTACCAAGTTATTTTGTTAAAAACACAAATAAAGATAAATTTGTTCAATTGATGTCAACTACAAATGTTAACCATATTAATGCCTTAGCTAAATATGTATTCCTTGGTTTGAAACAGAGATGTAATTTTTTGTCAAATATAAAGGACTGAACATTGTATATTTTATGACACTTCAACTGTATTCTTCTACTTGTGCATCTGTAAAATGGGCCTGTGGCCCCTTTACGTAAATAAAATCATTCAATCATTCAATCAATCTCAATGCCCCACTTCTGCTTAGCTAACCTCTTCCTTTGTACACACTTCTGCACTTCATAATTCTACCACCAAGTCTTTTTATCCACTTTCCATCCAGAGGACACACCAAGTACTCTCCTACCGGTCTCCCTGATCACATTCGCTGTAGTTTTCCAGTCATCCGGAAGCACTTCCTGACCACCCAAAGCCTGTTTCAACTCCTCGTTGAAGACAACACAACACTCATCCTTTTTCAGCTTCCACCACTTTGTCTTCTGCTCTGCCTTTGCCTTCTTCACCTTCCTCACCATCAGCGTCATCCTGCACACCTTATGTTGTTTGGCAACACTCTCACCCACTACTACTTTGCAGTCACTGACTTCCTTCAAATTACATCACCTACACAAGATGTAGTCTACCTGTGTGCTATTAACTCCGCTTTTATAAGTCACACTATGCTCCTGTCTCTTCTGGAAGAAAGTATTCACCACAGCCATTTACACCCTTTTTACAAAATCTATCAACATCTGCCCTTCTGTGTTCTTGTCCTGGACACCAAACCTACCCATCACTTCCTCGTCCCCTCTGTTGCCTGCACCAACATGTCCATTGAAGTCTGCACCACTGACCACTCTTTCACCTCTGGGGGTACTCTGCATCACTTCATCTAACTCACTCCAGAATCTCTCCTTCTCTTCCTGCTCACATCCTGCCTGTGAGGCATAAGCACTAACAACATTGAACATCACACCTTCAATTTCTAACTCGATACTCATCACTCTGTCTGACACTCTTTTCACTTCTAGAACATTCCTGATAAACCCCTCCTTCAAGATGACTCCTACTCCATTTCTCTTTCCGTCCAACCATGATAAAACAGCTTAAACCCTGCTAAACTTTTAGCTTTGCTACCTTTCCACCTGGTGTCCTGAACACACAGTATGTCCACCTTCCTCCTCTGCATCATGTCAACTCTAGCTTTTCCTTGTCACTCACTCCCAAACTCACACAATCATTCACTCACACAAGCACTCACTCATACAATCAGTCACTCACACAATCACTTACTCCCAAACTCACACAGTCACACACTCTCAAACTCACACAATCACTCACAGTCACACACTCAAAACTCACACAGTCACACAGTCAAACAGTCATTCACAGGCTCACAGTAACACACTCACACAATCACTCACTCATACAATCACTCACACAACACTCACTCACTCACTCACAAGCTTAAACAATCACTCATTCACACAATCATTGACCCACTCACAAACTCACAATCACACACACACACAACCAATCACCCACACACTCACAGTCACACTCACACAGTCACACTCACACAGTCACACAATCATTCACTCACTCACTCACACAATCACTCACTCGAACAATCACTCACTCACACAATGTCTCACTCACTCACAAGCTCACACAGTCACTCACAAACTCATACAATCACACACTCACAATTACTCACTCACAAAATCACTCATTCACTCACATACTCACAATCACACACTAACACAATCACTCACTCACACAGTCACACACTTGCATAATCACAAACTCACACAATGACTCACTCACAGTCACTCACTGATAAATTCACAAAATCCTTCACTCATAAGCTCACACACAATCACTTACTCACAAACTCACAAAATTGTTACGGGCTGTGCTGGCTGGCGGCCTTAATTCTTTCTTTAGTCATTGCAGGCACTGGCGAGTGGCGTCACTGTTGCCTGTAGGCGAGTTCTAGAAGAGCACACCTGGTCCCACTCTGCAATCAGCAAGCAGCTAGCTATTAATGGGAGCGGCGCGCTTCCCTCCGATGTCAGAAGATTGTCTTCCCAGTGATCCCATTCCTCTGCTTTCTCTCTGACCCCTGGTATCTTGCTTCGTGCTCAACCAGTTCCATTGATTTATTATTCCTGTGATTTAGAGTTCCTAGTGCAAAATAAAAATTGTTGAATCTGCTTATGGTCTCCAGCATCTCTGGGTCTGACGCATACACTCCAGGTTTAACAGAATCTTCTGACCTGAAACATGGACCCAGCGCAGACCACGCAGCGTCGGCAGACACTATCATGCACTCATGCAATCTCTCACACAATCACACACTCACACACCCTTGCACTCATTCACACAATCACTCAGACACTCACACAATCACACTCATGCAATCTCTCAAATAATCACTCACTCACACACCCCCGCAGTCATTCACACAATCAGTCACTCACACTCACACAATCTCTCACACACTCACACAATCACTGACTCACTCACTCTCAAACACTCATTCACACACTCACTTGCCATCTGCTTAATCTTATTATGGTCACATGGAGGCTAGGGCCTGTTTCAGCCAAGACAGAATAAAGGCAGGGTAGATCCTGAACAGCTTAACAGACTATTGCAGGGCAACTAACGCATGACTATTCACACTCTCCCTCACAAGTACAGGGAGAAGATGCAAAGTGTACACACCCCTCCAAGCACGAGACTGAAACCAGGGACCTTTTTGCTGTAACCCCTACACCACAGTGATGCCCATTTTCTATAAAACAGTTTAAATTTTGATTCATCCTTGAACGCCTCACCTGAACTGACTGTCACATCTAAATCTCATAACTACAGTGCTAAAGCTTCAGAGCATGGTGTTCAGAGACTGGCTGGTATTTTAGGATTTTATAAAGATTGCTGTGAAGATGTAAAGAACTTTAAGAAGTCCAGAAGGATGGAGTGCTCTCGCCGCCTCTTTTCTCGGATGAAATCTGCTGCACTTTTTGCTGCGTCTTAGTCGAGACGTTGCCCAGAACTTAAATAGTAAATTAAATTAGACACCACTTACTGTAGGAAAAACTGCAGTTTGATGCATAAGCAACACAGCAGCATTCAGACACGTTGCCAAACATCTCAGCTTCCAAACGGTGACGTCTCATCAAGTCTGTGTTTTAATTTTTATTTTAAACACAACATCCTAAAGCTTTCAAAATTATGAAATGTTTTATTTAATCATATTCAGACTGAACACATAAAATGACTTTTTATTTATTTTAAATGAATAGGATTTTAACGATGTATATATAAACACTAAGACTACAAAGTCTCCATACTGTGTGTGGGGCAGGACTAGGGATGTGGCCTGGAAGATGACTGACAGCTTGTAATATATTCTTATAATGTCCTGCTTTACTAATGGTTCATGAATCACTTTATTGATAGGATTCTTATGAACCACCCTTATGACTCGTATGTTAAAACCAATTTGATTTATTTGATTCACTGTATCCGGTACCTTGTGGACTCGTGGATCCACGTACTGTATGCATGAACTATTTAAGGATCCAGAAAAGGTTCTTTAGGGCCGGACCATTACTTGTTCCCTAGAGAACATTGCAATCTATGATTTCTATAAAACAGTGAATCATTTTTCAATACAAATGATTCTGCCACATGTTTTAAGGTTGGGTTGATATTTTTGTGGAAATTGGTAAAAAAAAAAGATCCAAATGGTTCTTCTCTCTCTGACAAAGTTCTAGATAACCTCTTCTGAAAGTGCTCCAACTATAGTGGATGCACAACTTCTGAGTTCACTGTGCAATCTGGCACTGAATCAATCAAAGAATCAATTTTGTTAAATGGCTGATTTGTACCAATCAATTCATGAAATTGAATGATGACTCATTGTGTGTCCATCAGTTGTATAAATCCTTTGATTGTATTCAAATATGTGGACATGGTATCAGTGACGTGCAGCACCAGGCAGGTGAGTCACATCGGATTATGAATCTGCTTTTTAACAATAAGCCAGCACACACACACACACACACACACACACACACACACACACACACACACACACACACACACACACACACTCATTTTGTGTGTATGTGTGTGTGTGTGTGTGTGTGTGTGTGTGTGTGTGTGTGTGTGTGTGTGTGCGTGCATGTGCAAGTGTGTTTGTGTGTTTGTCTGTGTTTGAGTGCACGTGTGTGCGACTGTGTGTGTGTGTGTGTTTGTGTATGTATGTGTGTGTGTGTGTGTGTGTGTGTGTGTGCGTGTGTCTCCATTTACTCTCTTGGGTGATGTGGACCCTACAGTAGATATATATATTATCATGTACACTGCTCTTTCACAAAAGAATAAAGGTACTTAACTAGTCCACACTAAAGATACAGAAGGTTCATGCTCCACTAGAAACAGTTACATGCAAAGGAATCGTTCAGTGTCTCTTTTCATCTCGTTGTCAGCATGAGTGATCTGTCCATCTGTACATGTTATTGAGTCAGATTATCATCAGTGAGTGAAATATCATCGCTAAATTATTCATATACACACACACACACACACACACACACACACACACACACACACACACACACACACGCACAACAACAACAACAACAACCATACAACCAGCAGATGCATTAGAACTGGCCTCACATGACAAGGAGCAGTCTCAACAAACGAGGAATGGAGAGGAAGCGTCCATGAGCAGAGACAAAGTGAAACAAAAACTCTCACCAGGGTTAAGATCGGGACTCTGGGGTGTCAATACATTCATTCGTTCACTGTCTGAACCACTTAATCTTAATTAGGGAGGATGGTGCCTATCTCAGTCGACTCTGGAGGGCAGTCCTTACCAGTACAGGGTAACAATACCTGCGAGAACATGATTCTTTGAACTGTGGGAGGAAATCAAAGTACCAAGAAGAAACCAGGACCTTTACTGCCAAGCCCGGGAATCAAACCCAGTACATTTGTGCTGTTAGATAGACATGTTAACCGTGCCACCATCCACGAAAGGGTTTTATTCAGAAATTCCTTAATTCACTGTGAAATTACTGCATCAATTAACACCAAGAACCAGAGAGAACATCAGCAGATTAACACTCAGCATGAACAGATAAATCCTGAGAAAGTCTTATGGTTGTACAGTGGTACCTCACCTTACGAAATTAATCCGTTCCAGAGCCTTTTTCATAAGTTGAACTGCATTTTACATGTAAAATGTGTGATTCGTTCCAAGGCTCCCAATACTACCCACTAAACCCTTTAAAAATGATAAAAGCATACCTTTTATGACCTTCTGTTTCAATATCGATGGTAGACAGGTTTGGCCATATGGTTTTGCGATATCACTCAAGCCCGTTTCCTCTTTTCACGCGCACCGGAAATCACACACGCATGTGCGCGTGTGTGTGTGTGTGTGTGTGTGTGTGTGTGTGTGTGTGTGTGTTGACCATGTTTTCTTAGCAGAGTTATAATCTTACAAATGTTTATGCAAGGTTAAAAGCCTGAGTCAAGAAATAAAGCATGAAACGACAGTAACTCTGTCCTTTACACTAAAAGTATAATGGTAGATGCAGCTCCATAATAACCAATGGGAGGGAGCTGCATCATCCCTACTAGCCAATGGGAGGCCAGCGGGGCGGGATGTTGGGATATAGGCAATGAGAGGTAGCTGCGTCATCCCTCCTAGTCAATGGGAGACCAGCAGGGCGGAATGTTTGAACATCATTGATGGGAGTGCAGCTCATGCATTGTTTGAATGGCACGTGTGAATGTTTGAATGGCGCGTTTGAATTTTTAAAATGGCGCTTTCGTAACATGAACTTGTTTTGTATCCAGAGACTAAAATTTTAGGAAAATGCGTTTTTTTAACCTGAATTTTTCGTTTGGTGAGACTTTCGTAAAGTGAGGTACCACTGTATTTGGATGAATTGACACGAGACTATTACTAAAACAACAACGACAACAACAACAAATATATATAAATAAATAAGTTTGTTGTCAGTGATTCACTGTGTGGTCGAGCTGTTATAGCTCACGCAACACTGTCACATGACTCCTGCACCTCTAAACTGTCATCAACATCACACACACACACACACACACACACACACAGACACACACACACATACACACACACATACACACACACACACATACACACAAGGGAGTTCTCTCTTAAAGCAGTAATTCTCATATGTGAACATAGGAAATAAATAAAATATAAAAATAGCCATTTCCGGTGTCGGTTGTTTTCTCATCCATTCTCACACACACACACACACACACACACACACACACACACACACACACAGAGAGAGAGAGAGAGAGAGAGAGAGAGAGAGAGAGAGAGAGAGAGATTGAAACATCTGTGAACACGAACATCTGGATTATTGTACTGGTGTGTGTTTTGTTTTGGAGGAATCTGTTCTTACCTCTGTGGGTGTTGGTGCTTTCTAATGCAGCTCAGAGAGAGAGAGAGGGGGAGAGAAAGAGAGAGAGAGACAGAGAGAGAGAGGGGGGAGAGAGAGAGAGCATCCGCGCGCAGGTGCCACTCAGGTTAGAATCATTTCCGGCTGCGCATCGTGGAATAATAATAATAATAATAATAATAATAATAATAATAATAATAATAATAATAGAAATGATGATGATGAAGGAAGAGGTATTTCCTATAACACAACTATGAAGGTAAGTAGAGTCGCGCGCAGTGCTGTTGTATTGCAGACTGATGCTCCATCCAGGATGATGATGAAGATGATGAAGAAGATGATGCTGATGGTGGTGATGCAATGACGCACGTCTCGAGGGTGCTGCTGTGTTGCCAGATCGCCTAAATACTCTCCCGTTTAAAAATAACGTTCTGTATTAAAACAAACAAAGAACTAACTCGATAAACGAGTGAAGAACGGGAGAACCACTCGGGCTGATTCACACCGGCAGCTCAGCAAGTGATCATTTCCGGGGTGGAGGTTTACCATGGCAACCAAGATTAGCATGAACGCCAGGAAAAAGTATCTCGGTTTCTCGTTCCATCCTTCTGAAACCTAAACGAGTCGCGAGGATTCATTTTAATAGAGAAATGAGTGAGTGTCGAGGAGAAAACGCTCAGATAAATATAAGTGAAGTGACTGAAGCTGGAACCTGAGCAATTTGATGAGGGGATTTTTTTTTCAAGAAACAAGAATAAATAGCAAGAACATTTTCAGAGTAATTGTTTATTTAAGGTTTCTGCTTCTCAAACCACCTGAGATGGGTTTGTGCTACATGAACGTTTCACCAGGATTCAGCTCACAAACTCTCAGCAGCTTCCCAGCCAACAGCTTCCTGCTTGTTGTTGTTGTTTGTCCCAGTAATCCGAGTATCGCGCCATTTTTCTGGGCTGTTTCAGAAATGTATAATATTCCATATGACGCCAATTATCTGATGCAAATGCTGATAAGAAACAGGGATTGTTTTTTTTATCCTGCCAACGGCTGTTTCACTTATTCCTATACATCTGCTTAAAAATTCATAAACTAATTTGTGTGTGTGTGTGTCTTCTTTTCCTTTTGGCTTTTGGCTGCTCCCTTCAGGGGTCGCCACAGCGAATCACCTGCCACCATCTCACCCTATCTTCTGCATCTTCTTCTCTTACACCAACTACCTTCACCACATCCACAAATCTCTCTTTGATCTTCCTCTAGACCAGTGGTTCTTAACCTGGGTTCGATCGGGGGTTCGGTTAGTCAGTCTCAGGGGTTCGGCGGAGGTCAAGACACACACCCGACTCTTATGCCCCGCTTGGCCATCACTGGCTGCATGTGATCACGCTACATTGCTTTGTGAATCTGTGCTGCAGGAAATTTGGTGTGGTCAGTAGTCGACTTGTGACTGTTGTGATGGTGCGTCGTGTGATTTCTTTCTTAATGTTTTCATCCATACTATGTTGAGCACAAAAAGAAAGCATATATAACGGAACGTGATGCTAGTCAGCGTCCTATCTGCATGATTTGTGAAGTAGGATCAACCCCCGCTGACTGACATATAGGTACCTGTATATGTGTATATAATATCAATAAATACATATCCAATACTAGAAATGCTTATAATAATGATTAAACATTCAAAAATAATGCATAAGATGTAAATAAAACAAATACACACACACGCTCAGATACACACATCACATAAAACTGTAAGTAGACGTGATGGGGGAGCTCATGTATTGTATTGGTTTTGTTCAATTGGTTCATTTTGGTGCCATTCTTGAATTTGAAAAAAAAATATATTTCACTTTTCAATAAAGGAGGGTTCGGTGGATAAGAATATGAAACTGGTGGGGTTCAGTGCCGCCAACAAGGTTATGAAGCACTGCCTTATGTTGTAGGTTGTGTAAGGGGTGTGTGATCGGATGCTTTTAAAACATTTAAAGAAATAAATCATTCCACATGTTAGTAAATAAATCTGTAATTGATTGCTGCACAAAACAATTCATTCTGAATGAAAAAAATCTTTGTCAGCTTTCAGGCGTAGGAGGCCACACCCCTTTTACTGGGAAAAACAAGCTCCTGGGAAGTTTTTCCAACAAGTCTGCTGAGTTTTGTGAGGTTTTAACAATGGAAGGTGGGTGACATTTTTCCAAATACAAACCAGAAAAGTACAAAATAAAAAAAATAAATAATAAAAAATACACTGTACACAGTCTGGTGCTTCAACCCTAATTTACATAACATGCTTTTTAACCTGCTGTAGATACAAATCACAGATAAACACTGATCACGTTATACTTTGGGTCATTTTATGATCATTTTATGGACACGTCCTCATTTTTCCTGAATTCATTAGATAAGGTTTACTTATTCACTCATTTGCTAAACTGCGTAGTCCTACTAGGTTTACAATGAGGCTCAAGCCTGTTTCAGCAAACACTGGGTGAAAGCAGGGTATACCCTGCACAGTTTGTCAGACCATCACAGGGCCTCATATAAAGTTGTTGTGAATAACTGTTTTGGTGAATCAGAATTTTGTAGGTTTAAATTAAAATACCCCTCCCTGAATCGCCACCTTATCGTGGTGGAGAGGTTTGCGTGACCTAATGATCCTAGGAGCTATGTTGTCGGGGGCATAATGCCCCTGGTAGGGTCGCCCAAGGCAAACAGGTCCTGGGTGAAGGTTCGGACGAAGTGTGATTCAGAAGAACCTTATGACTAAGAGGCAGATGAGGATGCAGTTTCCCTTTCCCGGCCACGGGTCACCAGGGTCTCCCCCTGGAGGCAGGCCCGTGGGAGGAGTTCGAGAGCGAGCGCCTGGTGGTCGGGCTTCTACCCATGGAGCCTGGCCGGGCCTAGGAAAAGAGACATGGGTTCACCCTCCCATGGACCCACCACCTGTGGGAGGAGTTTTAGGGATCAGGTGCAATGTGAGTTGGGTGGCAGCTGAAGGCATGGGGTCTGTCGGACCGATCGTCGGTTACTGACTCTGACCCTTGGGACATGGAATGTCATCTCTCTGACGGGGAAGGAGCCCTGGTCTGGTCCGTGAGGTGGAGAGATACCGACTAGATATAGTCGGACTTACCTCAACGCATAGCTTGGGCTCTGGAACCACCCATCTCGGGAGAGGCTGGACCTTATCCTATACTGGAGTTGCTCGTGGGGAGAGGCGGCGAGCTGGTGTGAGCATTCTTGTTGCCCCCCCGTCTTGGGGCACAAATGTTGGGGTTCTCCCCGGTTGACGAAAGGGTAGCTTCCCTCCGTCTTCGGATGGGAGGACAGGTCCTGACTGTTATTTGTGTTTATGCACCAAATGACAGTTCAGAGTACTCACCCTTTTCAGAGTCTTTAGGGGATGTGTTGGAGAACGCTCCGTTGGGAGACACTCATTTTCTTGGCAGACTTCAAAGCCCATGTGAGCAAAGACAGTGTGACCTAGAAGGGTATGATCAGTTGGTACGGCCTCTCCAGTCTGAACCCGAATGGCGTTTTGTTGTTGGTCTTCTGTGCTTGTTACAGTTTGTCTATCACGAACACCATGTTCGAACATAAGTGTGCCCACAAATGCACTTGGCACCAGGACACTCTAGGTCGCAGTTCGATGATTGACTTTGTAGTCGTGTCACCGGACTTGTGGCCGTATGTTCTGGACACTCGGGTGAAGAGAGGAGCTGAGCTATCTACCGATCACAACCTGGTGGTGAGTTGGCTTCGGTGGTGGGGGAGGCTGCCTTCCAGACCTGGCAGGCCCAAGCGTGTAATCAGGGTCTGCTGGGAACGTTTGGCAGAGTCCCCTGTCCAAGAGGCCTTTAACTCCCACCTCCGGCAGAGCTACAACCATGTTCCAGAGGAGGCGGGGGACATGGAATCCGAATGGGTCATGTTTCGTGCCTCCATTGCTGAGGTGGCAGCCCATGGCTGCGGCCGTAAGGTCATCGGTGCTTGTCGTGGCGGTAATCCCCGAACCCGGTGGTGGACACCTGCGGTGAAGGGGGCCATCCAGCTGAAGAAGGAAGCCTATTGGGTTTTATTAGCCTGTGGGACTCCCGAGGCAGCAAACAGGTATCGGCAGGCCAAACGTGCCGCAGCCAAGGCTGTCGCAGATGCAAAATTTCGGGCGTGGGAGGAGTTCGGTGAGGGCCTGGAGAGTGATTATCGATTGGCCTCAAAAAGGTTCTGGACCGCCATTCGACGCCTTAGGAGGGGGAAGCAGTTATCCACAAACACTGTTTACAGTGGAGGTGGGGAGCTGCTTACCTCGACTGGGGATGTCGTCGAGAGGTGGAGGGAATACTTTGAGGACCTCCTCAATCCCACCAACACGCCCTCTGTGGAAGAGGAAGACCCTGAGGGTTTGGGTGGGGGTCCGCCCATCACTGGAGTGGAGGTCACTGAGGTTGTCAAAAAGCTCCTCGGTGGTCGAGCTCTGGGGTTGGACGAGATCCGCCCGAAATATCTCAGGGTTCTGGATGCTGTAGGACTGTCTTGGTTGACACGTCTCTGCAACATCACGTGGTCATCAGGGCTGTACCTCTGGATTGGCAAACTGGGGTGGTGGTCCCGATTTTTAAGAAGGGGGACCGGAGGGTGTGTTCCAATTATCGTGGAATTACACTCCTCAGCCTACCTGGGAAAGTCTATGCAGGGGTACTAGAGAGGAGGATCCGACCAATAGTCGAACCTCGGATTCAGGAGGAACAGCGTGGTTTTCGTCCTGGCTGTAGCACTCTTGACCAACTCTATATGCTCCACAGGATTCTGGAGGGGGCATGGGAGTTTGCCCAATCCATCCACATGTGCTTTGTGGATTTGGAGAAGGCTTTCGACCATGTCCCTCGAACGATCTTGTGGGGTGTGCTCCGAGAGTACGGCGTTCCAGATTTGTTGCTACGAGCCATTCGGTCGCTGTATCATCGGAGCCAGAGTTTGGTCCGTATTGGTAACAACAGGTCGAATTTGTTTCCAGTGGGAGTTGGAGTCCGCCAAGGCTGTCCTTTGTCACCGATTCTGTTCATAATTTTTATGGACAGAATTTCTAGGCGCAGTCAAGGCGTTGAGGGGTTTTGGTTTGGTGGCCATCGGATGTCATCTCTGCTTTTTGCAGATGATGTTGTCCTTTTGGCTTCAAGTCGGGACCTCCAGCTCTGATTGGAGCGATTTACGGCCGAGTGCGAAGCAGCCGGGATGAGGATCAGTACCTCCAAGTCTGTGGCCATGGTTCTCAGTCGGACAAGGGTGGACTGCACCCTCCGGGTCGGGAATGAGGTCCTGCCCCAAGTGGAGGAGTTTAAGTATCTTGGGGTCCTGTTCACAAGTGAGGGAAGGATGGAGCGAGAGATCGACAGATGGATCACTGCAGCCTCTGCTGTTAAGCGGTGCCTGTACCGGTCCGTCGTGGTGAAGAAGGAGCTGAGCCGCAAGGCGAAGCTCTCAATTTATCAGTCGATCTACGTTCCAACCCTCACCTATGGTCACGAGCTTTGGGTAATGACCGAAAGAACAAGATCACGGATACAAGTGGCTGAAATGAGCTTCCTTCGCCGGGTGGCGGGGTTCTCCCTTAGAGATTAGGTGAGAAGCTCTACCATCCGGGGAGAGCTCGGAGTAGATCCGCTGCTCCTCCACATTGAGAGGGGCCAGTTGAGGTGGCTCGGGCATCTGGTCAGAATGCCTCCCGGACGCCTCCCTGGTGTGGTGTTTCGGGCATGTCCAACCGGGAAGAGACCCCGGGGTCTACCTAGAACACGCTGGAGGGACTATGTCTTTCGGCTTGTCTGGGACTGCCTCGGTGTCCCCCCGGGAGAGTTGGAGGAGGTGGCTGGGGAGAGGGACGTCTGGACCTCTTTGCTTAGGTTGCTGCCCCCGCGACCCGACCCCGGACTTTGCGGAAGACGATGATGATGATGATGATGATAATAATAATAATACAATAAGTAAATCAGTAGATAACCACAATAAATGAAATTGCACTAAATTATGTTATATTATGTTATATTATAATTATATTTATATTTATATTGCACTATGCCCATTGTTTTGTTGAAAAAAAAATTAACAGTTCTCTAAGTAAGCAAAATGGCCACAACTTCAAAATTAGATGTTCTCCATTCTCAGAGCAAGGTTTGGAGATAATCTACAGTCAGTACACCAGGTTTATTTAACTAGAATCCGCCATTCTTCCGCCGTGGGCCTTGTTGCTAGCCGCTGCGCTCTGATTGTCTCTGAAGGCCGTGTAGCCGGCTGGTGTAGTCGACTTGTCAGGTGTACTCTCCTCAAGCCATGTTTCACAGAAACACTGCATGGAGCAGTCCTGTAGATCCCTCTGCGCTGCGTTCCGAGCATGAAGCTCGTCCATCTTGTTTCGCAGAGACTGAACATTTTCAAGCAGAATGACCGGGAGTGCTAACCTTCCACTGCTAACCAAGCGCCGGAGTCGTCGTTCAGCCCCTCCCCGCCTGCCGCGTCTTTGCCTGGGTTTATTGTCATCCGGGGTGTGACTAGCATTGAGCTGCGGTAGCAGATTACCTCAGGATTTGCTCAGGATAGGAGATGAGTGTGCTCAGGTCTAAATGTCCAAAAGGACTGTGCTCTCATAGCTGTAGTAGGGTCGCCCGGTCATAGACGAGCATAGTGCAAAAAACCAAACAAACAAAAACAACATACAAAACAAATTAAAACTAACAAAGAAACAATTTGACTCCGAGAACTCCGCAATATCGCCCTCTAGAGAGCGCCATCTTGGATTTAAATTCATGCACCATGTGCAGGGTTTAGAAAGAAATGTTTACATTCTTCAATCATTTTTTTGAACCATATAAAGCTGATTTGTGATGCTGTTCATTCTAAAAGGCATAAGTCAAATAAAACTGAACTGAATGAATTTAATTGAAGTGTGTGTGTGTGTGTGTGTGTGTGTGTGTGTGTGTGTGTGTGTGTGTGTGTGTGTGTGTGTGGCTGCACAGAAGGCTTTGTCTCTTCTTCGTTTCCTTTCGGCTGTTCCCTTCAGGGGTCACCACAGTGGATCATCTGCCTCCATCTCACCCTGTCTTCTGCATCTTCTTCTCTTACACCAACTACCTTCATGTCCTCCTTCACCACATCCATAAATCTTCTCTTTGGCAGAGGGCTTTGTCTACACTAGTATAATTATGGAAGGTGCAGAAGGTGGCGCTTTGTATATCTGCTCATGGCTGGGTGGAAGGTTAATGTTTGAACAATTTATTTCCACATATTGTATTTGTATTTCACTTTTTGTCCAAATTTTATTCATGACACTTTTAATGTACATGGGTAAACTTCAAACTTTAACTTTTTGCGCTCACCAGAGCTCGATGGCTGACATTTTAAAGAAAAAATATTATATCCAAGTGAACATCTCGCTTTCATTGGTGATGTTTTAATCCTCTTTTATCTCGCCATAAATCCTAATTACCATCTGGGTTTATACTGAAAGTGAGGGCAGTTGCTATAGCAACGCTGGCCTTGTGTGTGTGTGTGTGTGTGTGTTTATTGTTCTGAAAGGATTGAAGGTGTGGTCAAAGAAATGGTTGTTATGAGTGAGTATGAGAGTATTGGCCTTTTATTGTGTTGTGACACACACACACACACACACACACACACACACACACACACACATTTCTCTTTATTTATCTCTCATGCCATTATTCCATCGTTCTCTTAGTACACCTCCCACACACATGCCTTTTGTTTCTCTCTCCATCAGAAACACACTAAATGTAACAATCCAACACAAACTGCTGTACTTTTATAAGATACAAACAGAAATTCATAACAACTCATTAACAAAGCCTGTTAAATAACAATTCTTTTTTTGAGATGTAAAAATTTTTTTTTATAAAGCTGTAACAATCAAACAATTAATATAATATCTTATTTAAAATGTTGCTTTCAATAGCCAGATATAATAGATCTAGCTGGTTTCTTACATTTAAACTTTCCCTTTAATATTTTCTGGCCCCAAAATTAGCCCCACCCCTTACCAAGCACTTATTCATAATTAATCTTCCTATGAAACCCTCCTCAAATAATGACATAAATACACAGCTGATACACGACTACTGCAGAGCAGGACACTCCTCAGGGGGTAGGGCATATATATATATATATATATATATATATATATATATATATATATATATATATATATATATATATATATATACACTGTACAGAGAGAGAGAGAGAGAGAGAGAGAGAGAGAATTTAAATATATTCCTAGCAATCAACTTGCTCATAATTTACTTTATTATATTTTTTTTTCAAGAAAGACTTAAAATTTTATTCACAATTTTAAGGTTCTGATGTGGGTGTTGATTTTGTGTTGTGTGCTAGTGCATGTATGCTAATGTGCTAAAAAAAAGCCCAGTGCGAGCCAGCTAATAAGCATTTCCTGAGCAATTCTTTTAATATTTCTTTATAACCATCACTGTTAACATAAATCCTAGACAGACAGCAATAAATACTGAGTCCACACACACACACACACACACACACACACACACACACACACACACACACACACACATTCACCTCACGTAAGTCAGCGCGAGTTAGAATCCATTGAACTCCAGAATAATCCATTAATGTGAATGTGGGCTTAAATGTGAAGTTATTATGGTTGGACTTGATGGATTGTCCAATTAAACACCACCAGAACGCAGCAAAAATATGAGTCAGCTTCCAGAAGGTGCCAATACTTATCATTTATTCATGCCCGATAATGTCCTGCAGTGAACTGTAAGTACTTTTGTTTCTGTGAACATTTTTAATCATATTTTTCACACTGCAATGTTTCGGATAGTTTATACATATGTGCGTTATCAACAGGTCTGAAGTGAAAACCTATAAAAATCTGCAGTTTATCTGATTGGTGTGTTTAAATCGTTCCTCTAAAAATTGCTGAAAACTGAAGCAGCAGCATCATTGCAGAAAGGCACCCCCCCAAGACATTCTTTAAAACAGTATGTCACACAGCAAGTCCAAGTGAGAAAACTTTACATCAACTGAAAATCACAGGATTATCAGACAAGGAGTTTGTGGCTTGTAATGTATCACCTTTGTGTGCAATTTAACTAACAGACCTTGTTTATTTTTCACAATGACAGATGTAGTATATGGATTTTAGTTCCTCTATTTTGATGACACTGTGCTATATTGTGTTGCACAATTGTATCCTATTGTAATCTTTATTGTATAAAATTAAAATTTAAATTGTATAATATTGTAACCCACCTCAATTCAACCTGATTACAAACTCGATACAACCACAATGCAAACTCATTAAAACCTTAATACAACATCAGTGCAACCTGATTACAATCTCACTATAATCACATTACATCATTACAATCTCAATACAATCACATTACATCCTCAATACAAACTCATCACAACCTGATTACAATCTCAATACAACCACATTACAACATCATTATAACCTCAACACAACCTGATTACAACTTAAATACAAACTCATTACAAGCTCAATACAACCAGATTAAATCCTCATTACAAACTCATTGCAACCTCAATACAACCTGATTACAACAACATCATAATCCTCCTCATAATCATCATGCGTTTAGAGTCCTTTCTTCCCATACAAGGGGGTTGGACAGCGAATGATTCGCAGCATAGGTTTTTACGTCGGATTCCCTTCCTGACACAACTCTTTTTTTAACAAGGGACAGAAACATGCTGACAGTTTTGCAGCCTACTCTTTTTACAAAGGTCAGCAATGATTCTTTTACATGCCTCTCACCATAGACAGTGAGAGACATGGCCCGCCTTTGATAACCCAGTTAGCTGCACTGGGGGGACAGTGACAACCTCGTGGAGTGTGGGGACTTGAAGCTTAGGATCAGCGATCCAGTGCCTTATCCCACTAGACCACCACTGATCCCTCAACCTCAATACAATCACATTACAACATCATTACAACATCATCACAACCTCAATACAAACTCATTACAATCTCAATACAACCTTAATACATCCTCAGTGCCACTTGATTACAATCTCAATACAACCACATTAGAACATCATTATAATCTCAGTAAAACAATATTACAACCTCAATCCAGCCAAATTACAACCTCAATACAAAATCATTACAACCACATTACAACTTAAAACAACCTGATTACAGCCTTAATACAAACTCATTACAACCTCAATACAAACTTATTGCAACCTCAATGCAACCAGATTACAACCTCAAGACAACCACATTGCAACCTCAATACAAACTCATTACAACTTCAATACAACCTTAATACAACCTCAGAGCAACCTAATTGCAATCTCAAAACAACCACATTACAACAATCATTATAACCTCAGCACAACCTTATTACCTCCTCAACACAACCTTATTAAAACTTCAATACAAACTCATTACAATCTCAATGCAACCTCAATACAACCAGATTACCTGTGATAGATTACCTGTGATAGATTAACTGTGCTCCTCCTTGAATCGCCACCCTATCGTGGTGGAGGGGCTTGCGTGACTTAATGATCTTAGGAGCTATGTTGTCGGGGGTATAATGTCCTTGGTACAGTCACCAAACGCAAACAGGTCCAGATGAAGTGTGGTTCAGAAGACCTCTATAAATAATAAAAATAAAAGGATACAGTTTCCCTTGCCTGGACGCGGGTCACCGGGGTCCCCCTGGAGCCAGGCCTGGGGGAAAAGCTTGAAGGCAAGTGCCTGGTGTTCGGGGTTCTACCCATGGAGCCTTGCTGGACCCAGCCCGAAGAGGAGACATGGGTCCACCCTCCCATGGACCCACCACCTGTGGGAGGGGTCATAGGTGTTGGGTGCAATGTCAGTTGGGTGGCAACCAAAGGCATAGCTTCTGTCGGACCGATCCTCGGTTACTGACTCTGACTCTTCTGACATGAAATGTCACCTCTCTGGCGGGGAAGGTGCCTGAGCTGGTGCATGAGATGGAGAGATACCGACTGGATATAGTCGGGCTCACCTTAACACATAGCTTAAGATCTGTAACCACCCAACTCGAGAGAGGCTGGATCTTATTCCATTCTCTAGTTGCTTATGGTGAGAGGCAGCGAACCATTGTGGGCATCCTTGTTTCCCCCTATCTCGGTGGCCAAACTTTGGGGTTCTCCCCAGTCGATGAAAAGGTAGCTTCCCTCTGCCTTTGGGTGGGGGATGGGTCTTCTTCTTTTCCTTTCGGCTTTTCCCTTCAGGGGTCGCCACAGTGAATCATCTGCCTCCATCTCACCCTATCCTTTGCATCTTCTTCTCTTACACCAACGACCTTCATGTCCTCCTTATTCATGGATGTGGTGGGGGATGGGTCATGACTGTTATTTGTGCTTATGCACCAAATTACAGTTCAGAGTCCTCACCATTTTTGGAGTCTTTAGGGGGTGTGTTGGAGAATGCTCTCTCGGGAGACTCACTCGTTGTCTTGGGAGATTTCAACGACCATGTGGGCAATGATAGTGCGACCTGGAAGGGTGTGATCGGTAGGTACGGCCTCTCCAGTCTGAGCCCTAATGGTGTTTCATTGTTGGACTTCTGTGCTCGTCACAGTTTGTCTATCATGAACACCATGTTCAAACATAAGTGTGCCCATAAGTGGACTTTGCACCAGAAAACCCTTGGTCGCAGTTCGATGATCAACTTTGTAGTCGTGTCACCGGATTTGTGGCCGCATGTTCTGGACAATCGGGTGCTGAGCTGTCAACTGATCACCACCTGGTGGTGAGCTGGCTTCGATGTCGGGGGAAGCCGCGCTCCAGACCTGGTAGGCCCAAACATGTAGTTAGGGTCTGCTGGGAACGTTTGGTGGAGTCTACTGTACCTCTAAATTGGCAAACCGGGGTGGTAGTCTCCCCTTTTTAAAAAATGAGACCAGAGAGTGTGTTCCAATTATCGTGAAATCACACTCCTCAGCCTACTCGGGAAGGTCTATGAAGGGGCACTGGAGAGAAGGATCCGACTACTCGTCGAACCTCAGATTCAGGAGGAACAATGTGGTTTTCCTTCTGGCCATAGCACTCTTGACCATCTCTACACACTCCACAGGATCTTGGAGAGGGCATGGGAGTTTGCCCAATTGGTCCACATGTGTTTTGTGGATTTGGAGAAGGCTTTCAACCGTCTCCTTAGGGCTATCTTGTGGGGCGTGCTCCGGGAGAATGGCATTCCTGACCTGTTCTTACGGGCCATTCGATTGGTAACAACAGGTCGAATTCATTTCCGATAAGGGTTGGAGTCCGCCAAGGCTGTCCTTTGTCACCAATTCTGTTCATAATATTTATGGACAGAATTTCTAGGTTCAGCCGAGGATTTGGGGGGGTTCTGGTTTGGTGGCCATCGGATCTCATGTTTGCTTTTAGTGGATGATATTGGCCTTTTAGTTTCATCAGGTTGGGACCTCCAGCTCTCATTGAAGCGATTCGCAGTCAAGTGCGAGGCGGCCGGGATGAAAATCAACACCTCTAAGTCCGAGGCCATGGTTCTCAGTCGGACAAGGGTGGAATGCACCCCCCCGGGTCGGGAATGAGGTCCTTCCCCAAAGTGGTGGAGTTTAAGTATCTTGGGATCTTGTTCACGAGTGAGAGAAGGATGGAGTGGGAGATCGACAGACGGATCACTGCAGCATCTGCTATCAAACGGAGCTTGTACCAGTGTATTGTGGTGAAGAGGGAGCTGAGCTGCAAGGCAAAGCTCTCAATTTATCAGTCAATCGATGATCCAACCCTCACCTATGGTCCTGAGCTTTGGGTAGTGACCGAAAAGAACAAAATCAAGGATACAAGCGGCTGAAATGAGCTTCCTTCGCCTAGTGGCAGGGCTCTCCCTTAGAGAGAAGGTGAGAAGCTCTACCATCCGGGAAGAACTCGGAGTCAATCCACTGCTCCTCCGCATTGAGAGGGACCAGTTGAGGTGGCTCGGGCATTTGGTTAGAATGCCTCCCGAACGCCTCCCTGGTATGATGTTTCGGGTATGTCCAACCGGGAAGAGACCCCGTGGTCGACCTAGAACATGCTGGAGGGACTATGTCTCTCGGCTTGTCAGGGAGCACCTCAGTGTCCTCCAGGAAGAGCTGGAGGAAGTGGCTGGAGAGGGGATGTCTGGGCCTCTTTGCTTCAGTTGCTGCCCCCGCGACCCAACCCCGGAAGAAGCAGAAGATGATGAATGAATGAATGAATGAATGAATATTAACTGTGATTAACTATGATTGAAGGTGATAGATTAACTGTGATTAACTTTGATAGATTAACTGAATAACTGTGGTAGATTAACTATGCTAGATTTACTGTGATTATCTGTGATGGATTAACTGTGAATAGCTGTGATAGATTGACTGTGATAGATTAATTGTGGTTAACCGTGATAAGTAAACTGTTATAGATAAACTGTGATAGATCAACTGTGATTAACTGTGAGAGATTAACTTAGATTAACTGTGATTAACCGTGATATATAAATTGTGATTAACTGTGATTATGTGTGATAGAATAACTGTTAACTGTGATAGATTACCCGTGATTAACTGTGATTAGCTTTTATAGATTAAGAGTGATTCTCTGTGATAGATTAACTGTGATTGCTTAACTGTGATAGATTAACTGTAAAAAAGGAACAGTGATTAACTGTGATCAACTGTGAGAGATTACCTGTGATTAGCTGTGATCGATTAACCGTGATGGGGCAGTGGTGGTCTAGTGGTATAGGGCGCTGGATCTCTGAGCCAAAGGTTGGGGGTTCGAGTCCCACTCTCCACAAGGTTGTCACTGTCCACCCCAGTGCAGCTAACTGGGTTATCAAAGGCTGGCCATGTCTCCCACTGTCTATGGTGTGAGGCATGTAAAAGAACCATTGCTGACTTTCGTAAGGAGTAGGCTGCAAAGCCGTCGGTTTGTTTCTGCCCTGTGATGGCCTGGCGAGCTGTCCAGGGTGTACTCTGCCCTCGCCCGAAGTTGGCTAGGATGGGCACCCGTCTCCCCGTGACCCAAATTAGGATTAAGCGGTTACAGAAAATGAATTGAAGCTTAACTTTGATACATTAAACATGATTATCAGTGATAGATTCACAGTGATTAACTGTGATAGATTAACTGTGATCGATTAACTGTGATAGATTAACTGGGGTTAACTGTGATAGATTAACAGTGATTAACTGTGATAAATAAACTGTGATAGATAAACTGTGATAAAGTAACTGTGATAGAGTAGCCATGATCAACAATGATAGATCAACTGTGATTAACTGTGAGATTACCTGTGATTAGCTGTGATAGATTAACTGTTATTAACTGTGATAGATTACCTGTGATTAACTGTGATGGATTAATTGATTAAGTGTGATATATTAACTGTGATTAACAATGATAGATTAACTGTGATAGATTAAATATGATTATCTGTGATAGATTAATGGTGATTAATTCTGATACATTTACTGTGATAGATTATCTGTGATAGATTAACTATGTTATATTTACTGTGATAGATTACTGGGATTAACTGTGCTTGACAGTGATAGATTAACTGGGATTAACTTTGATAGATTAACTGTTAATAACTGATAGATTGTTTCGGATAAACAGGTTATCATTTGCCGAGTATTGTTATGAGACAGTTAAGTATGACAGTTAAGTCATAGACAATATGAGACATTTTGTATGAACTTCCATATCACCATCAGACACCATGAACCACAGGCCCACGTGTCTTTTCCCTACTTGCTCTTACCATAATGATATCAGAGTAGGAGTGAGAGCTCCTTGCTATAAATGAAAAAATGAAACACTGTGAAAACCCGGTAACTTCAGAGATGTTGACATTTAAATAAAAATGAAAATGAGGAGAAGGCGTGTAGAATTACACAACAGGAAGCAGCTGTTGAGATTCTATAGCCTGCTGAAGGAGTCAGAACAGGCATGAAACTCACAGTCGTGTTTATAAAGTGATTATCCTGGTGTTTCTTTGTGGAGTTGGCATGTTCTCTCCGTGCTTGTGTGAGATTCCTCCGGGTATTCTGGTTTTCTTCCACAGTCCAAAAACATGCACAGTATGTTAATCCACTGTTCCAAGTCACCCCTAGGTGTGAGTGTGAGTATAAATGATTGTGTGAGTGAGTGTTGGCTGTGCGCCGGACTGGTCAGCTGTCCAGGGTGTACCCTGCTCTCGCACAGAGTCGGCTAAGATGGATGCCAGCCTCCCCGTGACCCAAATTAGGATTAAGCTGTTAAGAGAATGAATGAATGAATGAACGTCAGTGTGGGTTGATAAGTGTATGTGTGTGTGTGTATGCGTGTGTGTGTGTGTGTGTGTGCGTGTGGGTGAGTGTGTGTGTGTGTGTTTGCTTGCTTGTGTGCGGAGCTACCCATAAAATCAGCAAACATGCATTTTATTTTTCAGTACCCACACACACACACACACTCACACACACACACACACACACACACACACACACATGCACGCACATGCACACAGACACACACACAGCGATAGATAGATAGATAGATAGATAGATAGATAGATAGATAGATAGATAGATAGATAGATAGATAGAGTAGGGGAGAAAAAGATAGAGGGAGGGAGGATGAGAGACAAATAAATAGAGAGAAAGCGAGAAGGGGGGATGTAGAACGAGTAGGGGGAGAGTACAGAGAGAGAGAGAGAGAGAGAGAGAGAGAGAGAGAAAGATCTGAAAACACACAGCTTTCCTGTATATCCACACTGTAATTCTTTCGAACAAAAAAACTCAGCAGTGTTCACAACATCCCAGCATTGTTTAACATCATCACTCGCCTTTGATCCTAGTGTTACAGAAATAGTCCCAGCACAGAAAGTTTATTTTCCTTGTGAGTTCCTAGATTTAATTTCTCTCCACCTCCAAGCCTGCAGGGGGCACTGCTTTGATCTGCCATGACCAAACGGAGCCCTGCAGGGAGGATAAACAGAGGAGGCACGAAATACAGTACTAATATTCATCTCCAACAGGAAAAGAGGGTCAGTATCTCACATGTCTGCTGAACATGGAGGAGTAAATTAAACCAACCGTGGCCGAGCAGCAGCACAAAACTCAACAAGCTGTTTTAAATCCAGGAGTGAACTCGGGGTCAGGGAAACAAAAAATCACTGTTCAGCTCATCTTGCTGAACTGAATACTTCTTCTTCTTCTTCTTCTTCTTCTTCTTCCTCTTCTTCTTCTTCTTCTTTACCTTTCGGCTGTTCCCTTCAGGGGTCGCGACAGCAAATCGTCTGCCTCCATCTCACCCTATCCTCTGCATCTTCTACTCTTACGCCAACTACCTTCATGTCCTCCTTCACCACATCCATAAATCTTTTTTTTGGTCTTCCTCTAGGCCTTCTGCCTGGTAGTTCCAACCTCAGTATCCTACTACCAATATACTCACTATCCCCTACTCTTCACATGTCCAAACAATCTCAATCTAGCCTCTCTGACTTTGTCTCCAATACCTCGAACATGTGGTGTCCCTCTGATGGACTCATTCCTGATCCTATCCATCCTAGTTACTCCCAAAGAGAACCTCAACATTTTTATTTCTGCTATCTCAAGCTCGGCCTCCTGTCTTTTCCTCAGTGCCACTGTTTCTAAACCATACAACATCGTTGGCCTCAACACCATCTTGTACACTTTTCCTTTCATTTTTGCCGATACCCTCCTATCACACATCACACCGGACACTTTTCTCCACCCATTCCAACCTGCCTGCACACGCTTCTTCACCTCTTTTCCTCACTCCCCATTGCTCTGGATTGTTGAGCCGAAGTACGTAAAATCCTCCACCTTCCTTATCTCTGCTCCCTGTAACCTCACTGTTCCTCTTGGGTCCTTGTTGTTCACACACATGTATTCTGTCTTACTGAGGCAAACCTTCATTCCTCTCCTTTCCAGGGCATACCTCCACCTCTCTACATTTTCCTGCCTTTATTTTCTGCTTTCACTACAAATCACAATGTCATCTGCAAACATCTTAGTACATGGAGATTCTTGTCTCACCTCATCTGTCAGCCTGTCCATCACCATAGCAAACAAGAAGGGGCTGAGAGCTGACCCTTGATGCAGTCCCACCTCCACCTTGAACTCTTCTGTTACACCAACAGCACACCTCACCACTGTCTTACACCATACTCCTCATACACACCCCTCATTATCCATACTCTTCATCATCCACACTTCTCATCCAAACTGCTCATAATCCCTATTCCTCATCATTCTTACTCTCCATCATCCACACTCCTCTTCCATACCCTTCATCATCCATACTCTTCATCATTCACACTCCTCATCCATTCCTCATCCATACCCCTCATCATCCATATTCATCATCTCTCTCTTTTGTGAGAGACCCAGTTCATTTTCTGTAACTGCTTAATCCTAATTAGGGTCGCGGGGAGGCTGGTGCCCATCCCAGCCAACTTCGGGCGAGGGCAGAGTTCACCCTGGACAGCTCGCTAGGCCATCGCATGGCGGAAACACGCCGACGGCTTTGCAGCCTACTCTTGTCGAAAGTCAGCAATGGTTCTTTTACATGGCTCACACAATAGACAGTGAGAGACATGGCCAGCCTTTGACAACTCAGTTAGCTGCACTGGGGAGGACAGTGACAACCTTGTGGAGAGTGGGAATCGAACCCCCAACCTTTGGATCAGCGATCCAGCGCCCTATACCACTAGACCACCACTGCCCCCGTGAGAGACCCTAACACACTAAAATAAAAACCACAGTGCAATTAAAGAATAAGAACAATAAAGATAAGAATTTTAACCTTTGTGGTGGTGAGCAGTTGGCATACATAAATGTTGGATAGGAAGAAAAGAAGCGGATTCCCTTCCATAACAGCATCAGGTGAATCAGCCAAGGTGTTTTTTCTCTTGCTACTGCTTTGCATGGATGACTCTTTTTCATTATGTTCCTTTCTTTTCTTGAAGAACATTTCTAATGTGGCTTGTTTCTGCCTTTTTTTCAAAACCTTATGGAAGTGGCTCATGACCTCATCATTAAAGGTGTTCACAGTGCTGCTAGCGCTTCAGCTTAGCATTAGTCCTTTAGCTTAGCTTTAGTGCTTTCGCGCTAGCTTTAGCTTTATGAGAGTGATACGGACATAGTACTGTATCAACAACTTCCTGACTTCCCCAAAACAGCTTTATTAGGGTGATAAATAGTATCAACAACTTCTGGACTTCCCCAGAACACACATAGTATCAACAACTTCCGGTCTTCCGGAAGTCGTGCACTTTTCCTCCCTCTCGGTCTTGTTTTTCCTCGCACGTTTCTGCAGTTCAACTTCCGGTTTTCATTCGGTTTCCGGGATGAAAAAATCACGGATTTTTTTTTTTTCGGATTCCGATTTGTTCGAACTCTAGTGCATTCAGATTCTGAGGCTCCACTGTATTCTATATACACACATATACACATATACACACATTTGTGTTTATTTTTATATTGTTAATTTATATTTATATTTATATTTATATTTATATTTATATTTCTGGGATGGTTTAGTGAGCTGTCCAGGGTTTACACTGCCCTCACCCTGAATCGACTAGTTTATATATATATATATATATATATATATATATATATATATATATAAATAGAGAGGAACAAATATAAAGAGAAATATGAAAATCTGGGCATGTTAAAAGTGCAGCAGTGAGTGGCCTCTTGAAGGACAGCCCCCCCCACCCCCACCCCCCATCTCATAATTCAAACAAAAACAAAGTGGGACCAGGTTTCAAAGGTCAAACCTACAGAAGCCCAGGAGTCAGTGGGAGGGATGGAGAACAGATTAAAGTTGAAAGCTACAAATTTGCACACATGTGAGGGGGAAAAAACAGCTACCAAAATAATCAGACCAAACCATGGCTATTCAATGATGAGGACCAGGTCATGAAATCAGTCCCAAATGGGGGGTCAGAGCAAT
Organism: Plotosus lineatus; assembly: GCA_024760905.1. Classification (NCBI taxonomy): domain Eukaryota; kingdom Metazoa; phylum Chordata; class Actinopteri; order Siluriformes; family Plotosidae; genus Plotosus; species Plotosus lineatus. Next base: position 1,367,780 of record CM045747.1, on the reverse strand, counting down.
ACATCCTGAAAAACATTTACATTACATTAAAAGATACAGATATACTAAAGTCCACCAGTAAAGCTAACTGGGTTATCAAAGGCCGGCCATGTCTCTCACTGTCGATGGTGTGAGGCATGTAAAAGAACCATTGCTGACTTTCGACAAGAGTAGGCTGCAAAGCCGTCGGCGTGTTTCCGCCCTGCGATGGCCTGGCGAGCTGTCCAGGGTGAACTCTGCCCTCGCCCGAAGTTGGCTGGGATGGGCACCAGCCTCCCCGCGAGCCTAATTAGGATGAAGCGGTTACAGAAAATGAACTGAAATGATATACTAAAGTACCACAAAACATCAAAGTGCATATATGATATTTTATAAATGCATAATTACATTAGTAAAGTGTATTATATCACAACGTACAGACCCAAAGAATTTCTACATTTAAATGACAATATGCACCACACTGACGCATTAATCCACTGAGCCATGTAACACACATGTGCCCGGTGTGATGTGTGATAGAAGAGTATCGGCAAGAATGAAAGGAAAAGTTTACAAGACAGTGTTGAGGCCAACGATGTTGTATGGTTTAGAAACTGTGGTGCTGAGGAATAGACAGGAGGCAGAGCTGGAGGTAGCAGATATGAAAATGTCGAGGCTCTCTTTGGGAGTAACGAGGATTGATAGGATCAGGAATGAGTACATCAGAGGGACAGCACATGTAAGAGGTTTTGGAGACAAAGTCAGAGAGTCTAGATTGAGATGGTTTGGTCATGTACAGACGAGGGATGGTGAGTATATTGGTAGTAGGATGCTGATGTTGGAACTACCAGGCAGAAGGTCTAGAGGAAGACCAAAGAGAAGATTTATGGATGTGGTGAAGGAGGACATGAAGGTAGTTGGAGTAAGAGTAGAACATGCAGAGGACAGGGTGAGATGGAGGCGGATGGTTCGCTGTGGCGACCCCTGAAGGAAGTAGCCGAAAGGAAAAGAAGAATAAGAAAGAAGAGAACATCCACGTCACACAACTGTTCTAACAACAACAACAACAGGAGTGGAGCATGGTACTCAGTACAACTATAACAACAGAAAAATGATTCAGAATAGTGAATACTACTACTACTACCACTACTAATAATAAAAATAATAATAATGAGAAGAAGAAGAAGAAGAAGAAGAAGAAGAGAATTAAATCAATATTTTAATAAGAAAAAAATACTGTTTATCATCATGGATTTAGTACTTTAACTACAATATTAAAGCTCTTCATAAATTAATTCTAATCACTAATTTCATTAACAGAACTTTTGCCTTACTGATTTCAACACCAATGTTTTACATCTAATCAGAGAAATGATGTTTTGATTTAATAAGAGCAGTGAAGTCGAGTGTTTATGTTGTCAGGGCAAAATGCAGATGGTGGCATGCAAATGAGAGACGTGCAGTTGTGAGTTTTATTAGTGTTTATGTGAGAACCATTGCACAAGCATCACAATATTCTGGTGAGGCATCAGAACCCAGTGGGGCCATCATGTCAGAGTTAGTGTAAGGTATCTTAAAATACCTTCTGAGTTTATATTCTATACATACAATCATATATATATATATATGTGTGTGTGTGTGTGTGTGTGTGTGTGTGTGTGTGTGTGTGTGTATATACTGTATATACACATACAGTAGGGCCTTGACCATTCAAGGTTTTGCACTCACGGCTTTGTATATTCGCGGAAAGCCGAACAACTGTGATTCAAATTCATCCAATGGCTATTCTCCCTCCTGCTGATTGGTTGAGTTGATGTAACGCCCCTTTTCCTAATTCGCGCACACTTTGTCCCTGTGCTTTTTTAGTGTGTGTGTTTTTACTTACAGTTAAGCTCCATCATTCCACCCAAACGCTGCGCACCTCCTCAGGAAACTGGTAAGGCGCCGAATCGCCAGAAAAAGGTAATGACGCTGCATGAAAAAGTAGAACTGCTTGATATTATTCAGGAAGGAAAACGTTTTGCTGCAGAAGTGCTAAGAAGGTGAATGTTGTATGAAACAAGGTCATCATCAGAATGGAACCTGCCTTAGTATTCTGGATACTTCTAGTTCAGGGATCGGCAACCTTTGCCATTCAAAGAGCCATTTGGACCCGTTTTTCACATTAATGAAAACACTGGGAGCCACAAATCCTTTTTTGACATTTAAAATCAAATAACACTGCATATAATGTTTTCCCTTTTTTCCTTCATGTTAATATAAAACAACAATGTGTTGCATTGATTTAATGGCTGCAGCCAGATGTGTACTAAAGTATTCAATGTGCATTTGCTCACATAAAAGATCGGAAGTCCGAATAAGCCGCGCTTCGTCTCACAAGCTTCATGTGTTACTTGCAACAAGCGCATACTTTCAGTGGACCATGTCACAAATCTCATTCACCGTCTCTTACTTCAGCTGTGATTTCTGTTCCTGGATTACAAACCCAGCTGAAAAATCTCTCTCGCTTGATGCTCTGCTGCTGGCTGTTGGTGAGAGTACTCCTTTCCATGAGTACCAAAATTTGTAAATCCACCAATGCAGCAGATCAATAACACACACACAAAATCACCCCGCCCATACCAGATAAATATCTGCCCACACCCATGACTATTAATTTTCATCTATGTAATTTTCAACACTAAAAGGGTGTTATGGGCAGGTGAATATGTGTGAATGTAAATAGAAAAATAATGGAAGAGTCACATGGTGTGACTCAGTGGTTTGAGTCTGTAATTTTCCATAGAGGACTGGAGTTGCGCAATCCAAAAGAGGGGAGGAGCAACACAGACATGTTCAGGCTTGTCTGGGCTTGCCTGGGCTTGTTCAGGCTTGTACCAGAGAGAAAACAACTTGTTGGAGGAATCTATATTAAGGACCTGTGGCCGACTGGCTAGGGGCTCTGCCAGTCTCCTCGTGGCTCTTCGGGTGGATCATGGATCAACTCATTTCAGGTGAACCATGGAACACACTTCACCTAAGTTTTGTTGTTCTGGAATTTACTAAATTTATCCTGCTGCAGGGGCTTATGACTATGGGACCCTTGGCTAATTTGTATAGGTTTAGGTCTACGCTGTACATAATGTGAATTTTGTCTTGTTTTGCTCATATTAGTAAAGTGTATATAGTTTATGTTGTGGTCTGTCGTGCTTTGTTGGTTTCGCAGGGCAATTTCAATCATTTTCCTATCCGTAACAAGTGGGGGCTCGTCTGCTAGAATCCATTAGGCATAAAGAGCATTTTTGAAAGAGTACCCACTGGGTACCTGTAGGTACCCAACCGTTGCAGGAGTCTGCCTTAGGTAGATTATCCTATCATTCAGGTGAAATCTGGTTTAACTACCCCTGGAAGTACGAAGTGCTTCCGACATGAGTAAATAAGCAGCATTTTCTTTTTGCAGTTGACCCGCGGGTTGCTAACCCCTGATATAATGCAATGCAAAGTAAAATAATGCAATACCTCCCCCTAATGGGCATTTTTTTGAAAACTACAGTCTGTATGTTTAAAGAATGGATTATACTGTGTTCTTTTATAATATATATATATATATATATATATATATATTACATATATGCATATATATATATACATATATATGCTGTATAATGTTTATATTCTATTATCAATAAATATCACAGTAAAAAATTAAGTTTTTCTTAATCATTACTACAGTGTACTACATTAATACTGTATTAATGAGTAAGACTGTCTATAGGATGAGTTTAATAAGCATATTTTAGCGCATGTAATAGATGCATAGTATTTTACTTCCGGTTGATCATTTGCATATGATACATATAATATGATACATGGGGTTTTACTTCCGGGTACAGAACTCGCGGATTATCTTCATTCGCGGGAGGGGCCGGAATCAAACCCCCGCGAATAACGAGGGCCTACTGTGCACATAGATAGCATTGTCACTAGTGGGCAGTGGTGGCCTAGTGGTATAGAGTGCTGGATAGCTAATCTAAAGGTTGGGGGTTTGAGTCCCATTCTCCACAAGATGGTCACTGTCCCCCTAGTGCAGCTAACTGGGTTATCAAAGGCTGACCATGTCTGTCACTGTCTATGGTGGAGGTTCATGTAAAAGAACCATTGCTGAGTTTTGTAAAGAGCAGCTGCAAAGCCGTCAGCGTGTTTCTGCCCCTTGCTAAACGGGTTGTGTCAGGAAGGGCATCCGACGTAAAAACCTCTGCCAATTCAAACATGCGATGATTTTCTGTGGTGACTCCTGATAAAGGGAAGATAAGATAAGATAAGATACAGCTTTATTAATCTCACAATGGAGAAATTCACTGTTACAGGCTCTTGAGGTACCATCAGTAGGGGGTGCAAAAATAGATACAAATACAAACATACACACATACATATATATTATATAAGTAAATAAATAAATAGATACATAAATAGTATAAACGAATAAACAATAAAAGAAAAGAAGGGAACGACTTTATAGATTGGCCTATATTAAAGTGTAATGTATCTGAGTGCAGAGTAGATGGGTTGATGTGGTTGACAGTCAGTGGGGTAGATGTGGTTGATTAAAGTGCACGGGGTTTTTATTGCACATAACCGGTATTTTCACAGACAGTTACAAAGTGGCGTTGTACAGTCTGACAGCGGTGGGAATGAACGACCTGCGGTAGCGCTCCTTCCTGCACTGAGGATGCCTCAGTCGTCCACTGAAGGAGCTACTCAGCTTCTCTACAGTCTGGTGCAGTGGGTGAGAGCTGTTGACCATGATGGATGTGAGCTTTGCTGCCATCCTCCTCTCACTCACCTCCTCCACAGAGTCCAGTGGGCAGCCGAGGACAGAGCTGGCCCTCCTGACCAGCTTGTTCAGTCTCCAAGAAGATAGCCTTGTCACTGCACAGCAGATACACAGGTTTCAATTAGACCGATAAAAACACTGCTATGTCTGCTCAGTGTTGATCCACCTGTTCTCCCCCTTAACTTCTCATATTTATAGTTTAAAAGAGACTTTTTGTCCAAGTTACCGGGCTGCTGTGCTAACAATAAGAACAAAGAGACTGCAGTTATCAATGTATATAATGGTCTGTGTAAATATTGCTTCATCTGCTGTTCAGCTGTCCCTCATTTGTCCATCCATAAATCCATCTATTCATTAATCTGCATCCATCCTTCTAATTGTCTGATAATCTTTAAATTTAATTTCCCATATCTGCCCATCACTCTCAATCCATCGCTCCATAAAAATCCATTCAGCTCGCTCTCTTTCATTTATTTTATACATCCAAATATTTATCTTTTACTTTCTTTTTTTTCATTTTCTTGTGCCTCTTTCAACAAAATACTTTTCATAAAGCTTTTATAACAGTTTAATCCTATTAGGGTCACGATGAGACCAGAGCCTATCTCATCCAGCTCTCCAGACCACTATACCACAAAACACAACCATTTACACTCCTATCTAGGGGAAATTTGAAATAGACAGTTAGGCCAATGTCTATGTTTTTGGACTGTGTTAGGAAACCAGAGTACCTCAAAGAAACCCGTGCATGTACAGCCCAGGACTTAAACCCAGGACTGGGTTGCAATTTGTAAGATTTATGTTTAAATACATTATTATTTTTTAATTATTTTTAATTGTAATGATAGTCTTAATGATTCCTGGTTTAAGCTTTGAGTGGAATGAATACACTGATTTTTAAATGTTTTTTGGTTTTGTTTTGTTTTTCTTCCTACCCACCTACTGCTTCACAAGGAATGTTTGGAGTTAAAACTTTCCAGAACATCTGATGAAATTCGATCTTCTCTGAAATTCCCCCATCACCCTGAAGCCTCCTCCACCTTTTCAAGCTCTGTCCATCGCTTCACTCCAGATAATAAACATCTTCCACCTCAACACACTCAGAGCCTCTTTATACTCAGTGTATGTTTTATCCATGCAGCAGAAACATTGAGCTTTTAATTTTCTCAGGTGGAACAGGAAGAAGCTGTACATCAGATAGGAAGTCAGAGAAAGGAAAAAGTGCTTAGTGACGTACAGGAGGATGCTGCATTCTGAGAAAGTCTCTATTTGGACAGAGCGTTAAGCCCTGGGTGGGAAGGAGTCACAATGATCAAGAGACCAGAAATTCATAAAGAAGCTCTGTGATGTTCAGAGAGAAGTCTCAGGTTATATGAAGTGGTATATAATATAATTTATTCATTCATTAATTTTCTGATCCTCGATATTCGAATTATGGTTGAAGGGAGGCTGGAGCCCATCTCAACCGTCTCTGGGCGAACGTGGAGTACACCCTGGACGGCTTCCCAGGTCATCGCAGGGCAGAAACACGCTGATGGCTACGCAGCTTCTCTTGACAAAAGTCAGCGATGGTTCTTTTACATGAACCTCCCACCACAGACAGTGAGAGACATGGTCAGCCTTTGATAACCCAGTTTGTGCACTGGGGGGATAGCAGTGACAACCCGGTGGTAGTGGGGCCTGAACCCCCAACCCTAAGATCAGTGATTCAGCACTGAGCCACCAGGCCACCACTACCACAATAGAATTTAATATTTTATCATTAGTTTTCATATTTAATATTTTACTACCACCTAGAGGCGAAACTGCGCAGCGCAGTGTTTAAAGATACAGTACCGCCATACTTCATTCATTGCTTTTCTATCCGGTTCATCCCAATTAGGGTTGCGGGGAGGCTGGCGTCCATCTCAGCCGACTGAGGGCAAGGGAAAGGTACACCCTGCACAATCATGGGAGAACCTTCAAACTCGACGCGGAAACACCACAAACCTGGAGATCCAACCCAGGTTCTACCTTCCGACTGTAAAGCATCGTCCTGACCATTAAAGCACCAGGCTGCACGGTCATATTAACCAAATTCAATTCATTAACAGAACTGTTTAAAAATAATTATCACATAAATCGTAATGTTTTAATGCATAAAAGCTTCGTGAAACAAATCATTGTTGCAGTTTATAATGTCAGGGTGTGATTCGCATCTTAAAGAACGTTTTACTGACTGTGAGATGCAGGCATCAGGCATATTTATCTTAAAACAATAATACAATTCGTGGAATATAAGCATGGCAGCGCAGTGTTCTGGAGATTATCACTGTTTTGGGTTCGAATCTCAGTCAAATGTTGTTTGTGTGTGGAGTCTGTATGTTGTGTGTGTTTTCTCTGGGTTTACATGTGCTGTGGGTTTCCTCTTTGTTTACGTATAGTGTGGGTTTCCTCTGGGTGTACATGTGGTTTGGGTTTCTTCTGGGTTTACATGTGGTGTGGGTTTCCTGTTGGTGTACATATGGTGTGGGTTTCCTCTGGGTTTACATGTGGCGTGGGTTTCCATGTTGTGTTGCCCACATGGGCATTGAAGTCTCCCATGAGAATGAGTGAGTCCCTCGGAGGACCATTCTCCTACACGCTCCTAAACTTTAATAAAGACAGCACATTTGTCTTTGTTTTAAAAGGCATTTAAAAATCTCTTTATTATTCATTTTAGTGAGGTTGAGACTATAATGAGACCCAGACTGAATGTGCTGTTACTACAGAAATGCTAACATTTTAGTATACGTGCAGTTATCTAAACCTAGGATTTAATTGCACCGATCTGTACACTAATACGGATGTTATATACTACTACCACAAGAGGGCACTAGAGTAATTATTGGATTAACGCACAACGCTTGATCAAAAAAGATCTAAATATTATTAGTGTTTTCACTTTGTTGCATGTATCATGTAGCTATTCCAGGCCCTTCTGTCTATACCTCACTGATATTGTCATAAATTAACAATAATTATATTGTTCGAACAGAAAGAAAGGAGTAACAGGCTCAGTTTAACTCCAGAGTGCAGCACTGACTCTGGCTCTGTGTGTTTCAGGAATTTGCATTAGCACCACTGCTAGCAAAAACATGGTTCAAGAGTCTGATGCACTTTTGAGGTGTTGCAGTTCCATCGCCGCCTTGGTTTGGGCTGCGGGTCCCTTCTTCTGAAAAAGAGCCACGATTTCCTCAAATGTCTTCCCTTTAGTCTCAGGAACTCGTAACCACGTGAAGACAGTGAATCCGAAAAGGAGAACCATGAAGATAATGAAAACGTACATATCGCAGAGATTCTGTAAAAAAAAAATAAAAATAAAAAAAATAAAAGGTTTAATAAATAATTCTTTGATTAGAAAGAAATTGTTTCTGTGCTAAACTGCAGACTGTTCATTACACTGTCCGTAAAATTACAAATGCAAATACCAAACATTTGGGGAAGTTGCCCTTATTATCTATGCAGGTGGTGTGGCCTCTGTGTCAGTCCCAGTGTAGGTGTGGCATCTGTGTTAGTCCTAGTGTATGAGGTGTGGCCTCCATGTTAGTTCTTGTGTAGGAGGTGTGGCCTCTGTGCAAGTTCCAGAGTAGGTGTGGATGTGGTGTCAGTCCTTGTGTTGGAGGTGTGGCTCATGTTTATCTAAAGACACTCAATTAAGAAGGCGTGGCCTGTATCCTTATGTCACAGTTGTGATATTTGTGTCAGTCCTTGTGTAGGAGGTGTAGCTTCTGTATCAATCCTTGAGTAGGAAATGTGGTCCATGTTTGTCCTATGACATCCACTAAAAGAATCATGGCCTGTGTCCTTGTTTAGAAGGTGTAGCTGCTGTGTTTTTTTCTGAGAATTTTAAAATAGATGGTTTTTTTTGTCATAAAATGTAAAAAAAAAAGAAAAAAAAAAAAAGTAGGAGGGGCACAGTACTGATCACTGCTAAATAGTGTACACTTGAGGGATTATATCTGATCAGAGAGAGACACAGCTGTTTTCCCAACAGGACTAAGAGCACCCGGTGCACCTTACCTTTATGTAAGGGAAAAACATGCCAATGATGAAGTTACTTGTCCAGTTGCAGAATCCAGCAAGGGCGATGGCTGCAGGTCGTGGCCCCTGACTGAACAGTTCAGCCACTATGAACCATGGGATTGGGCCTGGTCCGATTTCAAAGAAACTTACAAACAGAAAAACTGCCGCCATGCTCACGTAACTCATCCAGGAGTATGTGTTCTGGAATCACAAACAGAAGAAGGGACACTAAACATACTGGTGGTACAAGACAGTGGCAGAGAGGGAGATAATATTGTGTAGAATGGGTGATCACCTAAAAAAACAATAAAATAATAATAATAACCAGTTCATTTATGAATACATGTACAGACTCGTATCCAGGATTAAAACATACCATACATTATTTTTTATTATAAATTCATGTCACTGTTACAATTTTACAGTTAGTAGATTAAATAAAAATTAAGCAATATACTGTACTACTCTGTTTCTTTGATTCTTAGAGTTTGGTCCACATTGGTAACAACAGATGGAATTCATTTCCTGTGAAGGTTGGATCTGTCCTTTGTCACCGGTTCTGTTCATAATTTTTATGGACAGAATTTCTTAGTGCAACCATGGTGATGAAGAGTTCTGGTTTGATGGCCAATGGATCTCATCTCTGCTTTTTTGCGGATAACACTGTCATGGCTTCATCAATCCACCAACTTCACCAGCTCTCATTGGAGCGATTCGCAGCCAAATGCAAAATGGCCGGGATGGGAATTGATACCTCTAAGTCCGAGGCCACGGTTCTCAGTCGGGAAAAGGTGGAATGCCCCCTCTGGGTCTGGAATGAGGTCCTGCCCCAAGTTGAGAAGTTGAAGTATCTTGGGGTCTTGCTCACGAGCAAGGGAAGGATGGAGCGAGAGATTGACAGGCGAATCGCTGCGGCCTCTACTGTAAAGTGGAGCCTCGACCGGTCCATCGTGGTGAAGAGGAAACTGAGCCGCAAAGCAAAGGTCTCAATTTACCAGTCGATCTACATTCCAATCCTCACCTATGGTCATGAGCTTTGGGTAGTGACCGAAAGAACAAAATCGTTGATACAAGCTGCTGAAATAAGCACCCTTCGCCGAATAGCAGGGCTCCCCTTTAGAGATAGGTTGAGAAACTCAGCCATCCAGGAGGAGCTCCAAATAGAACCACTGCTCCTCCATGTTGGGAGGAGCCAGTTGAGGTGGCGCAAGCATCAGGTTAGACCTCCCCCTGAACACCTCCCTGGTGTAGGGTTTCGGGCATGTCCGACCAGGAAGAGACCTGGGTTCAACCCAGAGCATGCCAGATGTACTACCTCTTTTGGCTGGTCTGAGAACACCTCTATATCTCCCCAGAGGAGTGGGAGGAGGTGGAGGTGGAAAGGGATGTCTGTTTCTCACTGATCTTCATGACCCGATCTGAATTAAGAGGAAGAAGATGAAGATGATTCTATCTTGCATTTCTTCCCTTCTGCTAAGGTAGGTTTTTGACTTTTGTATAACTGTCTACTTGCTTCAGTTGTATTTGGTTGTTGTCACTAATATTTTCAAGTATAGGATTCTTATCTGGTTCTGTAGTGCTTAATCAGCTGTAGTTTCAGGCTTACTTAAAGTGTGAATTGGTGGCGGGACCCAGAAAGTATAGATTGAAGGTATACCAATACAAATGTGATGGTAACAACACAGACCATTTGTTAAAACAAGTACGCTGTCACAGTCTTAGACGAGGGTGACTGGAGGACTCTGGAACTGCCAATCTGCTGTGAAAAAGTCTGATTTAATCTCTATCGTTGCTTCTCACTACTCTATTGACTTTCTTGCACTCACTGAAACCTGGATTTCCTCACAGAACTCCGCCACACCAGCAACTCTTTCCTCTGTTAATGCTTCTCTTTTACTCCACGAGTAACTGGGAGAGGTGGTGGTACAGGCCTACTCTTGTCTCGAAGTTGGTGCTTCACACTACTTTTTCTGTCTCATCCAACCATCTCCTCATTTGAGCTTCATGCAGGAAAAGTCTCCTCTCAAATCAACCTCCTCATTATTGTTATCTACCGCCCTCCTGGACCCTTAGGACACTTTCTAGAAGAAATGGACACACTCCTCAGCACTTTCCCCACTGGCAACACCCCTCTGACTCTTCTGGGAGACTTTAATCTCTCCTCTGTCAAGCTCCAGTCCTCTTGCCTTGCTCCTGCTTCTTTAATCCTTTTCTTTAACTTTTAATAATTGCTGTCCTACACAAAGGAGGGAATCTCTTGGATCTTATTTTCAGTTGTCCACCTCCAGTCACAGATGTTAATTCCACTCCACTACACATCTCTGTCCACCACTTGCTTTCCTTTACTATTAACTTACTTATTCTATCGAACACTAGTGCTCAGTTTTCTTCCCCCACTCGACAAAATCTCCTTCATCTGTTGCTTCCTGTATGTTATCTTATCTTCCTAACCCAGTCTCTTTTTCTTCTCTCACACTCAAATCTACAACCGACACTTTTCTCTCTTAACTCTCTGCTTCTATGGCTGTCCTCTGCCCTTTGTCGACAAAAGCCAAGAAGACTTCTTGTTCAGTTCCTTGGCTATGGGAGCTATTTCAAAGCAAAGTGCAGACAACTCAAAGCAGCTGAGAGAAAGTGGAAGAAATCTCATCTTGAGTCAGATGTGGTTTCTAACCATGCTCTCCGATCCAAATTTTCATCTGTGGCTTCTGTTAAGATGGCCTTCTACAAGAAAAAGTTTGACACTGCTGCACAAGACCCACACAAACTTCACAACATCTTTTCATCCTCACCCAATTCATTTTCTCCACCTGCCCCTTCCCCCGAATCACTGAAGACTTTGCTAAATTCTTTGATGGGAAGATTAAACAAATCTTTGAGAAATTTACTTCCACCCCAACTCCTACATTACACAGCATAGATTCCACTTCTCCTTCCCTTGCACAGTTTTCCAATCTTACAAATGATGACATCCAGAAAGTCGTTGCATCATACAATCCTACCACCTGCTCACTAGATCCATTTCCATCCTCAATACTCCAGACTATCTTTCAAGACCTTATGCCATTTACATCCACTATCATCAATAATGCCACATCATCTGGTCAGGTACCAGAATTGTTCAAAAGAGCCAGGGTTAACCCATCTTAAAGAACCAATCTCTGGATCTATCAGACATCAGCAACTACAGGCCAGTATCACTTCTTTCTAAAATTCTTGAACACACTGTTTATAACCAAATGTCTTTTTATCTTTTATAGAATAATCTCATTGTCCCTAATCAAGTTGGCTTCAAAACAGCACATTCCAGAGAGACTGCACATGGCTGTTACAGAGAAGCTACATGCTGCAAGGTCAGCCAAAATGCCATCAGTTCTCGTCCTGCTCGAACTTTCAGCAGCATTTGACACAATCAACGACAAGACTCTCTTGTCCACCCTTAGGAGTTTGTGGTGTAGCATTGCTTCCTACCTGGAGGGTCACTCATATGAGGTTACATGGAGGGGATTCACATCCTCTCCATTCCAAATTTCCACTGGTGTTCCCCAGAGCACAATTCTTGGTCCACTTCTGTTCTCTCTTTATACAAAGTCCACTGGTGATGTCATATCCTCACATGGGTTCTCATACCACTGCTGTACCGATGACACTCGACATGTTCTCTGTTTTCCTAGCTCAGATACTGATGTTTCTGCTGGATCTCTACATGTCTGGCAAGTATCTCCTCATTGATGAAAGCTCACCAACTGATGCTTAATCCCAGCAAGATGGAATTGCTGTTAATCCCAGCTGACTCATCCTCACATTAAGATTTTGTAATCTGCTTGGACAACGCTCTGATCATTCCTTTGGGCACTGCACGAAGTCTTGGAGTAACTACAGATAAGTGCCTGTCCTTCTCTTCTCATATTACTAATCATTCTCAATCATATCAATTTCTTCTCTTTAAATATTGGTCCATTTCTTTCTAGGAAGGCAACTCAGATACTTGTTCAATCCTTCATCATCTCAAGACTAGATTACTGCAACTGACTCCTGGCAGGTCTACCTTTGAGCAATATTCGACCTCTGCAAATTATCCAGAATGCAACTGCACAGCTTGTTTTCAACCTTCTCAAATTTTCCCACACCACACGACTGCTACAATCTCTCTACTGACTTCCTGTAGCTGCTTGCATTCTATTTAAAGCACTAATGCTTGCTTACAAAGCCAAAAATGTACCTACCTACATCTTCCTACCTCAAAGCACTTACTATACCTCGCACTGCACCACATTGTTTCAGATCCTCTAGCACTGCGAGACTGACACCCCCCCCCCTCCCCGTGTACCAAAGAATAAGGAAAAAATGCATATAAACTCCTCTCTGTTTTGACTCCAAGGTGGGGAATGACCTTCCTCTGGACATCTAAGTCACTGTGTATCTTCAAACAGCAGCTGGAAACTTATTTCAGCAGTACTTAGATGAAGCACTATGCTGTATACACACACAGACGCACACACACACACATACACACACACACACACACACACACACACACACACACACACACACACACACACACACACACACACACACACACACACACACACACACACACCATCTGCCATCTGAGATTGACTGACAGAATACTTAGTTTGTGTTCTAACAAACCAGTGGGGCAGGTGGTGTAGTGGTTAGGGTGCTGGGCTCATGATCGGGAGGTTATGTGTTCAAATCCCAGTGAGACCCCCACTGTTGCATGTAGATGTTGCACTGTTGCATTGTTTACCTGTTGCATGGTCAAGTGGCCAAGTGGTTGGCAACCAAACCAGCTCCCCACCAGGTTCCAAATTTGGTGAGTCGGGTAGCTCGCCAGAGTGGTAGTACCTTCCCCCAGCAAGGGACCTTTGACTGAAGATCATGTCCTTACTGGTCGACCTGGTCCACCTAGCTAGCTGTATGGACCGCTTCCCGTCCGGCCATAAGCCTTGCCAGCATACAGGATAAGAAAAGGTAACTGATATCAAATCACACTGCTGTCTTGTAGGGTGTGCCTCTTCAGGCAAAGGCTAGGAGATGGCAAAATTCCGAGTACAAACCACCTGCTCACTTGCAGGTCATGTCTTTTCAGACAAGGCTAGGCCCACCGCCGACAACTGTGGTGGCATGGAGAGGGATGGGCTCCGCCATGCGACACTTGCCCTAGACACACCTTATGATGATAACCATTGCTCAATCCATACCGGCTCGGTCGTCATCCGGGTTAACAAGGGCCGTGCCTTCAGTTGCACATCAGGACAGAGGTGGAATGTTTGCAACTGGTGTGAAACAGAAAAACAGTCAGATTGGTCTCAGAAATAACATCTCTTTTGGTACCTGGAATGTGAAATCTCAAAGAGAAGATGGAAAAATAGAAGAACTCACCCACGATATGAGTAGATATCGCTGGAACATCCTAGGACCTATGAAGGCCACAAGTTGTACTTCAGCAGCCACAACGACAAGCATGAACATGGAGTTGGGTTCTTCATTCACAAGGACACTGTGAAATGCATCATGGAATGTCGGCCAGTCTCCAGTTGGCTCATTACCATCCATTTGAAGAGAACTCCCTTCAACATGACCATCATCCAGGCATATGCCACATCTTCAGATTACATGGACAGAGACGTGGAAGTTTTCTACGAACAACTACAAGAAATCATAGTTCAAACTCCTAAGAAAAACATCCTTGTGGTCCAAGGTGACTGGAATGCCAAAATTGGTGCAGAGGCGTATGCAAACTGGAAAGGAACATGCGGTCGTTACTGTAACACCAAGTCAAATGAAAGGGGCTTGAGGCTCCTGGAATTCGCCAGCTCTAATAATCTCATTGTGACAAACACATTTGTTCCCACAATGCATTCAGAAGATTTACCTGGCACAGCCCAAATGGAGAATGCCACAATCAAATCGACCACATCATGGTGAGGAGACACTTCTGCTCCAGTGTGAACATTGCCAAGACAGGGGGCTTTCCGGGAGCAGACATTGGAAGCAACCATGAACTTGTCATGATGACGTTCAAGTTGCACCTGAAGAGGATTAAACAACAGGGCCCCACTAGGATAAGATTTGACCTCGAAACACTAAGAGACCCAAAGGTGGCAGAAACCTTTCAAGCGATTGTTGGAGGGAAATTTGCAGTGCTCATACTACTTGATGCCGATGACACAGACACGGACACTTTGATCGATATCTTCAACACAGCAGTGAATAAAACAGCCAATAAGGTACTTGAAAACACCATCCTCTCAAGAAGCCTTGGGTCACAGCTGATGTCCTTGAGCTGTGCAACAAACGAAGCAATCTGAAGAGGAGGAAGAACAACGCAGAAGGCACAAAGGAATATAAGGAAGTCAACTGAGAAATCAAGAAAAGCATGAGAAAGGCAAAAGAAACTTGAATCGAAGGACAGTGTAAGAACATTGAAGAAAACCTGAAGAAAAACAACAGTAAGATAGCATACCAACTAGCAAAAGATTTGACCAGCGTCAATCAACGGCGAACCACCACAACTCAAGACAAAGACGGAAACTGTCTAACAGATGAGCATGACATCCTTAAGAGGTGGACGGAATACTGCTCGGAATTGTACAACTACAGTGCCACAGGAGACCCAGAAGTACTGAATGTCCCTCCAGAAACCAACAAAGACAACGACCCTATCCTTAGTGAAGATGTGGAAACAGCAGTGAAATAGCTCAAGAAGTGGATAATCAGCTGGAGTAGACAACATGCCAGGTGAACTGGTTCAGGCAGGGGGAGACGCTATGATTGATGCTTTATTGACCATCTGCAACAAGATTTGGCAAATGGGGGAATGGCCCACACTGCGGACCAAATCTGTCATCATCACCACCATCAGCCTTATCAGTCATCTGAGTAAAGGGATGCTGAAAATCATGCTAAACCGACTGCAGCCAGAATCTGAGTAGATCATCGCCGAAGAGCAGACAGGCCTTGGATCAGGGTGCAGCACAACAGAGCAGATCTTCAATCTCAGGATACTGTGCGAGAAGTACCTCCAACACCAGCAAGACATCTACCATGTCTTTGTGGACTTCAAGAAGGTGTTCGATGGGGTTTGGCATGCAGCTCTGTGGGCTACCATGAGATAGTACAACATCAACACCAACCTGATCAGAGTGATTAAACACTTTTATGACAAAGCCGCCAGTGCCGTATACTTCAACAACAGCATAGGAGATTGGTTCAGGACTACAGTTGCTGTTAGACAAGGCTGTTTTCCCTCCCCCACTCTCTTCAACATCTTCCTAGAGAGGATCATGACTGATGCTCTAGAAGAACATGCGGGAAACAGTCAGCATCGGTGGCAAGACAATCACAAACTTGTCGATGTCATTGAATGCTTTGCAGGAAAGGAAGAGAATCTAGTGAACCTAGTTAAACGTCTTGACATGACCTTTGCAGCCTACGGCATGCAGATCAGTGCAGAGAAGACAAAGCTGATGACAAACAATACAAATGGCTTCATCACTGACATCAGGATCAGCAGTGAGAAGCTGGAGACAGTCACAAGCTTTAAATACCTAGGAGCAATTGTCACAGACCAAGGATCCAAGCCCATACTGGCCATGATTACACAGACCACCGCAGCGCTTACAAAACTTAAAATCATCTGGAGTGACAGAAACATTGCCTTCAGCTCAAAGATTAGATACGTTCTTTGGTCACGTCCATTTTTCTGTACCCCTGTGAATCATGGACACTAACAGCCGATCTCGAGAGAAAGATCCAGGCCATGGAGATGAGATGCTTTCGACGACTCCTCGGCATCTCTTACAAGGATTACATCACAACAAAGCAGTAAAGAACAGAATTACACAAGCCATCGTCCCCCAAGAAAAGTTATTGACTACAGTAAAAAAACGGAAGCTGAAGTGGTTCGGACATATCACACGATCATCAGGGCTTTCCAAGACAGTCCTGCAAGGCACAGTGCAGGGAGGAAGGAGGAGAGGCAGACAAAGGAAGAGATGGAAGGAAAACATCCCAGAATGAACAGGCCTAAAGCTGAGCGACGTAGTGAGAGCGTCTGAGAGCCGATGGCGGGAGCTGGTTGGCAGATCAATAGTGGTGCCCCAAATGGTTGTTCAGCCTATGGGATAGATAGATAGAGAGGGCTCCAGCCTCCCTGCCACCCGAATAGAATTAATCGGTTTGGAAAATTAATAAATGATTGTGATAATGAACATGAATATTTTACTGTTGGTATGTCTAAAAAGTTCAGTTCAGTTCATGTTCTTTAATCGCTTAATCCTAATTAGGGTCACAGGGAGGCTGGTGCCCATCCCAGCAGACTCCACGCGAGGGCAGAGTACACCCTGGACAGCTGGCCAGGCCATCACAGGGCGTAAACACGCTGACGGCTTCACAGCCTACTCTTGTCGAAAGTCAGCAATGGTTCTTTTACATGACTCATACCATAGACATTGAGAGACATGGCCGGCCTTTGATAAGCCAGCTAGCTGCACGGGTGTGTGCGTGTGTGTGTGTGAGTGTATGTGTGTGAGAGAGAGAGTGTGTGTGTGTGTGTGTGTGTGTGTGTGTGTGTGTGTGTGTGTGTGTGTGTGTGTCAGTGACAACCTTGTGGAGAGTGGGACTTGAACTCCCAACCTTAGGATCAGCGATCTTGCACCCTATAACACTAGGCCACCACTGCCCTACCTAAAAAGTCACATGATCAAACACACCCTCGTCTCACTGACACAGAGGGTAGAGAAACATGATGAGTTGAATTTTAATGATCTCACCTGGTAAACGAGTCCGACTGTCATTCCTCCGGCACAGCAACACATTCCACCCAAGCCAATTAACATAAGGGTTCTCCTACCAGCCCGGTCCACAAGAATCACCTGCACACACACACACACACACACACACACACACACACACACACACACACACACACACACACACACACACACACACACACCTTCTTAATTAACCCAGCAATGCAGAAAAAAATCGAACGATGCATTTTCTATAACAGGTAATAACGTGTTCATGTGCACTATATACTGAATGTAGCCATGAGGCGGGGGGGGGGGGGGGGGGGGGGACTAACCAGTGTCTCTCCCCCTTATGCCGGTCCCAAGCCCGGATAAATGCAGAGGGTTGCGACAGTAAGGGCATCCAGCATAAAACTTCTGCCACATTTCCCATGCAAATGATCAAAACAAAATTCATACCGGATCGGTCGAGGCCCGGGTTAACAATGACCGCCATCAGTGCTATCAACCAACAGGGTGCTGATGGAAATTGGACTACTGTTGGTCAAACACATCGAAGAAGGAGAGGCGTGAGGCATGTCCGTAGGCAGAGAGAGAAGAGGAAATGCGCGAGCCTAGGACTGAGACTAGGGACTTTGAATGTTGGAACTATGCAAGGAAAAAATAGAGAGCTGGCTGACATGATGCAGAGGAGGAAGGTGGACATACTGTGTGTTCAGGAGACCAGGTGGAAAAGTAACAAGGCTAGAAGCTTATGAGCAGGGTTTAAACTGTTTTATCACGGTGTGGATGGGAAGAGAACTGGAGTAGGAGTCATCTTGAAGGAAGGGTTTGTCAGGAATGTTCTGGAAGTGAAAAGAGTGTCAGACAGAGTGATGAGTCTCAAGTTAGAAATTGAAGGCGTGATGGTCAATGTTGTTAGTGCTTATGCCCACAGGCAGGATGTGAGCTAGAAGAGAAGGAGAGATTCTGGAGTGAATTAGATGAAGTGATCCAGAGGTGAAAGAGTGGTCATTGGGGCAGACTTCAATGGACATGTTGGTGCAGGAAACAGAGGGGAAGAGGAAGTGATGGGCAGGTTTGGTATCCAGGACAGGAACGCAGAAGGAGAGATGTTGATAGATTTTGCAAAAAGGATGGAAATGGCTGTGGTGAATACTTTCTTCAAGAAGAAACAGGAGCATAGGGTGACTTATGAAAGCGGAGGTAAGAGCACACAGGTAGACTACATCTTGTGTAGGCGATGTAATTTGAAGGAAGTCAGTGACTGCAAAGTAGTAGTGGGTGAGAGTGTGGCCAAACAGCATAGGATGGTGGTGTGCAGGATGACGCTGATGGTGAGGAAGGTGAAGAAGGCAAAGGCAGAGCAGAAGACAAAGTGGTGGAAGCTGAAAAAGGAAGAGTGTCGTGTTGTCTTCAAGGAGGAGTTGAAACAGGCTTTGGGTAGTCAGGAAGTGCTTCCAGATGACTGGACAACCACAGGCAATGTGATCAGGGAGACAGGTAGGAGGGTACTTGGTGTGTCCTATAGAAGGAAAGTAGATAAGGAAACTTGGTGGTGGAATGAGGAAGTGCAGGCGTGTGTATAAAAGAAGAGGTGAGCTAAGAAGAGGTGGGACACAGAGGACCGAAGAGAGTAAACAGGAGTACAGGGAGACACAGCATAAGGCAAAGGTAGCGGTGTCAAAGGCCAAACAGAGGGTGTGTGATGACTTCTATGATAGGTTGGACAGTAAGGAGGGAGAAAATGATTTATACAGGTTGGCACAACAGAGAAATAGAGATGGGAAAGTTATGCAGCAAGTTAGAGTGATAAAGGACAGAGAGGGAAATGTATTGACTGATGACAGAAGTGTGCTGGGAAGATGGAAAGAGTACTTTGAAGAGCTGATGAATGAGGAAAATGAGAGAGAGAAAAAAGTAGAAGGGGTGACCGTTGAGGACCAGGAAGTAGCAAAGATTAGTAAGGGTGAAGTGAGGAGAGCATTGAAGAGGATGAAGAGTGGAAAGGCAGTTGGTCCTGATGACATACCGATTGAGGTATGGAAGTGTCTAGGGGAGGTAGCAGTAGATTTTCTGACAAGTATATTCAATAAGGTCATAATGAGCAGATGCCGGAGGAATGGAGGGGAAGTGTGCTGGTGCCCATTTTTAAGAACAAGGGAGATGTACAGAGTTGTGGCAACTACAGAGGGATAAAGTTGATGAGCCATACAATGAAGTTATGAGAAAGAATAATGGAAGCTCGACTAAGGGCAGAGGTCAGCATTTGTGAACAACAGTTTGGTTTCATGCCAAGAAAGAGCACCACAGATGCAGTGTTTGCTTTGAGGATGTTAATAGAGAAGTCCAAAGAAGGTCAGAAGGAGCTGCATTGTGCCTTTGTGGATCTGGAGAAAGAATATGACAGGGTGCCGAGAGAAGAACTGTGGTATTGTATGAGGAAGTCTGGAGTGGCAGAGAAGTATGTTAGAGTGGTGCAGGACATGTATGAGAGATATAAAACAGTTGTGAGATGTGCTGTCGGTGTGACAGAAGAGTTCAAGGTGGAGGTGGGACTGCATCAAGGGTCAGCTCTCAGCCCCTTCTTGTTTGCTATGGTGATGGACAGGCTGACAGATGAGGTTAGATAAGAATCTCCATGGACTATGATGTTTGCAGATGACATCGTGATCTGTAGTGAGAGCAGAGAACAAGTGGAGGAAAATCTAGAGAGGTGGAGGTATGCCTTGGAAAGGAGGGGAATGAAGGTTAGTCTCAGTAAGACAGAATACATGTGTGTGAACGACAAGGACCCAAGAGGAACGGTGAGGTTAGAGGGGGCAGAGATAAAGAAGGTAGAGGATTTTAGGTACTTAGGCTCAACAATCCAGAGCAATGGAGAGTGTGGAAAAGAGGTAAAGAAGCGCATGCAGGCAGGTTGGAATGGATGGAGAAAAGTGTCGGGTGTGATGTGTGATAGGATAGTATCGGCAAGAATGAAGGGAAAAGTGTACAAGATGGTGATGAGGCCAGCGATGTTGTATGGTTTAGAAACAGTGGCCCTGGGGAAAAGACAGGAGTCAGAGCTGGAGGTATCAGAGATGAAAATGTTGAGGTTCTCTTTGGGAGTAACGAGGATGGATAGGATCAGGAATGAGTATGGGAGGGGCCCATAATGGGAACAATGCGTGTCTGTCAATGGGGTAATGTCGGATCTTAAGTCTGTTCAAACAGGTGTACCACAGGGGTCACTTTTGGGCCCGTTGTTGTTTTCCGTCTTCATCAATGACCTGTGTCAATTGCCCTTTGACTGTAATACCAAAGTATGTTTGTATGCGGACGACACAGCCGTATTTGTCCGCTCGATGAATGGCAATGTTATCTCAGAGCTGCTTCAAATGGAAATGACTCAAGTCTCTAAGTGGTTGGATAGAAATGCT
Organism: Plotosus lineatus; assembly: GCA_024760905.1. NCBI lineage: Eukaryota > Metazoa > Chordata > Actinopteri > Siluriformes > Plotosidae > Plotosus > Plotosus lineatus. The sequence continues at coordinate 1,346,766 of CM045747.1, read as the reverse complement.
CTTTCATTGAATACGAAGAAAACAAAAGTAATGCTATTAGGCTCTAAACGGAAAACAAAGGGAATTTCACTATCAGTGAAGCATGGAAACGAACCCATTGAACAAGTGCACGATTTTAAGTACCTTGGCGTTATAATAGACAGTCATTTGATTTGGGCCAAGCACATTGACTGCATAGTGCAGAAGATCTCTAGGACCATCTGTTACCTCTCAAGGACAAAGAGTTATCTTCCGGGTGAAATACTTAAAATGTTTTTCTGTAGCATGATCTTACCTCACCTTGATTACTGCAATGTTGTATGGGGAAGTGCAGCCAGTTGTTACATAACGAGGTTACAGAAGCTACAGAACAGATTCACTCGATTAGTACTTAAGGCAGACTGTTTGACCCCGCACAAGATAATGCTTCATAAACTAGATTGGCAGTCAGTCACCCAGAGAATCCACTATCAATATTGTGTCCTTGTATATAAAGTCGTCAATGGACTTGCCCCAACATATTTGCAATCTTTGATAACAAAACAAAATCCTTATTTTCAAACCAGATATGCAATTAGCGTGGATCTCAAATTTGGAACAATTTACCTGATTTCATCCGAAATGCCACCTCTGTTAACTCGTTCAAACGGCAATGTAAAATGCTTAGCTTAATCGATAGACTTTAGATATTTTGTGCACATGAGTATGGTTGTGTGAAGTATGTGTGCAAGTGGTTGCTGTGTGTGTGCGTACGCGTCCATTTATGTGTGCGTGTACGGCTTTGGGTTTGGGTGTGTGCCGGTGTATTGGCGTGGAAGTGAAAATGTATGTGTGTGTGCATGTTGGTGTGTGAGTGTGTGTGTGTGTGTGTGTGTGGGTGTGTGTGTGTGTGTGTGTGTGTCTGTGTTTGTATTTGTATGAGGTCTTTTCTTACACCATTATTCTATATCTCTCCTGGATTTGACTGTATTGTTTTGTTCCTTTTATGTTTCATTGGCTGGTGTAAAACCCTTGTCTTGTGAACGATCTATATGGACCTATGTAAGTTTGTGTTTTATGTTCCCTCTTTGTTTGTAACTTTGTGCTTTTTACTCAAATTGTATTTTGCACGTGATGCAGGGCCCCTTGGCAGAGCAGTTCTGTGTGAGCTGAAAGGGCTACCCTGCTAAAAGAAAACTGAATAAATAAATAAATAAATAAAATGAGTACATCAGAGGGACAGCACATGTTAGATGTTTTGGAGACAAAGTCAGAGAGGCTAGATTGAGATGGTTTGGACATGTACAGAGGAGGGATAGTGAGTATATTGGTAGTAGGATGCTGAGTTTGGAACTACCAGGCAGAAGGCCCAGAGGATGACCAAAGAGAAGATTTATGGATGTGGTGAAGGCGGACATGAAGGTCGTTGGAGTAAGAGTAGAAGATGCAGAGGATAGGGTGAGATGGAGGCAGATCATTTGCTGTGGCGACCCCTGAAGGGAACAGCCGAAAGGAAAAGAAGAGGAAGATGTGCACTATATACCGAGTGGTTTAGGATGTTCCATAATGACTTGATTGAATTAATGTTGGTTTATATTTCTATACTTTGAGTGTGGTTTGTGACAGTGTTTTTCAACCTTTTTTGAGCAGAGGTACTTTTTTATTGAAAAAATCACGAGGAACACCACCAGCAGAAAATTCTACAACTATGAAACTCTGTAGTCTATGAAACTCTATATTAACAATATAAATTAATTAATTAATTCATTCATTCATCCATTGATTAATCTTCTTCTGCTTAATACATGGTTGGGCCACAGGGCCAGCAATGAGGTCCAGACGTCCCTCTCCCCAGCCACTTCTTTCAGCTCTTCCATGGGGACATCGAGACATTTCCAAACCAGATGAGAGACATAGTCCCTTCAGCGTGTTCTAGGTCAACCCTGGAGTCTCTTCCTGGTTGGACATGTCCGAAACACCACACCAAGGAGGCGTTTGGGAGGCATTCTGACCAAATGTTTGAGCCATCTCTACTGGCTCCTGTCAATGCGGAGGAGCAGCAGTTTTACTCCGAGCTCCCCGGATGGCTGAGCTTCTCACCCTATCTCTAAAGGAAAGAACCACTACCCAGCGAAGGAAGCTCATTTCAGGCACTTGTATCCATGATCTTGTTCTTTTGATGACTACCCAAAGTTGGTCACCATTGATGAAGGTTGGAACGTAGATTGACTGGTAAATTGAGAGCTGAGCCTCAAGACTCAGCACCATCTTCACCATGACGGACCGGCTTTATAGGCTTCACAGGCTTTATCGCCGAGGCTGCAGTGATCCACCTGTCAATCTCCCACTCCATTCGTCCCTCACTCGTGAACAAGACCCTGAAATACTTCAACTCTTCCACTTAAAGCAGGACCTCATTCTCGACCCAGAGGGTGCATTCCACTCTGTTCTAACAGAGGGCCAATGCCTCAGACTTGGAGGTGCTGATTTTCATCCCGGTCACTTTGCACTCGACTTCGAATCACACAAATGAGAGCTGGAGGTCCTGGCTTGATGAAGCCAAAAGGACATCATCCACAAAACTCACAGACGGGATCTGATGGACACCAAACAAGAACTCCTCAACGGCTCGGCTGCGCCTAGGAATCCTGTCCATAAAAATTATGAACAGAATCGGTGACAAAGGACAGCCTTGGCAGACTCCAACCCTCACTGGAAATGAATTTGACATGTTGTTCCTAATACGGACCAAACTCTGGCTCTGGTGATACAGCAACTGAATGGCCTGTACAACAGGTCCAGAACACTGAACTCCCAAAGCATTCCCCACAAGATAACCTGAAAGAGGAAATCCTTTGTGGATTTAACGAATTTTAAAAAGGGGGACCGGAGGGTGTGTTTCAATTATCGTGGAACACACCCTCCGGTCCCCCTTTTTAAAATTGCCACAGCAGAGGAACGGCCCCTGATTACCACGTTGTCACAGCAGCATGTTTGGCCTGTCAGTACCTGTCTGCTGCCTCAGGCGTCCCACAGGACAATAGGACCTGATCGCCTCCTTTTTCAGCTGAATCGCACCATTCACCACTGGGTTCGGGGGTTACCACCACAACAAGAATCGATGACCTTCCGGCCACAGTTATGGGCCGCTGCCTCAGCAATGAAGGCAGGGAACATGGTCCATTCAGATTCCATTTCACCCACCTCCTTCAGGATGTTGTTGTAGCTCTGTCAGAGATGGGAGTGAAAGGCCCCTCTGACAGGAGACTCCGCCAAACTTTCCTAGGAGAACCTAATTACATGTTTGCGCCTGCCAGATCTGGAGGGCAGCCTCCAATGCCATCAGAGCCAGCTCACCACCAGTGCTATAGGTTAATAGCTCAGCTCCCCTCTTCACCAGAGTGTCCAGAACATGTGCCTGTAAGTCTGGTGACACAACTACAAAGTCGATCTTCAAACTGCAACCTAGGGTGTCCTGGTGCCAAGTGTACTTATGGACACTCTTATGTTCGAGCATTTTCTTTTTGATAAACAAACTACGATGAGCACAGAGGTCCTACAACAAAACACCATTTGGGTTCAGACTGGAGAGGTCGTACCTACCAATCACACCCTTCCAGGTCACACTATTGTTGCCCATATTGGCACTGAAGTCTCCCGGAACAATGAGTGAGTTTCCCGGGGGAGCATTCTCCAACACATCCCTTAAAGATTCCAAGAAGGGTGGGTACTTTGAACTGTCATTTGGTGCATAAGCACAAACAACAGTCAGGACCCTTTCGTCGACAGGGAAGAACCCCAACATATGGACACCGAGATGGAGAGCAACAAAGATGCCCACACTTGGCTCACCACCTCCACCCATGAGAAACTCCAGAATGGAACAAGGTTCAGCTCCTCTCGAGATGGGTGATTCCAGAGCCCAAGCCATGCGTTGAGGTGAGTCCTAATATATCTAATCAGTATCTCTCCACCTCATGCACCAGCTCAGGCTCCTACCATGCCAGAGAGGTGACATTCCATGCCTCAAGAGTCAGAGGCAGGAGCTGAGGATTAGTCCAACAGAACCCATGCCTTCAGCTGCCACCCAACTCACATTGCACCTGACCTCTATAGTCCCTCGCACAGGTGGTGGGTCCATGGAAGGGCAGACCCATGTCTCCTTTTTGGGCTGGACCCGGCCAGACTCCATGGGCAGAAGTCTGACCACCAGGTGCTCACCTTCGAGACCCACCCCAAGGCCTGGCTCCTGGGTGGACCCCGGTGACCCATGTCCGGACAAGAGAATCTGTATCCTTGTTTTTTGTTTCTTCATCATATTGGTCTTCTGAATCGAACTTTGTCTGGACCTTCACCTAGGACCTGTTTGCTTTGGGTGACCCTACCAGAGGCTTAATGTCCCTGACAACATAGCTCCTAGGATCATAATGACATGCAAACCCCTCCACCATGATAATGTGATGATTCAAGGAGGACAATGTAAAGTAATGTTTGTCAATGTGTCTTGCATAGGAATCAAATAAACACAAGAAAAAAAGTCTTGTGCTCATGTGAAGGGTGTTTTGTTTGGAGATTATGTTTATTCTTATTTAGGACCATAGCTATGATGGATTGCCTTTCACCAAACACCAATCACAATGGAGTTGGAGTCTCTGCGTCCTCGCAGCAAGTAAAATCCAAATGAAATATATCTTTTGCTGTGTTACCTCACACCAGAGACTTTGCTTGAGCTCTTTGTTTTCTTTTGACCTCCACTCCAACTTGGGTCTTCATCTGATTCCGAATTCTATCCATGGTCCAGTTCAGAGTCAACATTTTTCCTTTTCAAAAACGTCCTCATAACCTTCACTGTATTGTCTTGCTAGCCACATTTCCAATGTCACCATCTGTTGTATCCGTGCACTAGTTTTCTCGTCTCAAAGTGCTGACACTTACTGATATGGGAGGTATTACATCATCACCTTGCCAGTGAGTACGCAATACAAACATGGATAATGGCACATTATTTGCAGATAATAATTAAATAATTTTGTCAAAAAATGATTTTTTTGACCAATTGTTTGATATTGGATAATTTCTCACAGCACACCTGACAATATCTCTCGGCACAGTAGTGTGCCGCAGCAGAGTTGTTGAAAAACACTGGTTTAGGGCATGCATATAGTGTGTAGTGTATATGGATTTGCACACAGTGATGTGATGTTATTGTGTATTATATGCAGTGAGTAGGGTGTGGATTGGAACACGCCCACAGCGGTGATGTTAGTCATTCATTCATTTTCTGAACCGCTTAATCTTAATTAGGATCATGGATGCAGAGGCTGGTGCCCATCCCAGCCAACTCTGGGCGAGGGCGGCATACATCCTGGACAGCCCGCCACATTGCAGGGCCAACACTCACACAACCATTCATACTCACACTCACACCTAGGTGTGATTTGGGACAGCCAATTAACTTACTGTGCATGTTTTTGGACTGTGGGAAGAAACCGAAATCCCCTGAGGAAACCCACATAAGCACAGGGAGAACATGCAAACTCCACACAGAAACGCCTGTGCTGGGAATCAAACACAGCACCTTCTTGCTGTGAGGCGGATGTGCTCACCACTACACCACCAGGCTGCCCGGTGATGTTAGTGTAAGTGTGTATTATGTGCAGTGAGTAGGGTATGTGGATTGAAACATGCCCATAAGGGGACAGCTTATTGCGTCCTCATGAGCAGAGCATGTGTTCTTCACGTGTAACTATGTTTCTGTGGAGATAAAAGCCTTCAGCTGTTTCTTTGCAGTCTATGTGTATGTGTGCGCGCGTGTGTGTGTTTGTGCGTATGTGTGTGTATGTATGTCTGTATTTGTGTAAGTATACGAGTGTATAGTGTGTGTGTGTGTGTGTGTGTGTGTGTGTGTGTGTGTTTGTGTGTGTGTGTTCCTTTATTGTTTGCCTTGTCATTAGTGTGCACTCACTGACAGCAATGTGAAGATGGTGTTTATGACTCCGACTCCAATGGTGGCGTAGACAGGCTGAGCGACTCCAGCGCTCTGGAAGATGGCAGTAGAGTAATAAAAAATCTGAAATAAAAATGTATGTAGAGGGGCGTAAAATAAATATTATTGTTTGACGGTGGCTATAAAGTGAGTATCATAATTATACCTCCAATAAAATAATAAATATAAACTAATTAAAATTCAGAATAAAAAGTTGCAAGAGGTGAATGACCTCGTGATTTACTGATTCTTTCTTTAAATGATTAAATCTGTTTAAGATTTCTGAATCAAATGAACCAATGTTAAACTCAAAGACTGTAAATTATGGCTCATATTTGAGAACTAATAAAAGTATTTGTGAGTCCCATCTTGGCAAAGGTGTATTTTTGTGGAATTTGCATGTTCTTCCTCTGCTTGTGTGGGCTTCCTCTGGGTACTCCGGTTTCCTCCCACAGTCCAAAGATGTGCACATTAGACAATTGTTTTAAATTGCACCTGGATGAGAGTGTGAGTGTGAATGGTTGTATGTGTGTTGGCCGTGGAATGGTCTGGTGGTGTGACCTTAATTAAAAAAATGTGGATTTAAAAATTAATGAGAAAAAGTACATTTCAAATGTGTGTGTGTGTGTGTGTGTGTGTGTGTGTGTTTGCAAGGTAGCATCTCACAGCATTAATTCCAGAGAATTGTTGTGATAGGTGCAGAGTCAGAGCCACAACCACTTGCTGTCGATATTGTTTTGCTTGTAAAAGCCTCCAGATTGAAAACTTTTGTTCTTTCATAGCCTCCTCCTTCTCTCTCTGCATCTCAGTGAGATCTTTTGACGTGTCATATTCACCTTTAAATCTCTTCAAACCTAATGAACCATCAATAAACCATCAACAAAGCATAAAAACACATCAGTGACCCATTAATAAACTCTTTGGTCTTCAACACAGCTCGGAGCAAACACAGCACCAGATGTTTCTGTATGTGTGTATGTATGCATGTGAGTGTATGGTGCTTTTTCTTGATTTTTGATTTTCAGGGATGTGGAGAGGCTGGCGCCCATCTCAGCCAACTCTGAAAAAGGGCAGATTGCATCCTGTACAGCTCCAGGGCAGAGACACACTGACGGCTATGCAGCTCCCCATTATGAAAGTTAGCAATGATTCTTTTACATCAACCTCGCCCACAGACAGTGAGAGACATAGCTGGCCTTTCATAACCCAATTCATGCACTGGGGGAACAGGTGTGACAACTGGTGATAGTGGGGCTTGAACTTTCAACTTTGGGATCAGTAATCTAGCACCTTACCACTGGGCCTCCACTGCCCCGTATTTTTGATTTCAATACAGTGAGTCGTTGACTTCCGACCGCTTTTGGTTCCGGCTGACCGGTTGTAAATTGATCTGGTCGTATGTCGACTTTCCATCCAAATACACTCACGTCAAACAAAAACAGATGAATAAATCTCGCACATTTAAATCTATACATCTATTTTCAATTCCACGTCACTGTGACATGCAGCGGAGAGCCAATCCTTTCTGTACTCCACTGTGTGGGCAGGTCCGATAGATTCAAACTCCAATTTTATTGGATTATAACAACAGCCACAGACTGGGCGTGTTGTTTGAGTAAAGAGATAAATTTCACTCGTTTTGATCGGCTCATTTGCACAAAGCCAAGTACAGCTGGCAAGCAAACACAAATGGACGGACATAGAAAAACTTCAACCCACAGAGCAGCTGGTTGCCAAAACTTGGGACGAGCTTTCTGTCACATAAACACCGCAACATGTGAGTCCAATAAAATTAGAGTTTCAAGGTATCAGATCCGCCACACGTAAAGGATTGGCTCTCCACTCGCGCCACAGTGATGTGGCATTGAAAGTCGACGAATAGATTTGCTCTAAGCAGTTAGAACGTGAAACTGCATCATCTCCTGCTTGGCCTTTTAAGATGCTGGTGCTGCTGGCAGCGCAAACAACTGTCGTACGCAACACTCGCACTGCACTGCCGTGAATCATGCTTCACCACTTTTGTGGTCGTAAAGTTTCTCAGACGTAACTCGCATAGGTCGTAAGTCGACGACTCACTGTATAGTGTACTAATCCTTCTAGGAAAAATATGGCTTCTACATTTAACCATCCAAATAGAGCACACACACACACACACACACACACACACGCACACACACACACAAACACACACACACACACACACACACACACACACACACACACACACACACACTGGGGTGCCCGGATAACAGTTGGTTAGGTGCTCAAGGGCACTTTAGCCATGAAGGAAGGGAAGGTGCAGCTCACACGGTTTTCCTGCTGTTTTAGGAATCGAACGAGCAACCATTCATCCCAAAGTCGCTTCTGTTACCATTAGGCTATGACTGCCCCGTGTGTGTGTGTGTGTGCATGCGTGTGTGTGCGTGTGTATATATACTTCTACAGGCCTCATCCTTCTTGCCCAGTTTGATGTACAGGTATCTTGGACTTTCTGGACAAAATGGCAGCAACAGGCTCTGCAGGACGGCGATGGCTCCAGATAAACCCAGCAGCACGTGCCACATTTCATTGTTTCCTAACAGGGCGTCCAAACCAAGAATCTAAAACACCCAGAAATAAACAGGTTTTTCACAATGTTCTCATAAAATTATTTTCACAGAGAGTGAGACTACACCTCCTTCCCAGAGACTAACAGGAGAAACACATAGACCACATCTCCTTCCCAGAGACTGACAGGACACACAGAGACCACACCTCCTTCCCAGAGACTGACAGGACACACACACACACACACACACACACACACACACACACACACACACACACACACACAGACCACACCTCCTTCCCCGAGACTGACAGGAGCAAGCTGCTGCCTAGAGGGCAACGTCGCGGAGTTCTCAGAGTCAAATTGTTTCTTTGTTTGTTTTAATTTGTTTTGTATGTTGTTGTTTGTTTGTTTTTTGCACTATGCTCGTCTATGACCGGTCGACCCTACTACAGCTATGAGAGCACAGTATTTTTGGACATTTAGAACTGAGCACGTTCAACTTCTATCCTGAGCGAACATGCTACGGCAGCTCAATGCTAGCCGCACCCCGGATAACAATAAGCCCAGGCGGAGAGGGGCTGAATGACGACTCCGGTGCGTGGTTAGCAGTGAAAGGTTAGCACTTCCGGTCATACTGCTTGCAAATGTTCAGTCTCTGCCAAACAAGATGGACCAACTTCATGCTCGGATTGCAACGCAGAGGGATCTCCAGTCTGCTCTATGCTGTGTTGCTGTGTAACATGGCTCGAGGAGAGTACACCTCACGAGGTGATTACACCAGCCGGCTACACGGCCTTCAGGGAATCATCAATAAACACGATCATCAATAAATATAACAGTAAAAATTAAAAAGTTTTTCTTAATCATTACTACATTTTACTATATTAATACTGTATAAATGAGTAATACTGTCTATAGAATGCGTTTAGGAAGCATATTTTAGCACATGTAATAGATACATAGTATTTTACTTCTGGTTGATTATTTGCGCATGTAATATGACACATGGGGTTTTACTTCCGGGTACAGAACTCGCGGATTATCTTCATTTGTGGTAGGGGCCCACATGTTTGATTTGGCATAGGTTTTTATATATACAGTGGTACCTTGGTACTCAGAGGTCGAAAAAATCGGAATTTGACCAAAAAATCCAGAGTTTTTGTCCCGAAAGTTGACCAAAATCCGGAAGTCCAATGCTAAAAAAAGCGAGAAAAAACGAGACCAAGAGGGAGGGGAAATACACACTTTCCAGAAGTTGGTGATACTATATATCACCCTGATAAAGCTAATTCTGGTGAAGTCCGGAAGTTGTTGATACTATGTATCGCTATGAACACCTTTAATGATGAGGTCATGAGCCAATTCTGTAAGGTTTTGAAAAGAAGGCAGAAGCAAGCCACGTTAGAAATGTTCTTCAAGAAACGAAAGGGACATCCTGAAGAAGAGTCATCCATGCCAAAGCGAGTAGAAAGAGAAAAAAAACACGTTTGGCTGATTCACCTGAAGCTATTATGGAAGAGGATCCTCCTCCTCTCTCCCTTGTCAACATTTACGTATGCCAACTGCTCACCACCACAAAGGTAAAAATTCTTATTTTTATTGTTGTTATGCTTTAAGTGTTCTGTGGTTTTTATTTTAGTGTGTTATGGTCTCTTTTGTGAGAGAGTCTGGTTTTGGCGGCTCTAACTCTCTCTCTTTATGCATGCAGCGCTGGAGAGGGGCGTGGCTCTCCCACGCAGGTGGACTGCTAAGCACACACACCTGATTCCACTTAGCCATCACCGGGTTTCTCTAACGGTGATTACGATTTCCCTGTACTCTATTGCCTTCCCTGTGAATAATAAAGCTCCTCCGTTTCCATCACACTCTGTCTCCTGCATTTTTGGATACGGCTGAATGTTCCTGCGTCACAGAATCTTCTAGCCTTTCTGTGACACCGGGAACATTCAGCCGGACCCAAAAATGAGCTTTATTGTAAAATGTAAGTAGTTTTGTTGGGGGGTTTAGGGTTGTTTTTTTTTGTTGTTTGTTTGTTTTTATGTTGTTTTTTTTTTGTATGATTGGCCTTGTTTTGTGGCATTTTCCTTAAGTTTTTCCTTAATTTCCTTATTTTATTTATTTTTCAATGAGTATTGTTTAAAAAAATGCGATACACTGAAGTTGCAGAAACTGGAGCATGAAGTAGCGAGGGATCACTGTGTGTATATATATATATATATATATATATATATATATATATATATATATATATACTAGTATATATATGTATGTATTATGCCTAGAACATATGGTGGACTGTAATTTATAGAAAAATAATTTGCTTGTGAATACCCTTTTAATGGATATGTACATAAAAATTCGTATATACGTACATGCATGAATAAATTCGGTGTATGGGCTTATAAAATAAACTAATACAAACCAAAAGGATAAACCTGGATAAACATTCATAAACGTAAAGTCTCACAAACATTCTTGTTAAGGAATTAACTGTTCTTTAATCATTGCAGGCGCTGGCGAGGGGCGTGGCAGTTGCTGGTCGGCGAGTTCCAAGCAGAGCGCACCTGATCCCTATCTGCAATCAGCAAGCTGCCAGCTATAAATGGGAGCGGCGCACTTCCCACCGATGTCAGAAGATTGTTTTCCCCGTGACTCTGTTCCTCCGCTTTCTCTTTGACCCCTGGTTCTTGCTTTGTGCTCGACCAGTTCCCTTGACTTAGTATTCCTGTAATTTACTATCCCTAGTGTTTAATAACACGTTTGAACTTTCTTTTGGTCTCCTGTTTTTTATTTGATTTACATCCCTGCTCTTTGTTTATTTTGTTTTATAGCTGTCTGATCCTGAGCTTCTGCCACACTTGTAAATTGTTTTTAACTGAGAAAAAAATACTCACTTATCTGGACAATGTACATCAGCTTTGAACATTGACCCCAAAATTGTTCTGAGCCATGCTGCATGTTTACCTGGCTGATAAGAATACCGGTGACAACGGCGAGCTGGTGCAGTGTTCCAAATGCACCTCGGTATTTCACAGGAGAGATTTCACCGATGTACATCGGAACGAGTCCGGATGAGAGACCTGCAAAAAAACAAGTGGGAAACGATAACACCACTTCTTGTTTAAAGCTTACTTCCTTCCTGTTTAAGTACTAACTTCCTGTTTGAATACTGGCATCATATTTAAAACCTGCTTTCTGTTTAAATACCAACTTCATGATTAAATATCAACTTCCTATTAAAAAACCCAACTTCCTCTTTTAAAACACACTTCCCATTAAATATCAACTTCCTGTATAAAAGGACAGGAAAGGTACAACATAAGCAGCTCGGCACTCAAAGGGGTTTAAATTCATAAACACCTTCATACTTTAATACGAAACACAGTGACATTGACTCATCCTTAATAACCTATAATCATTTATATACAATTTATTAATAATTTATAAATGTTTCGCTCACTCATTTGAAATATCACTTCATCCTTTTAGCTTCGCAGGCAGGCTGGAGCCTACCTTAGCTAACAGTGGATGAAGGCGGGGTACACCCTGAATCATCACAGAGCAACACACACCATTCACACACACACTTACACCTAGGGGCAATTTGGAACAGCCAATTAATCTATTGTCAATGTCTTTGAACTGTGGGAGAAAACCAGAGTACCCAGAAGAAACCTACACAAGCATGGGGAAAACAATTGTCTATTATCATAAACTCTGTAAAATCTCCTGAGACTCATTTACATTTGAATTAATTCATCACTGACTCACAACTTCCTCTATAAACATTTTAAACACAGCAACAGAGTCTCAGTCCGAGGGAAGAGGAGGAGGAACACAGACTCAGTGTTTACCACAGTAGAAGCCCATGATGGCACGTCCTGTAATCACCATGATGGGAGGATTCCCCATTTTAGCGAAACCCATGAGAAGACTTGCAGCTACAGCCAGAACATTTAATGCCAGCAGACCTTTAACCCTGAGAACCAAACAACAACAATAACATTATTGTTATTATTATTATTATTATTATTATTATTATTATTATTATTATTATTCATCCATTCATTCATTTTCTATTCTGCTTAATCCTAATTAGGGATGTGGGGAAGCTGACGCTCGTCTCAGTCAACTCTGGGTGAGGGTGCAATACGGAGCACCCAGAGGAAACCCAGACAAGAATAGGGAGAACATGCAAACTGCACATAATAATAATAATAATAATAATAATAATAATAATAATAATAATAATAATACCACTTACACTAATATTTATTATTATTAATATTATTAGTGTGTTGGTGGTTACTGCCACAGGGTGGTATGAAGCATCTAGAGCAGTAGCTTCTAGCTACTGCCACTTGCTAGTCATGCGGCAAAAGAAGGAGCCGAGTGCGTAAGCTTCCTTTTGCCAGTACATAGCCTCTCCGCCATCAAGACTCGTGCAATGCCTCTTAGCGACAACACACAGTAACTGGACACCTTGTGGCTCCAGGCTAAATTGCAGGGGATCTCGGTGCAGCATGAGCCCCAGAGGTGCGATGTGCAGGCCCACAAGCATGTGGCCATGCCCTGGTATTCATCAATTCATGTCCCAGGTATGGGGAAATAGTGAAGAGGAGACTACCCCTTTCAATGGATAAGAGTTCAGTACTCCAACGGCAGTGGGCAGATGAGGATCAATGATTACCGCAATGGCCAAGTAGTCAAGGTGCTGAATTTGTCGTCTCAAGGGCGGAAGAGGGAACTATTTCCAACAGCCAACATACTCGGACCACCATTACCAAGGTCATCCCTCTGGTCCTACTACTTTGACTGCTGCACTCAGCTGCCACAGTACCATGTGTCTCTCTGAGTCCACTCTGTGGTGCACCTGACTGCAGGACGTGAGCACAGGAAAGGGCAGCCTAATCACTAACATGCCAAGGTTAGCATCTTTTAGTGCATGAAATACCTTACCTGCTAAAGACACTTGAGAAATAAATTAAATTAGAACAAGTGTAGATCTCTCTCTGCTGACGGTCGCGTAGCGACAATGTCTGTTTTCATTCATCATTTAACCACTCTTCTCCACTCCGCTCTCTGGTGCGGCAAGTCTACCCAGTCTTCTCTTCTGATATTTCTGGACTTCAAATTCCTCTTGATGACATCTTTGAAATGTAGTCGAGGTCGGCCTTTACTTCTGTGACCAGTAGGCAATTGGGAGAACAGGATCTGTTTTGGTAGTCTATCAGCTTGCATCCTCATGACATGTCCTGCCCAGTGAAGGTTTTTCCTGATTAGAAGATCTTCCATCGATGGCAGTCCCATTCTCTCCAGAATTACTCTGTCTGTGATCTTATCCTTCCAGATGATTTTCATAATAGAACGAAGGTGTCGCATCATGAAGACATGAAGTTTTTTCACGTGACTCCGATACACTGTCCAGGACTCCGCTCCATACAGAAGAGTAGATGTAACTATTGCTCTGTATATTTTGCCTTTTATCCCTTATGACACATGGTGGTTGTTCCAGAGTCACTGCCTAAACCTGCCAAAGGACGCACTAGCCTTATCCATTCGTTTCTGTAACTCTGTGTAGATTCGTCCATCCTTTGATACTGTACTGCCAAGATATGTAAATTCTCGGACGGAGTTCAGTTTGTTTCCATCAATCAAGATGTCTGTTTCTGGACTTCTTGTAGAATCTGGTTGGAACAGTACTTCAGTCTTCTTGATGTTAATCTTTAGTCCAAACTTCTTGGATGCATTGGAGAAAGCCTTCTCTATACTTTGGATATCTTCTGCAGAGTGGGCAAGAAGTGCACTGTCGTCTGCAAACAGCAAATCTCTCATAACATGAAGGGTGGATTTTGTCCTTGCTCTAAAATGGGCTACATTGAACAGGTCGGCATCTTGTCTTGACTGTATGTACACACCTTCATCCGTGTTTGAAAAAGCATCTTCTAACATTGCTGACAGGAAGATGGAAAAGAGAGTAGGAGCCAGGACACACCCTTGCTTCAGACCGTTTCTCACTCTGAATGTACCTGAGGATTCCGTGCCATCATTGACGTGTGCCTCCATTCCTGTATGTAAGGCTTCTATCATTTTGATGAATCTTTCGGGACATCCGTACTTTCTCAATATTTGCCAGAGACCGGTCCTTCCAACAGTATCAAAAGCCTTTGTAAAGTCGACAAAGACTATATAAAGTGGTTGATCTTGTTCGATGCACTTTTCTTGAAGTTGTCTGAGACAGACGATCATGTCTATTGTGCTCCGATTTGATCTGAATCCACACTGCGTCTCTGGAATAATATCAGGTGTGATGTGGATGGTTAGTCTGTTTAAAAGGATCCTCGCAAAAATTTTTCCAGCTATGGACAGGAGAGAAATTCCTCTGTAATTACCACAGTTGGTTCGGTCTCCTTTCTTGTAGGTGGTGATTATGCTTGCATCTTTCCATGCTTGAGGAACAGCACCTTCCATCCAGGCTTTGGTGATCAGATGGGGTAATCTCTGATGCAATTTTGGGACTCCATGTTTCCATACTTCAGCTGGAATCCCATCTTCTCCAGGGGCTTTGCCATCTTTTAGCGAAGAGATTGCCTTTGACAGTTCTTCCATTGTTGGAATATCATCAAGGCATTCGTGTATAGGTCGCTGTTCGATGTTGTAAAGAGCCTCCTGTGCTATTTCTCCTGGGACATTGAGCAATCTCTGGAAGTGCTCACTCCACCTTTCAAGAACTTGTTTACTGTCTGAGAATGTCGTTAGGCTATCGGCTGACTTAAGCCGGACAGGATTCCTTTTCTGTGGTCCCATACTTCCTTGAGTCCATTGTAAAAGTTCTTCATGTCATTTCTATCAGCTGCATGTTGTAATTCCTCAGCCTTCCTCTCCCACCACTTAGATTTTAGGTCACGCAGGTAAATTTGGAGTATCCTACGAGCTTCTTTGTAGGCAGCGATCGTAGATCTTGTACTTTTGGTCTGAAGCACTTTCCTGTGAGCACTATCTCTCTTATCTAAAAGGCGTTTAAGTTCTATGTCATTAGGGTCAAACCAGTCCTGGTGTTTTCGTTCTGGCCTGCCTAAGGATTTCTTGGCTGTGTTGAGTACGGCTTCCTGGAGAGAATTCCATTCCTCTTCAGTCGTTGAGTCCGGACTCAGTTCTATGTTGGTTAAGGCACTTTCCATCTCTTCTACAAAACTCTCCTTGTAGCTAGTAGTGGTGAGTTTCTTGGTGTTTAGTTTAATTGGTTTCCTTGGTCCTTGTTTACAGTGCTTCACCCGTTGTTTAAGAGCTGTCTTAGACCTCAACAACTGATGATTGGTCCAGCAGTTTGCTCCACGCATGACACGGGTACTGTGGAAATCCATCTTATCCTGGCACCTTGTGATGATATAATCGATCATATGCCAGTGTTTTCAATCGAGGATGCATCCATGTTGCCTTTCGGCTCTCTTTCTCCTTGAACATAGTATTGGTCACTATCAGTTCTTATTCTGAGCACAGGGCTAGTAGGAGTTCGCCGTTTGAATTGCATTTTCCGATCCCATGCTTTCCTATAACGTGCAGCCACTTTTCAAAGTCTTTTCCAATCCTTGCATTAAAATCTCCCATCAATAAGATTTTGTTGGTCTTGGGGACTTGACTTACTACGGTAGAGAGCTGATTATAGAAAGATTCCTTTTCTGTATCTGGATTTGTCATCGTTGGTGCATAAACATTGATGAGCGTTGTGTAGATGTTATTGTTTCGGAGTAATCTCATCATCATGATCCTGTCGCTTATTGACCTTGGGGTTTCCAGTAGTGTATGTGCAATTTCTTTCCTAATAGCAAATCCCACTCCAGCCTCTCTTCTTTCTCCCGCTTGTCTTCCACTCCAGAAGTATGTGTACTCCATATCATCAAACTGCCAGACTCCGCGAGCCGCGTTTCACACAAGACAGCAATGTCAATGTTGTATTTTGCAAGTTCCATCACTACAATTGCAGTGCGTCTTTCTGGTCGGTTTGCTTCTTCTCAGTCCAAAAGGGTTCTCACGTTCCACTGAGCAAATGTCAGTTCCTTGGTTCTACTTCCTTGCTGATTTTTCGCTGTCAGCAGAAGTTGGGATCAAACAGCGTGGTCCTTGGTAACCCGGGCGGTGACCGATCCGGTATGAGCTTCTTTGTGGTTATGCATTTCATGAAAAACTGCTAGCAAGATGGTGTAAGTACCGCTGGCTTTTACAAGTTACCAGCGGCACTCTCTCGGGGAGTTAATATATTTTTTGGGCTGGCAAGAACAAGTCCAGACAGGCACAGTATATTAGTCCCTGCAGTGGTTGGCCGAAAAATACTGGGAGTTCCAGGTAGCAATCGCCCTCGATGTAACCACAGTCACATGATTTTCTGTTAGGGTTTACTCCCTTAGCCTTTGGTTAAAGAAACCTATTCCACAAGGCAGTGGTGTGTTTCTACTATGCAGGGCAGGGGCGTCAAACTCCTTGAGATATAACAGTATACCCGCATACTTGAATCTATCTACAAGTGTAGCTAGATAGTCTGAAAAGGTAAATGATGAGTCATGGGTAAAGCCACAAGGACTTCAGGGTTCTGAGTCATCCAGACACACATGACGTACCCTTGGAGCTCTTAAACTAGCCTGCTGGAATGTGAGAACCATGAATGATGCCAACCAGAAATACCAGGCACTAGAACACCGCTCAGCCCTAATAGCCAGAGAACTCTCTAGACTCAAGGTTGACATAGCTGGTCTCAGTGAGTGCCGAATCCCAGAACAAGGAAAATTTGAAGAGGGAGATTATATCTTCCTACACTCAGGCCGCCCTATGGGAGAGCCAAAGATTGAAGGTGTTGCCCTTGCCATCAAGAAACAGATGCACGCAGCAGTCATCACCTGGAAAGGCATTAGCTCCAGAGTGATGTTTGCCCACCTTTGCCTGAAGAATAACTGCTTTGTCACAGTTATATCCATATATGTCCCAACCTTCATGCACCCAGAGGAAGAAAAAACCCTGTTCTACAACCAACTATCAGATGTCCTTGCTGATGCATCAAAGAAGGACAAAATCTTCTTGCTAGGTGACTTTAATGCTTGCATAGTTCATGGTGCCGCAACATGGCCAAATGTAATGGGCCCACATGGCTTAGGCACATGCAACTCCCAGGGTCTCATGCTATCTGTGTTCTCAGTATTTTTTGGTTATAACTCATACACTGTTTGCACCCCCTGCTGCACACAAACATACATGGTACGTTCAAAGGCAGGACACGTCATTGATTACATCATAGTAAGGAATTGTCATCAAAGTGACATACACGGCTGCTGGGTTCGCAAGTGTTGACTGCTGGATGGACCGCAAACTGGTATGTGCCATGAAAAAGTTGAGATCAGTCCTGCGAAAGTACATTGCAACAAAAAGTGCACCCCCTGTCTCAATGTTGCTCTCCTACAACAGCCCTCAATACAGGAAAAATACAGGAAAAGCTAGCATCAGCTCATGAAGCAACTTTATCAGAGGATCCCATTGGGGACTGCAATAAACAGTGGCAGTCTTTCAAAATCAAAGTGCACAATACGGCTGAGTCAGTCAGGCATACAGAAATACTGGCACAAAATTGGTTTGATGAGGGCAATATCTTCATCACCAACATCTTAGAAAGTAAGAGAGCTTCAATGCAGTCCTCACTTCAGAAACACCTGAAAATAGGGCACACTACCAGGAAACTAGAGGCCAATGCCAACAGGAGTTTAGGAAGATGCAGAACCAATGGTCGATGGACAAGCTGGGGAAACAGAGGACTACTCAGAATGGCATGACTCTCAAAGTTTTTTGAAGGCTGAAAAGTTCATACAACAAAGGGAGTTTACAGGCCTACACGCAGTAGACTCTGCTACAAGAGCAAAACTCACAGATAGGGATGACATCCTAACACACTAGGAGGAACATTTTAAGACCCTCCTGAACCAGCACAGAGAGATAGATGAGTCAGTGATCAATGTAGTTCCCCTCAGACTAGTCATACCCACATTGTCTGCAGAACTAGAACTCGAGGAGGTGGAAGAGGCAGTGAAGCAAATGTCTAGTGGGAAATCCCCTGGAGAGGATGGCATTCCAGCAGAAATACTAAAAGCAGGTGGTTCAGCCCTGCAAAAAAGACTTCAACAACTCATCCTAACCATATGGAAGGAAGAATCCATCCCTCAGGACTTCAAAGATAGCACCATAATAGTCCTCTTCAAGAAGAAGCGCTGTTTCACCTGTGGAAACTACAGAGGCATCAAACTGCTATCAGTCACTGGGAAAGTGTGAGCAAAGATTATTCTAAATAGGCTAAACCCTTGGCGGAAGACCTATCAGAGGCTCAATGTGGATTCCGCACTGGACACTCAACAACAAACATGATGCTTGTGCTGAGACAGCTGCAGGAGAAATGCAGAGAACAGAGGCAAGAACGACACATTATATTCATTGATCTTGTAAAGGCTTTTGACTCTGTTGACCGGTCTGGTCTGTCTTGGAAACCACTGGAGAGAATGAGGGTGCCAGCCAAGCTGATCAACCTCATCCATGGCTTCCATGATGACATGCAAGCCAAGGCCTCCATAAATGGAGAAACAACTGGCAAATTTGCTATCACTATTGGCTTCCGTCAAGGCTGTATTCTTGCACCAACACTATTCATGTTGGTTTTCAGCTGTGTGATTGGCATGGCTATAAACGGTTTTCAGAGTTGTGGCATTGGATTATGGTATATACTGGATGATGGCCTGTACAATCTGTGTCAGCTGCAGTCAAACAAGGCCTTACTAGACATCATCCTGGCCCTACTGTATGCAGATGATGTTGGTTTTGTCAGCACAGTGAAGGATGAGATTAGGGTGTCTGGGATGTCAGGGAGGAGTAGTACCTCTGTTGGGGGAGCATGTGGTGCTCCTTGGAGTAGCTTGTCCACTTTGGTCTCCACCTGGCACTCAACTCTCACCAGTGGCTCCCTGCAGTTGTTTGCATGCAAAAACGGCCACACCCTGGGCAACGGCTTAAACTGGCCGGCAAAACCTGGGGAGGGTAGCCAACAGGTCTTAAACCTTCAGTGAGCTAGGGCTTGTCTACCTACGCATGCAAAGACTGGATCCGATGGACTGCTGGAGGAAACAACCAGACTACTTCAACAGGCAGGAAGGCGGACCCAGCAAAGCGTAGTGGAGCGCGAACAGGGCACAGTGAGACACTTAGGACACTGCTGGCCATGTACTGCATCCTGACATATCTCCAGTGGTCTTGACTTTGTCCTGCCACTGGGTCCAGATAGGAAAGGGCGAGAAAGTGAGGCTGATGACCTGCGCAACTCTCCCTCACTTAAATCTATCTCATGAGCAAGTCATGACTTCATTCATCCATCATTACAAAGGATGAATGTGTGATTGCTGATGCCCTTGATGCTGCCTGAACCAGCTGGGGACTATTAATCAGCAAAGAGTAGACAGAGGTACTGCATTAGCCAAAACCAACAAGCAACATCAGCACTATACTAGATGGGACCCCTTTAAAGTCAACAGACAGATTTGTCTACCTTGAAGGATTGGTCACAGAGGATGCAAACCTGGATGATGACATTCACAGGAGGATTGCCCTGGCCAATGGAACATTTAGCTCATTTCTGTTGAGTGTGCTCGTGGCACAAAGTGACCAACATAGAGGTTCTACAATGGGCCAATCTTACAACAGTTTGCACAATGGTGAAGATATCAAGACTGTGCTGGCTGGGACACATCTGCAGAATATCAGATAGCAGACTTCCCAAATGCATTCTGTTTGGTGAGCTAGCTTCTGGCTCCAAAGATAGACTCAGAAAATGATAAAAGGATGCCATCAAAGAGGATACGAAGGCTTTTGGCACTGGCAACAACTGGTATAAACTCACACAATCCACATCAGACTGGAGAGCAGTAGTTCACCGTGATGCAGTGATGGCAGAATCTGCTGGAGCAGCTAAGGCCATGCAGCAGAGACAGTGACGACACAAATGACCCCAGTGTCCCCCGTGTGACAGGGACATGACTGAGTGATTAGCACTATTATGTCATCATCATCATCATCATCATCATCATCATCATCATCATCATCATCATCTTCGATTTGTGTCAGGGTCAGGTCACAGGGGCAGCAGCCGTGAGGTCCAGCCACTTCCTACAGTTCTTCCGAGGGGATACTGAAATGTTAGACCAGCCGAGAGACCTCGTACCCCGGGGTCTCTTCCTGGATGGACATGCCCAAAACACCACACCAGGGAGCTGTTTGGGGGCATTCTAACCAGATGCCCGAACCACCTCAAGTGGATCCCCTCATTGAGCAGCAGTTCTACTCAGAACTGCTCCCAGATAGCTGAGCTTGTCACCTTATCTATACCACCCTGTGAAGGAAGCTCATCTCAGTCGCTTGCATCCACAATCTTGTTCTATCAGTCACTACGTAAAGCTTGTGACTGTAGGTGAGGTTTGGAACATAGATCGACTGGTAAATTTAGAGCTTTGCCTTGCAGCTCAGTTCTCTCTTCACCACGATGGGCCAGCACAGGCTCTGCTTTACAGCAGAGGCTGTGGTGATCCGCCTGTTGATCTCCTGCTCCATCCTTCCCTCACTCGTGAACAAGACGAAATACTTTAAAATCCTCCACTTGGGGCAGGACGTCATTCCAGACCCAGAGGGGGCATTCCATTCTTATCCACCTGAGAACCATGGCTTTGGACTCAGATATGCTCATTCTCATCCTGGCCACTTCGCACTCATCTGTAAATCACTCCAAACCAGAACTCCTCGATGCCGCGGCTGCAAGTGAGAATTCTGTCCATAAAAATTAAGAACAAAACCAGTGACAAAGGACAGTCTTGATGGACTCCAACCTGAATGAATTTGACCTATTGTTACCAATGTGGACCAAGCTTTGGCTCCAGTGATGCAGAGACCGAATGCCCCGTAGCAATGGGTCCAGAAAGCTGTACTCCAGGAGCACACCTCGCAAGATCACCTGAGGGACAAGGTCAGAACCCTTTTCTATATCCACAAAAACATGTCTGACAGATTGTGGACAAACTCCCATCACCCCCTCCAGGAACCTGTAGAGCATATAGAGTTGGCCAAGAGAATGAAAACCACATTGTTCCTTCTGAATCCAAGGTTCAATTATCGGTCAGATCCTCCTCCCCAGTACCTCTGCATAGACTTTCCCAGGTAGGCTGAGAAGTGTGATACCGCAATCATTGGAACACACCCTCTATTCCCATTTTTAAAAAGCAGGATGACCACCTCAGTTTACCATTCCAGAGGTACAGCAACCGATGACCATGCAATGTTGCAGAGACGTGTCAACCCTGAGATATTCAGGGTGGCTCTCATTCCCCAATTCAATTTTGATTGCTTCAGTGGCCTCAATCCAAACAGTTGTCAGAACCCCAACTGAATCCTCAGGCTCTTCCTCATCCATGGTTGGAAGGATTCAGTAGGTCCTTGAGATATTTCTTCCACCTCTCAACAACATCCCCACAGTCAAGGTGAGCAACATCCCACTTCCACTGTAAACAGTATTTGTGGAGAACTACTTCCCCCTCCTGAGGTGTATTATCAGTATATTATTATTATTATTATTATTATTATTATTATTATTATACACGTTTCAATAAGGAAAAATCGGCAAAGATCAAAGGATTTGCTCCTGATTCCACCTATAAATACGTGAATTCGACCAAGGAAGCTCATTCTCTCATTCACACTATATGTTTCTGATTTATTTTATGTTTATAATGTACAATAAATTTAAAATTTAAGATGTTTGTAATTTACGATATGCGTATAATTTACAATATGTTTATAATGTACTATAAGTGAGCCACTCCACCGAAAGTAGGCTCTTGTGTCCAAAAATGAAAAATGAGCTTTTTATACAGTCAGATAGAGGAGGCTCAAAGCTGTAAAATGCAACAAAAAGTTTGTCAATAACTTAAAAACTGACTGAGCTATGTCATTTCTTGTGTCAGCATTCAACTAAAAATCTCAAAAGACATTTTAGAGAAAAATCAGCACAAAGATTGCCCTTCTTCCAAGATCATTAGTCCTTAGCAACCAAACATTTTAATGCACCTCAGCCATATAAACTTTTCGAAAACATGTCTAGGAAAAGTTTCATGAAGAGATGATAAGAGAAATCATCCTCATTTTAATCAGACAGGCCCTTTTTAAACCCATCAGTCACCGTGGTAACACCCCCAAAAATGAACAAAAAAAAGGTATATTTTTTAATTTCTTTTTATTCCAATAAGATCAGTATACATCTTTTTGACCATTATATAAAGGTTCAAATGCCTTCAAATGATACTGATTGAAAAAAAACAGTCAGGTTCAAACAATCACACTGAAATTAAGAAAACTATATATAACAAAACTCTATAATCTCTTTATACAAGTAAGCTTCATCAACTCTGCCCTCATCATTATCATCTTCATCTATATCCTGCTCAGGAGAAAGGATCACATCATCTTCACAAACACCACTCATGCACACTTTTACTAACAGATGCCTCTTCTTCATCAACATCAAAATCAAAATCTTCACCAACACAGCTGGCATCATCATCATCATCATCATCCCAAAACAGCACAAGCGAAGGAACCAGCCCACTACAGACCTGTCGCCCTGACCTCCCACCTCATTAAGATCATGGAAAGGCTCCTCCTTGAACACCTCCGCTCTATGGTGAGCCCCACCCTAGACCCGCTGCAGTTTGCCTACAGGCCCAACATCGGAGTAGAAGACGCCGTCATCTACCTTCTGCAGCGGGCACTCACCCACCTGGAGATCGCCGGCAGCGCTGTGAGGGTCATGTTCTTTGACTTCTCCAGCGCCTTCAACACCATCAGGCCAGCGCGCCTGCGGGGGAAGCTGGAGGACGTGGGAGTGGACGGGCATCTTGCTGCCTGGATTATTGACTACCTTACTAACCGTCCACAGTGCGTGCGGCTGCGCGGCTGTAAGTCAAAGGTGGTAGTCTGTAGCACGGGGGCACCGCAGGGCACCGTCCTCTCACCCTTCCTTTTTAACATCTATACCTCGGACTTCATATATAACACAAACAGCTGCCACCTCCAGAAGTTCTCGGACGACTCCGCCATCGTGGGCCGTGTGTCAGAGGGGAACGAGCTGGAGTACCGGTCGGTCATCGTCGACTTTGTGGACTGCTGTGAGCGCAACCACCTGTGCTTGAACACTAGGAAGACGAAGGAGATGGTGGTCGACTTCAGGAGAAGCACTCAAACACACACACACACACATTTACTAGTGAACATCCAGGGACAGGACATTGAGACAATGGACAGTTTCAAGTACCTGGGTGTTCACCTTAACAATAAACTGGACTGGTCCCACAACACCAACGCCCTGTACAAGAAGGGCCAGAGTCGCCTCCACCTTCTGAGGAGACTCAGGTCCTTCGGCATATGCAGACCTCTGCTCAGGACATTTTATGACTCTGTGGTAGCCTCTGCAATCCTCTACGCTGCCATCTGCTGGGCCCCGGGCAGCACAGAGCGGGACAGAAAGAGACTGAACAAGCTGGTCAGGAGGGCCAGCTCTGTCCTCGGCTGCCCACTGGACTCTGTGGAGGAGGTGAGTGAGAGGAGGATGGTAGCAAAGCTCACATCCATCCTGTCCAACAGCTCTCACCCACTGCACCAGACTGTCGAGGAGCTAAGCAGCTCCTTCAGTGTACGACTGAGGCATCCTCAGTGCAGGAAGGAGCGCTACCGCAGGTCGTTCATTCCCACCGCTATCCAGACTGTACAACGCCACTTTGTAACTGTCTGTGAAAATACCGGTTATGTGCAATAAAAACCCCCGTGTACTTTAATCAGCCACATCTACCCCACTGACTGTGAACCATATCAACCCATCTACTCTACACTCAGATACATTACACTTTAATATAGGCCAATCTATAAAGTTGCTCCATTCTTTTCTTTTCTTTTATTGTTTAGTAATTTATACTATTTATGTATCTATTTATTTATTTACTTATATAATATATATGTATGTGTGTATGTTCGTACTTGTACCTATTTTTGCACCCCCTACTGATAGTACCTCAAGAGCCTGTAACAGTGAATTTCTCCATTGTGAGATTAATAAAGCTGTATCTTATCTTATCTTATCTTATCATCAGTTTGTTCATCTGTTAAAGGAATGAAACATTTAAGTATTTTTCAGGTCTTGACCAATTTTCATACAAAACTAAACAACCCACGATCCAGCATGTCCAGTCCAGACAAGATTACACACAAATCAAATAATCAAAAAAATTCCATAATTAAATTTTGTATGCAGAGAAAAATACTCACCGGGGAAAATAATCTTCAAGAATGCCAAGCATTCTGAGATCTTCAATGCCCAATTCTCGCATCGAATTTAACATCTATACTAATGCTGCGAGACATCACAGATGACATTTCACTCTCCTTTTCCAGAAATGATGTGTATTCACACATCTTATAAATATTCCTAATGACTGTTATTGAAAAGAAAGTCAGAGATAAATTCCACATGGAGTAAACCAGAGGCAGGAAGTAAACCAGAAGTTAACATGTGACGGGCACTGCACATGTGCAAGCCTGAGCTGACGAATCAGTGTGTTCATTTCAGATCTTCCTTAGCAACTAGCCTGCATTGTTTATGAGCATATCGTCTTCATAACCTTTATTTTATTCACTGAAACGACATTTAATATCAAAACAGTATCCAAAATGGAGAGACTACTTCACGACCGTTCTTATGTTGTATGGATTATAGTGTGTCTGTACCGAACTCGGTGAATAATTGCAACGAAAACCAGTAAGTTTGCTACTGTTTTTATGTAGTTTTTATGAGGGTACTTGTCAGAAAAATGGAAAAAAAGAGACATTTTTAGTGAGTTTTAGTTGATTTCATGTGAGCAAGTGATAATTGAGTACAGTGGTACCTCACCTTACGAAAATAATCCGTTCCAGAGCTCTTTTCATAACCTGCATTTTTCGTAAATTGAACCGCATTTTACATGTAAAACATGTGATTTGTTCCAAGGCTCCCAATACTACCCCGTAAACCCTTTAAAAATTATAACAGCATACCTTTTAAAGATCTCCTTCTGCTTCAATATTGTACCAATGGGAGACGGGTTTGGCCATATTCCTTTGTGATATCACTCGAACCCGTTTATTCTTATCACTCGTGCGTGTGTGTGTGTGTGTGTGTGTGTGTGTGTGTGTGTGTGTGTGTGTGTGTGTGTGTGTGTGTGTGTGTGTGTCTGTGCGAGCGCGCATGTTGATCATGTCTTCTTAGCAGAGTTATAATCTTACAAATGTTTATGGAAGGTTAAAAGCCTGAGTCAAGAAATAAAGCATAAAAACAATAGTAACTGTCCTTGACACGAAAAGCGACATGGTGGATTCAGCTCTATAATAGGCAATGGGAGATTGATGCATCATTCCTCCTAGGCAATGGGATCCCTGTCCAAGATGGCATCAGGTGGACCTGTCCGAGATGGCGCTTGAGTGAAGGCGACATAAACGACAGCTCAGTTGTTAGCCAATGGGAGGCCAGCAGGACGGGGATGTTTGAACTTTATTGATGGGAGAGCAGCTCGTGCATTGTTTGAATGGCGCATTTTAAAGTTTGAATGGTGCGTTTGAATTTTTAAGATGGTGCTTTTGTAACGTAAACTTGTTTCGTATCCTGAGACAAAAATTTTAGGATAATGCTTTTCGTAACCTGCATTTTTCGTTTGGTGAGAGTTTCGTAAGGTAAGGTACTACTGTACTTGTTTTAATAGTTTATGCAAAAATCCGAATTTCGATAAAAATGGACCATTTTTACTTTTCTGGCCTTCATCTCAAAAGTAGTTTGTGCGACAAGCATCTACTTTCAGTGGAGCGCCTCAGATATGTTTAGAATTTGTAATATGTTTATAATGTACAATACATTTTAAATTTAACATATGTTTGTAATTTACAATATGTTTAACATTTACAATATGTTTATAATGTACTATATGTTTATAATTTACAAGATTTTTATTAAAGTATGATATGTTTATCTTCTTCTTGTCCTTTCGGCTTTTCCCTTCAGGGGTCGCCACAGAGAATCATCTGCCTCCATCTCACCCTATCCTCTGCAATCCTCCACCTTCCTTATCTCTGCTCCCTGTAACCTTACCATTCCTGTTGGGTCCTTGGCATTCATACACGTATTCTGTCTTACTGAGGCTAACCTTCATTCCTCTCCTTTCCACGGCATACCTCCACCTCTCTAGGTTTTCCTGCACTTCTTCTCTGCTCTCACTGCAGATCACAATGTCATCTGCAAACATCATAGTCCATGGAGATTCTTGCCTAACCTCGTCTATCAGCCTGTCCATCACCATAGCAAACAAGAAGGGGCTCAGAGCTGACCCTTAATGCAGTCCCACCTCCACCTTGAATTCTTCTGTCACACCAACAGCACACCTCACCACTGTCTTACATCTCTCATACATGTCCTGCACCACTCTAACATACTTCTCTGCCACTCCAGACTTTCTCATGCAATACAACAGTTCCTCTCTCGGCACCCTGTCATATGCTTTCTCCAGATCCACAAAGGCACAATGCAGCTCCCTCTGACCTTCTCTATACTTCTCTATTAACATCCTCAAGGCAAACACTGCATCTGTGCTGCTCTTTCTTGGCATGAAACCAAACTGTTGTTCACAAATGCTGACCTCTGCCCTTAGTCTTGCTTCCACTATTCTTTCCCATAACTTCATCATATGGCTCATCAACTTTATCCCTCTGTAGTTGCCACAACTCTGCACATCTCCCTTCTTCTTAAAAATGGACACCAGCACACTTCTCCTCCATTCCTCTGGCATCCTCTCACTCTCTAAGACCTTGTTGAATGTTCTTGTCAGAAAATCTACTGCTTCCTCTCCTAGACACTTCCATACCTCCACCGGTATGTCATCAGGGCCAAATGCCTTTCCATTCTTCATCCTCTTCAATGCTCTCCTCACTTCACCCTTACTAATCTTTGCTACTTCCTGGTCCTCAACAGTCACCTCTTCTACTCTTTTTTCTCTCTCATTTTCCTCATTCATCAGCTCTTCAAAGTACTCTTTCCATCTTCCCAACACACTTCTGTCATCAGTCAATACATTTCCCTCTCTGTCCTTAATCACTCTAACTTGCTACACATCCTTCCCATCTCTATTTCTCTGCTGTGCCAACCTGTATAAATCATGTTCTCCCTCTTTACTTTCCAACCGAGCATACAAGTCATCATACGCCCTCTGTTTGGCCTTTGGCACCGCTACCTTCGCCTTATGCTGTGTCACCCTGTACTCCTGTTTACTCTCTGTGGTCCTCTCTGTATCCCACTTCTTCTTAGCTAACCTCTTCTTTTGTACACTCCTGCACTAATGTGTCTCCCTGATCACATTAGCTGTAGTTGTCCAGTCATCTGGAAGCATTTCCTGACCACCCAAAGCCTGTTTCAACTCCTCCTTGAAGACAACACGACACTCCTCCTTTTTCAGCTTCCACCACTTTGTCTTCTGCTCTGCCTTTGCCTTCTTCACCTTCCTCACCATCAGCGTCATCCTGCACACCACCATCCTATGCTGTTTGGCCACACTCTCACCCGCTACTACTTTGCAGTCACTGACTTCCTTCAAATGACATCGCCTACACAATATGTAGTCTACCTGTGTGTTCCTACCTCCACTTTTATAAGTCACTCTATGCTCCTCTCTCTTCTGGATGAAAGTATTTACCACAGCCATTCCCATCCTTTTTGCAAAATCTACCAACATCTGTCCTTCTGCATTCCTGTCCTGGATACCAAACCTGCCCATCACTTCCTCGTCCCCTCTGTTTCCTGCACCAGCATGTCCATTGAATACTATACATGTCCATTGAGTACTATAGTACCATATGTTTATATTTTACAATATGTTTATAATGCACAATAAATTTAAAATTTAACATCTGTTAATATGTTTAATATCAATAATGTCAATATGTTCCTTTTATTTGCACCTCAATAAATCATTCCAGATGAAAAACCATGGACGCAAGTCCAGACCACAGTGATTATAACTTTAAAACTTTATTACAGGAACAGGAAAACAGAAAAAAGCAAAGTGCATGAACTGGAATAATGACAAAATTGAAATCAGGAAAAAAAAAGTCTCACAGGTCACAGGTGGAGTCCTCAAAATCATCACAACACTGCCTGAGCACACTGGAAAGGTCGAACATGCTGGGCTCACTTCCACTTCTCTCTCTAGCCGCAGGGGTGGTTACAGGCATCGATGTGCATGTACCTGGAGGGCAACTGACTGGTCTGCTGGGTTCTGATTGGTGCTCTCCTGCAGATGACGTTCATTGTTGTGGGCACGGTGGTGGCGCCCACCTTGCGTCTTGAGGTCCCCAAACAGGCTCGGGTTTATCGGGCAGCTGCGTGGTCCACGGCATTGGTGGGGGCAGCCAGAAATGCTGCTGATGCCACTGGTGGTGCAGAAGTGGTGGTCGAAGCTGCTGGTGGTGTTGCTGCGGAGGAGGAGGCTGGAGCTGCTGTGACCGCTGCTGCGTAGGAGGTGATTGTTCCTGCGGCTGCATCTCCAAGGGTTCAGCTCTGTCCAAGCAGTCGTTCAGCAGTTCTTGTATTTTTAATTTCACATGCCTCTATAATGGCTTCGGTAGATTTTGCAGCACAACTCACCCTCTCTGACTCATCAACCATCCATACCGCCTTTCTCTGGTTCACCAGCTGTTTGGCTACTGCAAGAATTCGGTCAGCTCTGTCGTCATGGCTGAACGTTGCTGAGGCGGACCTGGATGCTGCGGTGGCAGGCGTTGCATCGAGGGGGCCGACAGGTGTTGCCATCATGGCATCTCTCGAAATGAATGGCTCTTTGTCTTGCGTGCCTATATTTATAGTGGAAGTGACTTCCGTGAGTGTTCCACAAGTCTTACATGTTATCCGCAACCATTCCGCAAACATTCCGCATGTATTCCGCAAACCTTCCGAAAGTATTCCATGGGGATCCGTGGATGAACGATGTTTCATGGCCACTTTGGACCATCTGGAAGAGGGGGGCAGGCTCGCGGAACAATCAAGGAACTCTTGCAGAATAAAAGGAACGATCGCGGAATGTTTGAGGAAGGACTGAGGAATCAAAGGGAACACTGTCAGAAGATTTTTCCGTGAACGTGCTTTTGAATATGTTCAAAAACATGTTTGCAGAATATGTTGGCCTACCAGAAGTGGAGGAACACATTCGGAATCATACAGAAGGACACGGAAGATGAGGGAACGACTCATGAACGTTGGAGGATGATGACATTTTTGCTTCCGCGAGTCTGCCGCGCTCCAGTGAAATGGGGGTATAATATACAGTATTTATAAGACTTTTTTAATGCAAAATTAATAATTTTATTTTTCGCCCATTTTTAATTGAAAAGTGTAAATTAAATTTTAATATTTAAATAATAATAATTTTTTAAAAATGGAATATGTATACCGTATTTTCTGGACCATACGTCACTCCGGAGTACAAGCCGCATTGGACAAAAAATGCATAATAAAAAAGAAAAACATATATAAATCGCACTGGACTAGAAGTTGCAAACTCATGGAAACTGTCTACTTTGGCTTGGAAATCTGCTGTCAGTTTATGTGACATTATGGTTCTTGCTCTGATATAGAGAGGGAGTTGCGTTGCATGACGCGGTAACACCAAGAAAGTCCTCACGCAAACTCACTTATATTCATCTCCTTGACAACTACCTGGACATGGAAATGCAACTGCACTGTTGACAAGCCCCTCCCTGCAGCATGTTGCTCAAGCACCCATGTGCAAGCTTGTTTCTCTAGCTATGGCTATCTAGCTTTTAGCCTGCAATTAGCTTTTAGCTTTTTAGAGATTAGCTTTTTTTGTTTTCTTCATTGCAGTAATAATAATCTCCACTTTTTTGCCCTCTTGTTAGAATTATATGTAATAATTTCACTACCTGGACGTGGAGACGCAGCTACACTGTTGACAAGCCTCTCCTTGCCGCAAATTGCTAAAGCCCCCATGTGCGAGCTGGTTTTTGTAGCTGTGGCCATCTAGCTTTTAGCCCACGATTAGGTTTTTTGTTTTCTTCTTTGCAGAAATAGAAATCTCTGCTTTTCTCCAATCCCTCACAGGTTTCTCATTCACTCTAAACATTCTTTCTGGTGCTCAATTACCATTTTCTGCTGCATATCACTACTTGCAGCTTGTAATCCACAGAATCGGATTTTATTTTTGGGGCCACTTCTTCAGTGGTGGATGAGCAGGTACTGGTACCTAAGCCTAGAGTGCCGTCTTGTGGTTGTGATTATAAAAGTAACAAACGTGAAATTATGTCTGTTATGATAGCAAACAGTATTATACGTAATAATTTCACATAGAAATCACTCTGGAGTATAAATCGCATGTTCAGCCAAAGTATGAAAAAAGTGCGACTTATAGTTCGGAAAATATGGTAGGTTATAAAAATAGTATACAACAAAAATTGAACTTTCGAATGAATTCATGCACAAATAAACAAAAATAATGACTTTTTCTGCCTTTATTTCAATAAAAATAAAAACATTATTTTTACCTTCCTCTGAAATCAGCAACAAACCCCACCAGGAAAGAGGAGATGATTCCTCCAACAGGAAACATGGCGACCGACAGCGACCAATACATCGTCAGAGTGGACACCCGTGTCTGTGTTTCCACATCATCATCATCAGGTACCGTAATGTTCCCATGCACATCTATGATAGGAAACCCAAGTGTGCGAGAGTAGTGCTGAACAATGACCTTTAAAAGAAACAATTCCGTCAACAACAATAAAAAGAAGATGAAGAGTGATAATAATAATAACAATGTGTGTGTGTGTGTGTGTGTGTGTGTGTGTGTGTGTGTGTGTGTGAGAGAGAGAGAGAGAGAGAGAGAGAGAGAGAGTACGAGACCTCCTGTGGTGCGTTTATAACTCCAATCCCATATCCATATTGCAGAGACCCGAGAGCAGCAGCACACACAGCCAGAAAGAGAGTACTTGTTATCTGACACACACACACACACACACACACACACACACACACACACACACACACACACACACACACACACACACACACACACACACAATCTTACAACATCTTACAGCACAGATTAAAGATATCCATTAATCACTTTTCAACACAATAACACCTGACACCTACAATAACATCCAACACCATCAATCATATTCAACACCCACAATGACAATCAACATTCAACACCCAAATAACATTCAACACCCACAAGAACAATCAACATTTAACACCTACAATAACAGCCAACACCCAAAATAACATTCAACACCTACAATAACATTAAACACCCACAATAACATTCAAAACCTACAATAGCATCCAACACCCACAATAACATCCAACACCCAAAATAACACCCAACACCCACAATAACATTCAACACCTTCAATAACATCCTGTATCCAACACCTACAATAACATCCAACACCCACAATAATATTCAACATCTACAATAACATCCAACACCCACAGTAACATTCAACACCTACAATAACATTCAACACCTACAATAATATTCAACACTTAGAATAATATTCATTACCCACAATGACATTCAGCATCTACAATAACATTCAACACCCACAATAACATCCAACACCTACAATAACATTCAAAACCTACAATAACATGCAACACCCACAATAACATCCAACACCTACAATAACATCCAACACCCACAATAACGTTCAACACCTACAATAACATTCAACACCTACAATAATATTCAACACCCACAATAATATTCAAAACCTACAATAAACATCCAACAACCACAATAACATTCAACACCCACAATAACATCCGACACCAACAACAATGAGTTAAACATTGGAATGCTTAGCTACAATCAGAGTCTGATGGAACTACTCTTTGAGCCTTCTGATGATTGTTTCTCCTAAATGGAATTTCAAGCAGCTTGAAACTGTGACATAACTCAGGATCATCAGTGTTTCGCCCCTTAACCTGGACACTTCACCTGAGTGGGGCAGTGAAGGCCAGTTGTGAAAAACCTAGTCCTCACTCACAGTAGGACGCCAGTTGTTGTTTTATTTCAACCGCAGCCATCTGGAACAACTCTCAGCTACTGCAACAATCTCCTTGATAGCTTGTTTCACCTTATTTGGAAGCATGCCTAATTTATGCAGGAAATATCATGCTGATGATGATGGGAAACCTCTACATCCGACCTCCACAGGGAAAAGAACTGTGTGCCATCTTGTTAACTGTGCCTCATCGATCAAATTTTGGTATTTTTCTTTTGTTAGTAGAAGAATGGCATCTGGTCGCAATGATGTTGTTGCCACCTCTTCTGGGAAAACCAACCTTCTCTCAAGGTCGACCTGCATCTCCCAGTCTCGTGCCCCTTAAAGGATTGAGTGGATCTGAGGAAGCTTTGCAGACCCTTTGGGTACAGGGTTTCCTTCTTTAACAAAGCTCACAAGTTGTGATGGTAATGGCACTCTCTTGTTTGCCTTCATTCTTTCCAGGTCGATCCACTTGGCTATCTGTAAGAACTTTGTTGTGTCTCCACCTGTACCTTCCAGCCGCAAGTGCCTTTGGACATGCAGATAGGATGTGGTTCAATGTGCAAAAGTTCATACTGCATTGCTTGCATATTGCTCTGTCTTCTATTCCCCAGATCTTAAGGTTGTTTGGAGTTGGCAAGAGATCGGTGAAAGCTCTGGGAAGCTTAGTTCCCCTGGCCGGTTCCCCAGAGTTCTTTCCATGATAGGGGTCTATCTAATGCAGCGTCCCACTGAACCCAACTGCCCTGGTTTGCGAGCCCTACTTCTTTGACTCTGCGATCCACTTCTTCTGATTCCCATACATATTGTACAACTAGTTCCCTCTTCTGTTTATTATTGGCTATGCTCCAATGGTGGGAATGGTAGTTTCCCAGACCGAGGCATTCCTTGCACACTGTACCAACATATCTCTTGATGCTTTAGTTGTTCTTCCGCATCTGTGACTGCTCTCTGAGGCTTCCACTTCCTTCCGCTTTTGATGGTTTCTCCTGATAGGTTAACCTTCTTGTCTTTGGATGTGCGTAGTGTGGTGATGGCTTGTGATTTTGTGACCTTGAATTCTTCAACTAGAGAGGTCACTGGTAGTGTTAGTTTGGCAGACTTGCTGTAAATGTTGATTGCACTGAAACTAGGTTGAACCCCTAGCCATCTTCTAAGAAACTTGCTGCAGACATGGTAATGTCATATCGCAAGAAGGGCCACTGCAGTATTGGTATAATGCCATACTGGAAGCACCACACCTTGAACCTTCCGTGCAATTGGCTGTTGTCTACCGCATGAAGCCAGTTCTTTAGTTGTTGTTTGACCACCTTGATGTTGTTGGTGTCTTTCAGGAAGCTATCATAATTCTTACCAAGGCATTTGATCTGCTCATCCTGGATTGTTGGGGTCTTTTCACCTTGAATGCTAAAGGTGTTCATAGACAGTCCTCCCTTATGTATGCACAAGCTTCTTGATTTTGAGGGCTTGAAATCCATTCTCGCCCAATTGGCTGCTCTTTCCAGCCCTCTAAATATCCACCTTGTCCCTGCAAATGATGAGGTTGTAATTGTGATGTATCCATGAATGCTCAACA
>CM045747.1:1297500-1305000 GCA_024760905.1 Plotosus lineatus | reverse complement strand
TGCCATGCTTCAGGTGGAGAATGTTACATTTATCAAGTCCGAAACGTCATTCCAATATCCTGTGAAAAAACTCAACAATGTGAATTTGATCTTTCAAATCGGAATCTCCTTTGACAGTCAGTTCAATTTCAAACATGTAAGGGAGGTGAGTAAGAAGTGTTGGAGATCTGTGCTGAGGAGGTCCTGGATGGTATCCCTCCTCCTTGTTGAGCATGAAACTCAAGGGCTTGAATGACAGACAAAAAAGCAAAGGACTAAAAGAGACTAAAACAGATTAATAGAACAACAAGATGGCGGCCGTGAGGCTCGCCCCGGCACAAGCTCTGCTTCTATGTCTTGCACTTTTGTCAATGTTTTATGTTAAAAAGTCGGAATGTCTTCTCACATACACTCGTTGGGAGTTACTATCCCTTAGAGCTAATTCAGCAGTGACTGTTTCATCCATGATCTCATCGCTACCTGCGGAAATTCTAGAAATGAACAACTCATCTGGATATCCGACCTCCTGGAGACGCAAGTGAGACAGGAGGAAGCGACGAGCCGGCGTCCTTTCCAGGTTCAGGAAGCGGCCGTACCGGCCACCTTTACCGGCTCTGCTGCTGACAAACGTGAGATCTATCAGAAATAAAATTGACGAACTCTTCCTTCTTCTCCAAAATAAGAAGGATTACAAAGACCGTTCTGCCATCTGCCTGACCGAGACCTGGCTCGACCACACCGTGCCAGACCAGGCGGTAACCCCGCCCGGCTTCTCACTCTACCGTGCCGACAGGTCAGTCAAGCTATCTACAAAAACTAAAGGTGGTGGAATTTGTTTCTTGATTAACCAACGCTGGTGTAGCAACCCGACTGTATTAAAACACTTCTTGTTCACCACAATTGGAATACATCAGCGTGAAATGCAGACCCGCCTACCTCCCGAGAGAATTTGCCTCCGTTATACTGATTGGCGTTTACATCCCGCCATCGGCTAACGCCAACTTCGCCATCACGGAGCTTGCAACCTACATATCAACCGTTGAAAACTCTCATCCCGACGCAGTAGTCACTGTGCTCGGTGACTTTAATCATACCAACTTGTCCACCGAACTCCCCAACTATATTCAACAGGTCACATGTCCTAGCAGAGGCACTAATACACTGGACCATTGCTACGTCACCATCAGCGATGCTTACCGAGCTTTCCCGAGGGCTCCGCTCGGAATGTCCGACCACGCCATGCTGCTCCTCATCCCGAAGTACAAACAAAAACTTAAATCATCCATGGGGTGAGAGGCAGGTGAGAACTGCCTCGACGTGCTCACGGACGTGGTGACGTCATACATCAACTTCTGCGTGGATCTGTGTATCCCAACAAAAACTGTGGAGGCATACAGTAATAACAAACCTTGGTTTACAAAAGATATCTTACTCATACGCAAGAAAAAGAACTCTGCTTTCCTCAGCGGAGACAAGGAGTCATACACCACTGCCAAATATCAATTGAGGTCTGCAATCAGGAAAGCTAAATCAAACTATGCAATAAAGCTGGAACATCAGATCACATCAAACAATACCCGATATGTATGGAAAAAACTAAAGGACATGACTGATTACAAAAAAAACCCTCCATTTCATCGGACATTGATATGGACCTTCCAAACACACTCAATGAGTTCTATGGGAGGTTTGAACAGTCCCCAGTCCCCCCCTATCCCCTCCCTCACCCCCTCCCACACCCCTCATTTCACATCCAGGAGGAAGAGGTCAGGAACATCTTTAAGAAAAACAACAAGAGGAAAGCAGCTGGCCCAGACGGGATCACCCCCTGCTGTTCTTAAGTACTGCACAGCTCAACTGGCCACAATATTCACCTCCATCTTTAATACGTCCCTCCGCCACTGTACAGTTCCACTATGTTTCAAGGTTTCATCCATAATCCCTGTCCCAAAATCATCAAAGATCTCATGTCTCAACGACTACAGACCAATCGCCCTAACATCCGTGGTCGTGAAGTCGTTTGAACGCATCATCCTCAATCATCTGAAGGCATCCACTACCCCCCTGCTCGACCCTCATCAATTTGCTTACAGTGACAACAGGTCTGTTGAGGATGCCGTCAACCTGGCCCTCTACCACATCTTACAGCACCTTGAGTCTCCTAACAGCTATGCCCGTATCCTTTTCATTGATTTCAGTTCTGCTTTTAACACAATAAACCTGGTCAACCTCTTCAATAAACTGACGGACATGAACATTGACCCCTGTCTACGCCATTGGTTATGGAGCTTCCTATGGAAAAGGCAACAAAGGGTTAAGATGGGTAACCTCTCATCTCGACCTCTGACCCTCAGCACAGGTGTCCCCCAGGGTTCCGTCCTCTCACCATGGCTTTTTTCTCTGTACATAAACCATATGACATCCCATCACAGTTCAGTTTCCATTTTTAAGTATGCAGACGACACTACTATCATTGGACTCATAACTATGGATAATGAACACCAGTACCGCCAACAAGTAGCCCAAGCTGTCTCCTGGTGCCAAGAAAACAATCTCCAGCTCAACCCATCCAAAACACAAGAACTAATAATTGACTTCAGGCACACAGCCTCACTCAAAACTCCCATTCACATCTCTAATGAACCCATAGCCATAACTGACTCTTTCAAATTTCTCGGCACTCACATTAACAATACACTAAAATGGAACACTAACACAGATTACATTCACAAAAAAGTCCACCAAAGACTGTTTTTCCTGAGACAGCTCAAGAAATTCAGAGTGAAAACAAATCTCCTCCTCCGTTTCTACTCCGCCATCATTGAGAGCACTCTCACTTCATCCATAACAGTTTGGTATGGCAGCCTAGACAGCAACTCACAGAAAAAACTACAGCGCATTGTCAATAAATCATCCAGGATCATTGGCACCCCCCTTCCATCAGTCCAATCAATTTATCATAAACGCTCAATCTTAAGAGCACAAAAAAAAATCACCTCTGATCCCGCTCACCC
Source organism: Plotosus lineatus (assembly GCA_024760905.1). NCBI lineage: Eukaryota > Metazoa > Chordata > Actinopteri > Siluriformes > Plotosidae > Plotosus > Plotosus lineatus. The sequence continues at coordinate 1,302,007 of CM045747.1, read as the reverse complement.
TGCCCATCATTTGTTTCAACCGCTGCCCTCTAGGAGGCGATATCGATCTCTACCCACCAGAACATCCCGTTTTTTCCCTACAGTCATAAGGACTCTGAACTCTTTGCACTGAATGTACATTACAGCCTTGTCTGTCTTTTTGTTGTCTATTATTACTGTAGTTGTTATGGATTATGTTTGTAATCATTTGTTTTCATGTGTGCTGTCTTTGTTGTATGATGTGTGTTGTTAATGTCCTTTGTAACTTTTGTCATAGCTGAGTGCTGTACCGATTCCACCAACTTGGTTGTGTGGTCATTAATAAATAAATGAATGAATGAATGGAATGAATGAAATGAGTCTCCTTGCAATATTCCTTTCTTGATGGGAATAGATCCAGAAGTCTTAACCTGCCCTAGTGAGTACATCTCAAGCCGAGTTGACAACAACCCATTAAAGACTTGAGTAAAAGGAGCAGTTGTTCAGACAGGCCAATACCCTGCAAAGACTTTAAAATCCATTCATGAGGGACTGAGTCACATGCTTTTTTGTAACCAATCCAACACATTGAGAGATTTCGATGGTAAGTTTTTGCCTCTTCAAGTATCATTTTCTGGACCAATAATTGGTCCTTGCATCCCCAACACCTTTTCTGGCTCCTTTCTGCTCCTGGTAAATAATTTCATTGTAAGAAGACACCAATTTTGTCAAACACCCTGTGAAGATTTTGTACACTGTATTTAAACAAGTGACAGGGCAATAATTTTTTTTGGATCTGTCAAGTCTCTTTTCTTAGGGAGAAATATTGTACGACCTTTACAGAACCAAGGAGGAATAAACCCTGTATCCATTATTGAATTAAAACAGTTAAGTAAGTGTGATTGGACACAGGCAAACAGCTTTCAATACCGGTTTTGTATACCATCAGCCCTGGAGTAGTGTTAGACTTGGATGATTTAATTCCTTTTCTCAGGCAGCCGTGAGGGGGGCACAAGCCAGTGTTCATCCACACACCGGTCCCAAATCTGGATAAATGCAGAAGGTTGTGTCTGGAAGGGCATCTGATGTAAAACCTGCATCAGATTTGATATGCAGATCATTCAATATGACTTCCATACCGGATCGGTCGAGGTCCCGGGTTAACAACGACCACCATCAGTGCTGCTAACCAATAGGGTGCTGGTGGAAACTGGACTACTGTTGGCCGAACAAGGAGAGGCGGGAGGCTTTTCCATAGGTGGAAAGAGAAGAGGAACGGCACGAGTTTAGGACTGAGAGTAAGGACTTTGAACGTTGGAACTATGACAGGAAGAGATAGAGAGCTGGCTGACATGATGCAGAGGAGGAAGGTGGACATACTGTGTGTTCAGGAGACCAGGTGGAGGGTAGCAAGGCTAGAAGCTTAGAAGCAGGGTTTAAGCTGTTTTATCATGGTGTGGATGGGAAGAGAAATGGAGTAGGAGTCATCTTGAAGGAGTGGATGGATAGGAATGTTCTCGAAGTGAAAAAAGTGTCAGACAGAGTGATGAGTCTCAAGTTAGAAATTGAAGGTGTGATGGTCAATGTTGTTAGTGCTTGTGCTCCACAGGCAGGATGTGAGCTAGAAGATAAGGAGAGATTCTGGAGAGAGTTAGATGACGTGATGCTGAGTACCCCAGAGGTGAAAGAGTGATCATTGGTGCAGACTTCAATGGACATGTTGGTGCAGGCAACAGAAAGGACAAGGAAGTGATGGGCAGGTTTGGTATTCAGGACAGGAACACAGAAGGACAGATGTTGATAGATTTTGTGAAAAGGATGGAAATGGCTGTGGTGAATACTTTCTTTCAGAAGAGACAGGAGCATAAGGTGACTTAGGAAAGCAGAGTTTGGAACAAACAGGTAGATGACATCTTGTGTAGACAATATAATTTGAAGGAAGTCAGTGACTGCAAAGCAGTAGTAGGTGAGAGTTGCCAAACAGCATAGAATGGTGGTGTGCAGGATGACGCTGATGGTGATGAAGAAGAAGACAAAGTGGTGGAAGCTGAAAAAGGAAGCGTGTCATGTTGTCTTCAAGGAGGAATTGAAAAAGGATTTTGGTGGTCAGGAGGTGCTTCCAGATGGTTGACAACTACAGCTAATGCAATCAGGGAGACAAGTAGGAGAGAAAATGATTTATACAGGTTGGCACAACAGAGAAATAGACATGGGAAGGATGTGCAGCAAGTTAGAGTGATTAAGGTGTGAAGTAGTCGTTTTTGTGCATGTTGCAAGGTGGCAGTGTTGTGCAGTGTTGTGCAGGGAACACTAGAGGGCATTAAGAACAAATGGCCAACCTCTGACTGCTTAGAAGTTTCTGCTTTAGGTAAGGAGGAAGCACATGTGTTGCTAGAAGCTTCTGGAAGGATTGAGACTGTCGGAGACTATATAAAGGGACAGAACACTGGCCCAGTCTATAATTTGTGACTTGACTTCTATGAAGGATATCGGTGAATGCTTCTGAACTCCTGAACCATTTGGCACTGCATCACTTTGGATTATACTTCACTCTGGACTATTCTGTTTATATTACACACTGGTATTTGTTTGTTATTATGTTCACCAGGTCTTTAAGAATTTCCAGAACTTTCCCTGTTTCGGACATTTATAGGATTTCTTTTTGGACCCCTATAGGTAATTTTCACACTTCCCTAACTGTTGTGAGTATTCGGAAATATTTTCAGTTATTTGTCAAAATGTTGTCTTATATATTTTTTTTGTTACTGTTGAATTAATAAAGTGTTCAAAATTTTACAAACAGCCTTTGTTATTCCGTTGCTGCTGGTCCGTGACAAAGGACAGAGAGGGAAATGTATTGACTGATGACAGAAGTGTGCTGGGAAGATGGAAAGAGTACTTTGAAGAGTTGATGAATGAGGGAAATGTGAGAGAAAAAAAGAGTAGAAGAGGTGACTGTTGAGGGCCAGGAAGTAGCAAAGATTAGTAAGGGTGAAGTGAGGAGGGCATTGAAGAGGATGAAGAGTGGAAAGACAGTTGGTCCTGATGACATACCGGTGGAGGTATGGAAGTGTGTAGGAAAGGTAGAAGTAGATTTTCTGACAAGAATATTCAACAATATCTTAGACAATGAGATGATGCTGGAGGAATGGAGCAGAAGTGTGCTGGTGCCCATATTTAAGAACAAGGGAGACGTGCAGAGTTGTGGGAACTACAGAGGGATAAAGTTGATGAGCCATATGATGAAGTTATAGGAAAGAATAGTGGAAGCTAGACAAAGGGCAGAGATCAGCCTTTCTGAGCAACAATTTGGTTTCATGCCAAGAAAGAGCACCACAGATGCAGTGTTTGCTTTGAGGATGTTAATAGAGAAGTACAGAGAAGGTAAGAGGGAGCTGCATTGTGCCTTTGTGGATCTGGAGGAAGTATATGACAGGGTGCCGAGGGAGAAACTGTGGTATTGCATGAGGAAGTCTGGAGTGGCAGAGAAGTATGTGAGAGTAGTGCAGGACATGTATGAGAGATGTAAGACAGTGGTGAGGTGTGCTGTCAGCGTGACCGAAGAATTCAAGGTGAAGGTGGGACTGCATCAAGCTCTGAGCCCCTCCTTGTTTGCTATGGTGATGGACGGGCTGACAGACGAGGTTAGACAAGAATCTCCATGGACTGTGATGTTTGCAGATGACATTGTGATCTGTAGTGAGAGCAGAGAACAAATGAAGGAAAATCTAGAGAGGTGGAGGTATGCTCTGGAAAGGAGAGGAATGAAGGTTAGTCTCAGTAAAACAGAATACATGTGTGTGAACCACAAGAACACAAGAGGAACGATGAGGTTACAGGGAGCAGAGATAAAGAAGGTGGAGGATTTTAAGTACTTGGGCTCAACAATCCAGAGCAATGGAGAGTGTGGAAAAGAGGTGAAGAAGCGTGTGCAGGCAGGTTGGAATGGTTGGAGAAAAGTGTCCTGTGTGATGTGTGATAGGAGGGTATCGGCAAGAATGAAAGGAAAAGTGTACAAGACGGTGATGAGGCCAGCGATGTTGTATGGTTTAGAAACAGTGGCGCTGAGGAAAAGGCAGGAGGCAGAGCTGGAGGTAGCAGAGATGAAAATGTTGAGGTTCTCTTTGGGAGTAACGAGGATGGATAGGATCAGGAATGAGCACATCAAAGGGACAGCACATGTAAGATAGTTTGTAGACAAAGTCAGAGAGGTGAGAATGAGATGGTCTGGCTATGTACAGAGGAGGGATAGTGAGTAGGGGTGTCAATGAAAACCTATTATTGGTATCGATATATTGATTAAAAAAAATTCAGATGCATCGATACATTGGAATAAAATGCAATCGACTTACGACCTATGCGAGTTATGTCTGATCGACTTGATGACTGCAAAAGTGGTGGAGCATGATTCATGGCAGTGCAGTGCGAGTGTTGTGTACGACGGTTGTTTGTGCTGCCGGCAGCGCCAGCATCTTAAAAGTTCAAGCAGGAGATGATGCAGATTCACTTTCTAACTGCTCAGAGCAAATTTATTCATCTACTTTCAATG
>CM045747.1:1275000-1292500 GCA_024760905.1 Plotosus lineatus | reverse complement strand
AAGTGATCTTTTACACTGATCTCACCTCACTCCAGAAACTGGCTCTGAATTCATCACTATATATCAACCCTTCTCTCTCTGCAGAGAAATCACCTTGCTTAGCAATTAGTGGCCAAAAGGGGACTGAAGAAATAACTGATAACACCAAAAAAAAAAGATGTATTCTGGGTGTTTTCTTAACTAATGATCAGAAAGAGCTGTAGTAACAATCTGATTATAAACTCAATGCAATAAAATACACACGATACATTTTATTAGAAACACACAACATACCCATTAGAGCCCTCCCCTTTAAACACTCTGGAAGTTTCAGAGCCATCCTATAGTGATGTTCCAAAGCCAACTGATGTTTAAGATCCAACTCATCCCCTTCGAAGCCTGTATGGTTCTGGGTGACTGTAGAAACATGGCTGTGTAAGATGATGGTCTCTGTGTGAGAGGACAAGCACCCACACACACTGCCTTCCATAATTATTGGCACCCCTGGTTAAGCTGTGTTAAAAGCCTTAATATAAATTACATTTTCATTGTAGAAGCTCCTATCACACTGAGAAGTGTAGAAAAATGTAACCTTCAAATCAAGTGCATTTTAAGAAGAAAAAAATCCCTGATTAAGAATTTTTTTTATATAGAAAATCACATTTTCCACAATTATTGGGACCCCTAAATTGAAGTATTTCTGTCATTTTTACAGTAATTTACAAAGTATTTAGGAACATTTAATTACATTTGGCAGATGCTCTTATCCAGAGCTACTTATTATCTTTTTTTTTTTTTAAATATACAACTTGAGCAATAAGGGCTTTGTTTGAGGGCCCGGCAGTGGGGATTGAACCGCTGACCTTTGGCTTAGTAAACCATCGCATTAGCCACTAAGCCACCACTGCCCTTCAATTAATTGGTAATTCATCACTTCCGGTTTCCCTGGGGAATAAATATGATGTGACCCAGAGTCCATTTCTCTTATCCACTCTTCAAAAACTCTCATGCTCTCTGTCACACTCTGTATCCTTTACACATTGTTTTTCTCTCTCACTCTCTCTCTAACATCTCTCCCAGACTTGCTCTCTTTAACTCACACAGTGCGCTCCCTCTTTCATCTTTAAATAACTGGTGGATGCTTCTTTCAGAGAAACAAACTTAAAAGCAGTGTGAAAGTAGTGATATGATGAAGTTTGCCAGAAGGAAAAATGTATTTATAATATAATGTGTTTATGGAAGGAGTCTCCAGTGTCACTGCAATGTATTTACTTTAAAGAGTGTGTTACTTTAAAGCAGTGCTTCTCAAATAGTGGGGCGCGCCCCCCTGGGGGGGCGCGATGGGATGCTAAGGGGGGCGCGTGTGACCCAGGAGAACATGCTTTTTTTCCGCCGTACTACAAGAAAGTGTAATTGCACATCCACTCCAGTAGTTGGCAGTGGCGCCCTCATTGCCCATTGTGCGCTGTTGCTGCACTGAAGACCAAGTACAGGTCCCAGCTAAACATTGAGCAGGAGCTGAGAGTTGCAGTGTCATGCTTCAAACCTCGCTTTGAGAAGCTGTGCGCTGCAAAACGTGCTCATTGTAGCCATTAATCTTGGCTTCCTCATTTTGAGAAAAAAAAATCAGCACAAATTGTTCTATTTGTTCTTGTTTTGTAGGTTAAAGTGTTTATATATTGTGCTCCTGAGTTAATGTTTCTGAAGTCAATTTGAATTAATTATTTATTGATTTTATTTTCAGCAGCAAATGGTGTGGTAAGTTTGTCAAAAATGTAACAAGGATATTCTTCTTCTTCTTGTCCTTTCGGCTGTTCCCTTCAGGGGTCGCCACAGCAAATGATCTGCCTCCATCTCTCCCTGTCCTCTGCATCTACTACTCTTCTGCCTACGGACACGCCTCCCGCCTCTCCTTCTTCGACCAACAGTAGTCCAATTTCCATCAGCACCCTGTTGGTTGACAGCACTGATGGCGGTCGTTGTTAACCCGGGCCTCGACCGATCCGGTATGAATTTTGTTTTGATCATTTGCATTTTTTAAATGTGGCAGAAGTTTTACGCCGGATGCCCTTCCTGTCGCAACCCTCTGCATTTATCCGGGCTTGGGACCGGCATAAGGGGGAGAGACACTGGTTCGTGCCCCCCCCGCCTCACAGCTGCATCAAAAATGTAACAAGGATATTATTATTTTTAAATTTAAGGCAAATTGATGCACTTTCTTTTACAGACTAATAAAAAATGTTAAAGTTATTCTTGTAAGTTGAACTATATCTCTTTCTTTTTGTTTTATTTATGTTAACAAGGATACGATATAATGAAGAGATATACCTGTAACTATATTATATAAAAAAGTTATAATTTATAGTTGCGGCGGAAAGTGGGTGGTGGGGGGGCGCGAATTGTTTTCTTCTTGCTAGGGGGGGCGTAACAGAAAATAATTGAGAAGCACTGCTTTAAAGAGAATAAAGAGGGGGAAAAGAGTGGAAAAAAGAATGAATAAAGAGAGAATAAATAGACAATAAATCAAAAACAAATAGAGAATAGAGAATGAATAGAGAATAAAGAGAGAATAAAGAGACAATAAATTGAAAACAAATAGAGACGAAAGAGAGACTAAAGAGAGAAGAAAGAGAGAATAAATAGAAAATACATAGAGAATCTTTTTTTCCTTTCGGCTTTTCCCTTCAGGGGTCGCCACAGCGAATCATCTGCCTCCTTCTCACCCTATCCTTTGCATCTTCTTCTCTTATACCAGCTGTCTTCATGTCCTGCTTCACTACATCCATGAATCGTCTCTTTGGTCTTCCTCTAGGCCTTCTGCCTGGTAGTTCCAACCTCAGCATCCTACGACCAATATACTCACTATCTCTCCTCTGTACATGTCCAAACCATCTCAATCTAGCCTCTCTGACTTTGTCTCCAAAACATCTAACATGTGCTGTCCCTCTGATGGACTCATTCCTGATCCTATCCATCCTCGTTACTCCCAAAGAGAACCTCAACATTTTCATCTCTGCTACCTCCAACTCTGCCTCCTGTCTTTTCCCCAGGGCCACTGTCTCTAAACCATACAACATCGCTGGCCTTACCACCGTCTTGTACACTTTTCCTTTCATTCTTGCCGATACCCTCCTATCACACATCACTCTGGACACTTTTCTCCAACCATTCCAACCTGCCTGTACACGTTTCTTCACCTCTTTTCCACACTCTCCACTTCTCTGGATTTTTGGCCCTAATTACTTAAAATCCTCCACCTTCCTTATCTCGTCTCCCTGTAACCTCACCGTTCCTCTTGGGTCCTTGTCATTCACACACATGTATTCTGTTTTACTGAGGCTAACCTTCATTCCCCTTCTTTCCAGGGCATACCTCCACCTCTCTAGATTTTCCTGCACTTGTTCTCTGCTCTCACTACAGATCACAATGTCATCTGCAAACATCATAGTCCATGGAGATTCTTGTCTAACCTCGTCTGTCAGCCTGTCCATCACCACAGCAAACAAGAAGGGGCTCAGAGCTGACCCTTGATGCAGTCCCACCTCCACCTTGAACTCTTTTGTCACACCGACAGCACACCTCACCACTGTCTTACATCTCTTATACATGTCCTGCACCACTTTAACATACTTCTCTGCCACTCAAGACTTCCTCATACAATACCACAGTTCCTCTCTCGGCACCCTGTCATATGCTTTCTCCAGATCCACAAAGGCACAATGCAGCTCCCTCTGACCTTCTCTGTACTTCTCTATTAACATCCTCAAGGCAAACACTGCATCTGTGGTGCTCTTTCTTGGCATGAAACCAAACTGTTGTTCACAAATGCTGACCTCTGCCTTTAGTCTAGCTTCCACTATTCTTTCCGATAACTTCATCGTATGGCTCATCAACTTTATCCCTCTGTAGTTGCCACAACCCTGCATGTCTGCCTTGTTCTTAAAAATGGGCACAATCACACTTCTTCTCCATTCCTCTGGCATCCTCTCACTCTCTAAGACCTTGTTGAATCTTCAGGAAATCTACTGCTACCTCTCCTGAACACTTCCATACCGCCACCGGTATGCCTTTCCATTCTTCATCCTCTTCAATGCCCTCCTCACTTCACTCTTACTAATCTTTGCTACTTCCTGGTCCTCAACGGTGACCTCTTCTACTCTTTTTTCTCTCTCATTTTCCTTATTCATCAGCTCTTCAAAGTACTATTTCCATCTTCCCAGCACACTTCTGTCATCAGTCAATACATTTCCCTCACTGTCCTTAATCAATCTAACTTGCTGCACATCTTTCCCATCTCTATTTCTCTGCTGTGCCAACCTGTATAAATAATTTCTCCCTCTTTACTTTCCAACCGAGCATACAAGTCATCATACGCCCGCTGTTTGGCCTTTGACACCGCTACCTTTGCCTTACGCTGTGTCTCCCTGAACTCCTGTTTACTCTCTTCGGTCCTCTCAATGTCCCACTTCTTCTTAGCTAACCTCTACCTTTGTACACACTCCTGCACTTCCTCATTCCACCACCAACTCTCCGTATCTATTCACCTTCCAGATGACACACCAAGTACTCTCTTACCTGTCTCCCTGATCACATTTGCTGTAGTTGTCCAGTCATCTGGAAGCACTTCCTGGCCACCCAAAGCCTATTTCAACTCCTCCTTGAAGACAACACGACAGTCTTCCATTTTCCGCTTCCACCACTTTGTCTTCTGCTCTGCCTTTGCCTTCTTCACCTTCCTCACCATCAGCGTCATCCACCACCATCCTATGCTGTTTGGCAACACTCTCAACCACTACTACTTTGCAGTCACTGATTACATCGTCTACACAAGATGTAGTTTATCTGCATGCTCCTACCTCTGCTTTTATAAGTCACCCTATGCTCCTGTCTCTTCCTTATCTCACCATCAGTGTCATCCTGCACACCACCATCCTATGCTGTTTGGATGGTGCATCAAAGTATTGCTTTGATGATTTTCTTTGATGTGAAGGGTGACAGTCCTATCCGACTAAGGAAACTTCTTGTTATGACAAAGCCTCTGCAACCAACTTCTATAGGCATCAGGATTGCTTTCCAGCCTCTTGTATCAGCTTCTCTACTAGGTCTTGGTACTTGGTGACCTTGAGCTCATGTATTACTTCAAGTCTGTCCTCCCAGGAAATTGTGAATTCTATGATAAGAATAGTGTGAGGGCCGACATGCGTCGGACTCAAAGATGCAGGAGACCATGTAAGAAGATTCAACGATTTTATTTTTGCACTGGGAAAATCTAAATCACTGGAAATAATTAGTCATGGGAAACTGGTCGAGAATGAAGCAGGACATCAGGAGTCAGAGAGATCGCAGAGAAACGGAATCACAAGGAAAGACAATCTTCTGACACCGGATGGAAGCGCGCCGCTCCTATTTATAGCTCGCTGATTGCTGATTGCTGAATGGAAACATGTGCGCTCTCTGAACCTCGCCTGCAGGTAACAGCCACGCCCCTCACCAGCGCCTGCAATGAATGGAGAGAGAGTTTATGCCGCCAGCCAGCACAGACCATGACAACATCAACATATAACTCTCAGTCGGATGCTTGTGACAGTAGTGAGCTGGTCTGAGTAGACTTGGCAACCTTTGAGTTGTCGCCTTGTGTTGCGGAACTGTACTTGTTTTGGGCCTCCTTGTGTTAATTGGCAATTGACATCCATCCTTTGCTGGTCTACCCATGTCGCGATCTCCTTCGGTACATTGTCATGCCGCCAGTGGTACCTTCCTTCTCCAAGTGCTTTTGGACATGCTGAGAGAATGGGGTAGAGTGCACAGTCTGTTGATTGGCAAAGGGAGCATGATCAGTCTTCTTCTTTGCACCAGATTCTTAAGTTGAAGGGTGTTGGTAGGCGATCTGTCACAGCGCGAAGCAGGAAACTGAGTTTTCCCTGGTCCATGGACCATATAGCTTTCCAAGTGAGTGGACGTTGTTGAGCAGTCTCCCATTGTGTCCAGCTACCTTGCTTTCCCAGTCCTACTGCCTTGACAAATCTGGTGTGTTCTACCTCCTGTCTGACTTGCTGGATGATCATACCCTGCTAGGTCTTGCTGTGTCTGCCTTACTCCACCTAGTCTCTCCATAATTGCCTAGACCCAGTCTACCAGTACAAACTGTTCCAACCAGTTGTTTATGTCACAAATCTTCTTCTGCTTCTTCTATTGCTGAGTAAAGGTTTAATTTTCTTCCTGTCTTGAGTATTTCCCGTGCTTTCTGCACTGGTTTGTCCTTAGCCAGGCGTAACATGAAAATAGCTCTTGCTTTTACAGCTTGGAACTCCTCTACTACCGACGACAGTGGTAGGCTGAGCTTGGACGGCTTGCTTGAAGGCACGCCCAGCCACTTGCGAGGGAATCTGCTGTATTGCTTCCCCATGGCTTCAATTGTGCTAAACTTGATGTTGTATATGAGGAAAGGCCGCTGCAATCTGGGGATGATGCCATACTGGAAACGCCTAGCTTTGAATCGGCCTTGGAGGTGGCTAGCGTTAATTGTCTGAAGCCATCTTTTCAGTGCCGTAGTTACATCTCTGCTGTTACTGATGTCTCCCAGAGACTGGTTGAACCATTTTCCCAAGCACTTTATGCTTTCATCTTGGATGGTAGGCATCTTCTCCCCTGAATTATGAAGTTGTGCCTGTGTAGCTTCCCATTTATTTATTTATTTTTTTAATGCATTGTCCTAACCTCAGCATTAGCAGCTGGACCACCAGTCACTTGGTGTGACGCTGATGTTGAGCACTGAGGAAGGTTCACATTTGAATTTTTGGCTGTCATGTATGGTCGCAATTTTTTCAGGTAGACTATTCCTCAATCTTACTGAGGCTGGAAGAAGAGTGGGCACATTCTAGTGTTGCTGAGTGCTGAGCACGAGACTGTCTGGTAACCCATCCCGCTGGTTTAGGCTGTGGGAGCAGGGCGTTTAGTAGGGCAGGGGCTTGTTTGTAGTACATACAGTGGAGCAGTGTTAGTGCTCCCACATTTCTACGTTGCTCCAGAGGCTGAATTTGCATTGAATCCAGGTCACCTGGCTTAGGTCCTATTATTTTGATAGCTCTTCTTTGTATGGTATCAAGCCATAATAATGATGTAGGGGAGGCACCATCCAGACTGATGAGGCATATTCCATTCTGGACCTCACCATACTCATATATCATAGCTCTCTGGTCAGGATTCAGGTACTTGGACACTCTTCTTAGGAGTTCCAAGCAACAGCCAGCATCTTTAGCCATCTTTTTCACAATGTGGGTCCATGTGATGTCCTTTCCTAGTAAATCCACTTCATCCACCTCTGCTAAGATGGCGTCCATGAAATGGAGGTTGTGGTGGTTCCCTTCTGCATCTTTCAGTCGACTGACTGTGACGTTTGTACACTTTGCTGCTCCGAAGAGGACATTCCATTTAGTTGCCCATTTCAGGATTTCATGGAGGCCTTCATTTAAGCTTTTTGCTGCTGTGGCTCTGTGTATCTTTAATGATGCTTAGAACTGAGGAGTCATCTGCATATAAGATAGCTTTGTTCTCAAGTATGTCAGTAAGATCGTCAATGTAAATGATGAATAGTAATGGGCCCAGTATTGACCCCTAGGGTACGTCAGCATTGATTGGCTTAGCACTTGAGGTGGTGCCGTTTAAGGTCACCTTAAGTACTCCATCAGCTAGGTAATCCTCTATCCATCTCAGCAGCGTGCCTTTTATACCAATGGCTTCTAGTTTTGCAATTAAGCCTTTATGCCAGACACGATCAAAGGCCCTGCTTATGTCCAGGCAGATTAACCTTCCTTCTTGCTGCTTGTCTAATGCATTCTGCAGGCTCTGTGCAACATATGTCAGTGCATCTACAGTTGCTTGCATATGTATTTCCACAGGGCTCTGTTTATGAGACTCTCCATCACTTTACTAATGATGCTCAGGAGTGAAACAGGCCTATAGTTGTGAGGGCAATGTTTATCCTTTTTTGTAGCATGGTATGACATATGGAATTTTCCATTGCTTAGGCATATATTGCTTATTATGAAGCAGCTGAAAGAGTCTAGCTAAGGGCTTTGCCAGTTCTGGTGCTACCTGTTTAAGGACTCTGGCAGGTATGGAGTCTGGACCAGTGGCTTTGTCTGTATTTAGCTTTATTAGTGCTTTCTTGACATGTTTTGGACAGAACACCACCTTTTTGAAGCTGGATTTAGGCTTTTTGAGTATAGTGAGCATTTCTTTTTCATTATCCTTTTGCAGAATTGTAGATTTCTCTGCAAATATCTCAGCGAAACATTCCGCTTTCACTTCTGACCGTATGTATGTCTGATTATTGAAGCTTAGCAGTGGGATATCACATTTACCACCTTGACCCATGAGTCGCTTGGCAGTCCACCACCAGCATTTGCTTCCCTTCTTAAGACCTGTAGTCATTTTGTCTTTTACACATTCTTATAATCACTTCTTGCCTTGCGGGACACATAAGTGAAGCCGTTTCTGGCTTGATTGTATATGAAATGCTTTTCTGGGGTCTTATTTGCTTGGTACTGTCGCCAGGCTTTATTCTTCTTCTTATCAGCATTTTCACATGCCTCATTGTACCACTCTGGCTTCCCAATGAAACTCCTGAGTGTTTTTCTAGGTATGTGATTTTCCATAGCTTTTTGGATTGTTTCAGTTACATCTCTATGTGATTTTTCAGGATCATCTAATTTGAGCATCTGATCCCAGTATTTTTCTGCAAGTTCTCCTCTCAGTCCATCCCAGTCTGCCTTAGAGTATAGCCATACTGTTCTTGGGGCAGTGGGTTCCTGGACAGGAGATAGTGAAATTGTAGTACTCAGAAGATAATGGTCTGAAGAGCCTAATTCAGGGGCTATCTTAACCTCTGTGCCGAGGTTTGGTATGTCGCACATAATCAGGTCCAGTTTGTTCCCAAGTCTATGGGTTGGACCCTTTACTAGTTGCGTTAGCACTTGAGTAGTGAATAAGGTCTGTTTGCTCTCCGGCAATGTCTGTATTGCTTCTACCTTACAGACACTCCTTGTGGTGGGCATTGTAATCTCCTGCTAGCATGGTGTTCTAGGTGTTCAGTATACCAGTCTATTGCTACAGTGTTGGCATCTGGTGGTCTATATAGGAGAGAGAGTAAGAGGATTCCTGAGACTAGTTTGATTGATAATATCATCATTTCATATTCAGCAGGTTCTAAGTCCTTCCTTCTATGTAGGGCACGTCCATTCTTGTAGTAGATTAGACATCCTCCCCATCCAGTTTCATTTGGTCTATCCCTACATTCTATGGAGTACCCATTAATACTAATATCTGGGCTTTTGTCTGATACCGCAGATGTAAGCAGTGATTCTGTGACTAGTATGATATCTGGTTTTGGTTCTTCTTGTGCCATTTTTGAGATCAGATGATCTTTATTTGATCTAATTCCTCTGATGTTTGAATACCACATAGTCATTTTCCAGGTTTGCGGTCCATTTGTCTCTCATGGGTCAGTCTCTGAGTTATCCATCCAGGTATATTTTTTGTATACTTTTCTTGTAGCAGTAAGTGGGGTAAGGGTGCTAAACCTTAGTTAAGTCTTACAACACACACCTTTCAAGATACTGAGGCTTCTTGACTTGGTTGGTTTGATCTGCATCCGGGCCCAATTTGCCATGTTCTCCAGAGCAGTGAAAATCCACCTAGTTCCTGGTACTGAGTGCATCATCACTGTTACATCATCCATGTACAACATCCACTGTGGTAGGACCCTTGCACTGGCTTTCTCCTGCTTTAAGTATCAATATTCACTGCAGCTACAAACAGCACTACTGAAACTGTACACCCTTCCATGATGCCTTTCTCCAGTCGCTGCCATCTTGTGGTGAAGGTGTTCACTGTGAATCTCATCTTGATATTGCAGAGGTAGTCCATCACTAACTACTGGTGGAACGTGGTATTGCTGCAGTGCTTCTTGAATCAGTAAATGAAGGACGCTGTGGTAAGCCTTTGCGATATCTAGCCAAATAACTGGTAGGTTCTTCTGATTTTTTCTGGCTTCCTTGATCAGTTGGCTTATTGCGGCAGTTTACTGGAGACATCCTGAATGGCCTGAAACACCTTTCTGTACACTAGTGTTCACATTGTTGTTGAGAAAAAGAAAGGTGGAGGGAAGAAAAACATGAGATTCAGAAAACAGAGAGAATAAATAGAGAATAAATTGAGAATAAAAAAGAGAATACATAGAGAATAAAAAGAGAATTAATTGAAAATAAAGAGAGAATAAATTGAGAATACAGAGAGAACAAAGTGGGAATAAAAAGAGAATAAAGCGAGAATAAATTGAAAATACACAGAGAAAAAATAATATAAATTGAGAATACAGAGAATAAATTACGAATACAGAGGATAAATTGAGAATAAAGAGATAATAAATTAAGAATAAAGAGAGAATACAGAGATAATAAAGTGAGAATAACTTGAGAATTTAGAGAGAATAAAGAGAGAATAAATTGAGACTACAGAGAGAATACAGAGAGAATCAAGAGAGAATACATTGAGAATACATAGAGAATAACTTAAAAATAAAGAGAGAATAAATTGAGAAAACAGAGAGAATACATTGACAATGAAAGGAGAATAAATTGAGAATAAAGAGAAATTAAAGAAAGAATAAATTGAGAATACAGTGAATAAATTGAGAATAAAAAGAGAATACAGAGAGAATATATGAGATATAAAAAGAGAATAACTTGATAATTTAGAGAGAATAAAGTGAGAATAAATTGAGACTACAGAGAGAATACAGAGAGAATACATTGAGAATACAGAGAGAATAACTTGAAAATGAAGAGAATAACTTGAGAATACAGAGATAATACATTGACAATAAAAGGAGAATAAATTGAGAATAAATAGAATAAATTGAGAATAGAGAGAAAATAAATTAAGAATAAAAAGAGTAAAGAGAGAATAGATTGAGAATAAAGACAGTCTGTGTGTATGTCCCTTTGTGTGCGGGTGTGTGTGTGTGTGTGTGTGTGTGTGTGTGTGTGTGTGTGTGTGTGTGTGTGTGAAGGATTTTAGTGCAGTGTTTTATTTCACTGTTCTGTGTGTAATTGTTTTAAGCTTTTACAGAAGTATCAATGCCTGCCCCTCATTTTCACATACATTCATATTCAGCACAAACTTCCAGAAATGGTTTCAGTGTTTTTCAAACTCTCATTTTTTTAATATAAATTTTAAGCCTCATCGTGGACTGTGTGTGTGTGTGTGTGTGTGTGTGTGTGTGTGTGTGTGTGTGTATGTGTGTGTGTGTACGTACTACATCTTGCTTCCACGATCCCATTATCTCGTGTTCGCGCTAGCCAGTTAATATGCAGAATAAATTATCTGTGCAAATTACAGGCGAGAAACTCTGGAGTTTATAACAGCAACACTGGAAGCAGATTTAATGAGTTGACTCTTAAAAAAGTAATAAAGTTTGAAAAGGACTGCAGAGAAAAATTACTCCGAGCACTCTGTGTTACTTATTACAAAAACAGCTTTAATTTGATCTTGCAAGTTACAAAGTCCACTTTAATAGGTACACCTGCACAGTCGTGCTATTGATTGTCCAATCATGTCAATCCCTGATAAGTTGAAGCATCAAGATAAGGTTTTAGGGATGGGCCGAAACAAGCATGACAAGGTGTTCCCATTAAAGTGGCCAGTGCGTGTGTGTGTGTGTGTGTGTGTGTGTGTGTGTGTGTGTGTGTGTGTGTGTGTGTGTGTGTGTATACGCTTGTTTTGTCCTAGGTCACTAGATTTTAGCCATCCTGTGCTCTGATTGGTTAATATAAAATTAGGATATTAGTTCATATTCTGTCACTTCAATGTCACTGCAGAAAAATAAAACAGGAAATATTCTTGACTCGCGCTCAAATAAAGCTACTTGGGCTTCAAGGCTGATTTCATCAAAACAAACAGCATCATTCATTCATTCATTCATTTTCTGAACCGCTTAATCCTAATTAGCATTACAAGGAGCTTATTCCCATCTCAGCCATCTTATTTTGGGGTACACCCTGGACAGTTCGGCAGGCCATTGTAGCCAACAACATGTTGAATGAACGTATTTCTTGAGAAAAACGCTTTTCTCAACCAAATGCAACTTTTTCTGCTTTTTGAGAGTAACAGGCTTTTAATTATTTTTAATTATTTAAATAAATTATTGACAGTGGTCTTTCATTTAAATCTCATGTAGATAATATTACTCAAGTGGCCTTCTTTCATCTCAGGAATGTTGCTGAAATAAGAAATATGATGTCACTGCATGATGCGGAAAAACTTGTTTTTGTTACCTCGAGATTAGATGATTGCGATGTTTACTGTTTGGATGTTTGATTTGACGATTCGCATTCTGTGACCGCCGTCAGTGCTGTTAACCAACAGGGTGCTGGCGGAAATTGGACCACTGTTGGTCGAAGAAGGAGAGGTCGAAGAAGGAGAGGCGGGAGGCGTGTCCGTAGGCAGAGAGAGAAGAGGAAAGACATGAGTCTAGGACTGAGAGTAGGGACTTTGAATGTTGGAACTATGGCAGGAAAAGGTAGAGAGCTGGCGGACATGATGCAGAGGAGGAAGGTGGACATACTCTGTGTTCAGGAGACCAGGTGGAAAGGTAACAAGGCTAGAAGCTTAGGATCAGGGTTTAAACTATTTTATCATGGTGTGGATGGGAAGAGGAATGGAGGAGGAGTCATCTTGAAGGAGGAGTTTGTCAGGAATGTTCTAGAAGTGAAAAGAGTGTCAGACAGTGATGAGTCTCAAGTTAGAAATTGAAGGTGTGATGCTCAATGTTGTTAGTGCTTATGCCCCACAGGCAGGATGTGAGCTGGAAGAGAAGGAGAGATTCTGGAGTGAGTTAGACGAAGTGATGCAGAGAAGAGACAGGAGCATAGGGTGACTTATAAAAGCGGAGGTAGGAGCACACAGGTAGACTACATGTTGTGTAGAAGATATAGTTTGAAGGAAATCAGTGACTGCAAAGTGGTAGTGGGTGAGAGCGTTGGTAAACAGCATAAGATGGTGGTGAGCAGGATGATGCTGAGGAAGGTGAAGAAGGTAAAGGCAGAGCAGAAGACAAAGTGGTGGAAGCTGAAAACGGAAGACTGTCGTGTTGTCTTAAAGGAGGAGTTGAAACTGGCTTTGGGTGGTCAGGAAGTGCTTCCAGATGACTGGACAACTACAGCCAATGTGATCAGGGAGACAGATAGGAGAGTACTTGGTGTGTCCTCTGGAAGGAAAGTAGATCAAGAGACTTGGTGGTGGAATGAAGAAGTGCAGGAGTGTATACAAAGGAAGAGGTTAGCTAAGAAGAAGTGGAACATAGAGAGGACCGACGAGAGTAAACAGGAGTACAGGGAGAGGCAGCATAAGGGCGAAGGTAGCAGTGTGAAGGGCCAAACAGAGGGCGTATGATGATTTTTATGCTAGGTTTGACAGTAAGGAGGCAGAAAATGATTTATACAGGTTGACACAGCAGAGAAATAGAGATGGGAAAGACGTGCAGCAAGTTAGAGTGATGAAGGACAGAGTGGGAAATGTATTGACTGGTGACAGAAGTGTGCTGGGAAGATGGAAAGAGTACTTTGAAAAGCTGATGAATGAGGAAAATGTGAGCGAAAAAAAGAGTAGAAGAGGTGACTGTTGAGGACCAGGAAGTAGCAAAGATTAGTAAGGGTGAAGAGAGGAGGGTATAGAAGAGGATGAAGAATGGAAAGGCAGTTGGTCCTGATGACATATTGGTGGGGGTATGGAAGTGTCTAGGAGAAGCAGCAGTGGATTTTCTGACAAGAACATTCAACAAGGTTTTAGAGAGTGAGAAGATGCCTGAGGAATGGAGAAGTGTGCTGGTGCCCATTTTTAAGAACAAGGGAGACGTGCAGGGTTGTGGAAACTACAGAGGGATAAAGTTGAGCAGTACGAAGGTGTTATGGGAAAGAATAGTGGAAGCTAGACTAAGGGCAGAGGTCAGCATTTGTGAACAACAGTTTGGTTTCATGCCAAGAATGAGCACCACAGATGCAGTGTTTGCTTTGAGGATGTTAATAGAGAAGTACAGAGAAGGTCAGAGGGAGCTGCATTGTGCCTTTGTGGATCTGGAGGAAGCATATGACAGGGTGCCGAGAGAGGAACTGTGGTATTGCATGAGGAAGTCTGGAGTGGCAGAGAAGTATGTTAGAGTGGTGCAGGACATGTATAAGTGATGTAATACAGTGGTGAGGTGTGCTGTCGGTGTGACAGAAGAGTTCAAGGTGGAGGTGGGACTGCATCAAGGGTCAGCTCTGAGCCCCTTCTTGTTTGCTATGGTGATGGACAGTGGACAGGGCCACCCACTTCCATGCACAAAAATGCTTCGTGGCCGAATGCGGCGCTTTTGAAACAGGGCACGGCTCATCCGGACTTCCTCAAATCAGCTGCAATGAGTACTGTACTCTCAAAACTCTCAAAACTCACGAAACTCACAAACCAACAGTACATCTCTCCTTTACGCGTGTGACAAACAAGCTTATAGGTACAGTACTATGGAGATTCAGCTCCCTTCTGGCAAATGGGAGGCCAGTGGGGCGGGATGTTGGGAGACAGCCAATGAGAGAGCAACTTGTGCATTGTTTGAATTTTTTAATGGCCCGTTTGGCGCTTTTTGTAAGAAGAGGTTGTTTCGTATATAAAGAGCGAAAATTTAGGAAAATGTTTCTTGTAACCTGGATTTTTCATATTCAGAGGTTTTCGTTGTAGAGGGCCGAATGTACATGTGTGTGAATGACAAGGACCCAAGAGGAACGGTGAGGTTACAGGGAACAGAGATAAAGAAGGTAGAATAATTTATGTACCTAGGTACTTTAAGTACTTAGTACTTAGAGCAATGGAGAGAGTGGAAAAGAGGTGAAGAAGCGTGTGCAGGCAGGTTAGAATGGTTGGAGAAAAGTGTCCGGTGTGATGTGTGATAGGAAGGTATCGGCAAGAATGAAAGGAAAAGTGTACAAGACTGTGTTGAGGCCAGCGATGTTGTATGGTTTAGAAACAGTGGCACTGAGGAGGCAGAGCTGGAGGTAGCAGAGATGAAAATGTTGAGGTTCTCTTTGGGAGTAACGAGGATGGATAGGATCAGGAATGAGCACATCAGAGGGACAGCACATGTTAGACGTTTTGGAGACAAAGTCATAGTGGCTAGATTGAGATGGTTTGGACATGTAGAGAGGAGGGATAGTGAGTATATTGGTAGTAGGATGCTGAGGTTGGAACTACCAGGCAGAAGGTCTAGAGGAAGACCAAAGAGAAGATTTATGGATGTGGTGAAGGAGGACATGAAGGTAGTTGGAGTAAGAGTAGAAGATGCAGAGGATAGGGT
This sequence comes from Plotosus lineatus, assembly GCA_024760905.1. Taxonomy (NCBI): domain Eukaryota; kingdom Metazoa; phylum Chordata; class Actinopteri; order Siluriformes; family Plotosidae; genus Plotosus; species Plotosus lineatus. The sequence continues at coordinate 1,277,136 of CM045747.1, read as the reverse complement.
GAGATGGAGGCAGACGATTTGCTGTCGCCACCCCTGAAGGGAACAGACAGAAGGAAAAGAAGAAGAAGAAGAAGTTACTGTCTGGATGTTAGGATAGTGGTGGCGTTATAGGGCACTGGATAAGTTTGTGGTTTTGAGTCCCACTCTCCACAGGGTTGTAACTGCCCCACCCCCTCCCCCACCGTGCAGCTAACTGGATTATCAAAGGCCAGTCATGTCTCTCACTGTCTATGGTGTGAGGCATGTAAAAGAACCACTGCTGACTTTCGTAAAGAGTAGCTGCATAGCCATCAGTGTGTTTCTGCCCTTCGCTAAAGGGTCGTGTCAGGAAGGGCATCCGACGTAAAAACCTATACCAAATCAAACGTGCGAATCAATCGCTGTTGCCAACCCTGAAAAACAAAAAAAGCCAAAAGTAAATCTCTCACTGTCTTCATGTTTTAATGGGAACATAAACAAGCTCCAGTTAGTCCAGAATGCAGCAGCGAGAGTCATTACAGGAACCAGAAAACACTAGCATATCACCCCGAACTTATTTACACTGCACTGGCTCCCAATTACATTTCACATCGAATATAAAATACAACTTTTAACCTATAAAGCACTTCATGGTCTTGCGCCACATTATCTTAGTGAACTTGTGTTCGTTAATGATCTGACACATCCTCTTAGATCAAAAGGTGCAGAATACACCTCGAATAACGAAGACTACTGTAGGGGGTGGAGCTTCTCTTACAAATCTCCATAACTGTGGCTCTCTGCTATTGCCAGTCCCATTTTTGTTGAGGTACACATTCTTCTTCTGGGATGCCGGTGATCCTGATCTTTCTGCTTTCTGAGTCCTGTGGTCGGTCCTGTGTGCTGATGATGACTGGAGTTCTCATCTTGGAAGTCCCTCCTTCCTGCTGATGAAGATCTAAATGGACCCAGATGTGAATTAACAGTCTGTGAACATGACTTTTCACTGCTGGTGATATTAACGCTCTTCCCACAATTATTTCAGAATTACAGTTGTAGAACCGACCGGACTAGTTTTGGACTGTAATGAATTTCTCGTGTATGTTTCGTATCTTTATGTTTCCTCGCAAATGAAGACAGGTTCCCTTTTGGATCTGGTTCTTCTCGAGGTTTCTTCCTCGCATCTACTGAGGGAGTTTTTCATGGGCGATGCTCAGGGATGTGTAGGAGTTATAGGAAATGTTTAAATTCTTTATACTTTATAAACTCCTTCTTTTATTGTTTTACTGTGTAAAGCTGCTTTACAACAACGTCAACTTGTAAAGGCGCAAAACAAATAAAACTGAATTGAATTCAATTCATTAGCATTCTGGGTAGGCTGAAGCCTGTCAGCCAACTCTCGGCAAGATCAGGGTACACAGATCTCCGGTCTATTGCAGGGCCAACACACAAACACACACACACACACAACACACAAACACACACACACACACACACACACACACACAACACACAAACACACACACACACACACACACACACACACACACACACAGAGGGACTATTTCGAACAGCCAGTAAGCTTACTGTGCATGTTGACCACTGCACCACCCTGTCAGATATTCTAATTTAAAGTAAAAATAAAAGTACAGCCATCAAGTGTTATTCAGGGGAAAGCTCTTTATAAGACTGTTGTTTGGAAGTTAAGGTTCCTTGAAGAACCCATTTTTGCCCAGGAGCGTGTGTGTATGTGTGGACGATGGAGATGATTTTATATATATATTGTGTGTGCCTATCTAAAATTTATGGTTTAGAAAAATTTTGTCAACTCACTGGAATGAAAGTGAATATTGCAACGACAAAGGTTATGGTTTTTAGGAACAGTGGTCCTCTGAGATATTATGAAAAATGGTTTGTGTGTGGTCAGAGGCTAGAGATTGTTTCTTATTATAGGTATTTGGGAATTGTGTTCACACCTCGGCCAGTTTGGACTAAGGCTCAGACTACTCGAGCCTCTCAAGCTAATAAAGCTCTCATGGCTATCCATAGATCTCAAAAGAGAGCAGGGCTTTGGGCTTTTGTAGATCTTTTTAAAATATCCGATGCTATGGTTAAACCTATATTATGTTATGGTTCAGAAATTTGGGGTCCCAGTTATTATAAAATTATTGAGCAAAT
>CM045747.1:1230000-1267500 GCA_024760905.1 Plotosus lineatus | reverse complement strand
CCTAAGTTAATGTTTAGAATGTTTGTGTGTGTGATTTTATGTACTGTGGTGTAGTATGTTTATCCTTTTGTTTTGCTTATCCAATTTATTACACTTAATGTCCTTTTATGCTCTTTTTGTTATGGTCTGTGTTTTTGGGGGACTTTGTTTTTGGCGACTGTGCCTCTAACTCTGTTTTCTCTCCACTCCGGCTGAGGGCCGTGGCTGAGATGCTCGGGTGGCTCACACCTGAATCACTCTTCTCATCTATTCCCAATAAACACAAGCATGCTCACCTCTGCGTTAGAGGATTAACTCACATCTTTGCTTCTTTGTATTCTCTAACTCTGTTTTCTGCCCGCTCCGGCTGAGAGGCGTGGCTGAGCTGCTCGGGCTGAATGCAGTTCACGCCTGAATTGACTCCTCTCATCTACTCCCTATAAACACAAACTGCATGCTCACCTCTGCGCCACAAGATTGTCTCACATCACGTCCCTGCTTCCCTGTGTTCTCTCTGGTTCCAGTGTTTAATGTTGTTTGTGTTTTTCTTGGTCATCAGTACTGTAGTTAAAGCGTGTATGTATATATCTTCTTCTTCTTTTCCTTTCGGCTGTTCCCTTCAGGGGTCGCCACAGCAAATGATCTGCCTCCATCTCTCCCTATCCTCTGCATCTTCTACTCTTACTCCAACGACCTTCATGTCCGCCTTCACTGCATCCATAAATCTTCTCTTTGGTCTTCCTCTGGGCCTTTTGCCTGGTAGTTCCAACCTCAGCATCCTACGACCAATATACTCACTATCCCTCCTCTGTACATGTCCAAACCATCTCAATCTAGCCTCTCTGACTTTGTCTCCAAAACATCTAACATGTGCTGTCCCTCTGATGTACTCATTTCTGATCCTATCCATCCTCGTTACTCCCAAAGAGAAGCTCAACATTTTCATCTCTGCTACCTCCAACTCTGACTCCTGTCTTTTCCCCAGGGCCACTGTCTCTAAACCATACAACATTGCTGGCCTCATCACCGTCTTGTACACTTTTCCCTTCATTCTTGCCGATACTCTCCTATCACACATCACACCGGACACTTTTCTCCATCCATTCCAACCTGCCTGCATGCGCTTCTTCACCTCTTTTCCACACTCTCCATTGCTCTGGATTGTTGAGCCTAAGTACTTAAAATCCTCCACCTTCTTTATCTCTGCCCCTGTAACCTCAAAGTTCCTCTTGGGTCCTTGTCGTTCACACACATGTATTCTGTCTTACTAAGACTAACCTTCAATCCCCTCCTTTCCAGGGCATACCTCCACCTCTCTAGATTTTCCTCCACTTGGTCTCTGCTCTCACTACAGATCACAATGTCATCTGCAAACATCATAGTCCATGGAGATTCTTGTCTAACCTCATCTGTTAGCCTGTCCATCACCATAGCAAACAAGAAGGGGCTGAGAGCTGACCCTTGATGTAGTCCCACCTCCACCTTGAACTCTTCTGTCACACCGACAGCACACCTCACCACTGTCTTACATCTATCATACATGTCCTGCACCACTCTAACATACTTCTCTGTCACTCCAGACTTCCTCATACAATACCACAGTTCTTCTCTCAGCACCCTGTCATATGCTTTCTCCAGATCCATATGCTTTCTTCTTTTACTTCCGGCTGCTCCCTTCAGGGGTCGCCACAGCAAATCAACCGCCTCCATCTCACCCTGTCCTCTGCATCTTCTTTTCTGACTCCAACGACCTTCATGTCTTCCTTCACCACATCCATAAATCTCTTCTTTGGTTTTATATATATATATATATATATATATATATATATATATATATATATATATATATATATATATATATATATATATACAGGCTCCACCCTCCTCACGACCCTACTCGGATAAAGTGCTTTGTTGAATGGATGTATGGCAGTAAACTCTGAACATAAATGAGTGTGAACTTGATTTGAGTCGAAGGTGCAATGCAGGAACCACCCGGTCTGTGAAGTGGTCAGAGACGACTGGGGTGCCATTACTTCTGAAGTGGATGTGTTGGATATGTTCCTATAGTGCCTGGTGTTGTAGAGTCTGACTGAAGCCGGCTTGGAGGGTATCGTTCACCCTGTGCTGATTCTTTAAAAAAAGTAGAACGTTGTTGGTGATGCGACGGTTATATTTAGAGAAGATGTGCAGCATCTAACGTCCCAGCCGTGTTTATTCTGAGCTGCAGGTTTATCCAGACTCGCAGCCTAGCAGCTGATTCTCCTTCGGGTTTTATCTCAGGGTTTTATCTTCAGCCTTTTATCCAGAAGCAGCAGTAACAGAGCAGGGTTTGCATGCAGAGCACTGAACACCAACCAGCTCACAACTGCTGGAAGTCGAGAGCATTTCTTTTTCTTTTTAACTTTTTTTTTTTTGTTTGTAAGCACATTTTTATATTCCATTTTCCCTCATGAGGCTTCATACAGTGTCTCTTTATTCATAATGGGCTTTTTAAATCTTTGCTTAGCATTTTTACATTGACCTTTATTTTTCTTAAATATTATGAAAACTAAAATAAGAAATCTGAGACGTGGAGATCTCAGGAGGTGAGCCAACAAAATTGTTTATTGCTTTCTTTTTCTCTTTCAATTTTTACAAGCAAGCAGAAACATCTATAAATAAGAGTCCTTGTCCAATACTATTAGGGTCACGGGGAGGCTGGAGCATATCTCAGCCGACTTTGGGCGAGGGCGGGATACACCCGGAACAGCTCATAACTTCTTCTTCTTCTTCTTTTCCTTTCGGCTTTTCCCTTCAGGGGTCGCCACAGCGAATCATCTGTCTCCATCTCACCCTATCCTTTGCATCTTCTTCTCTTACACCAACTACCTTCATGTCCTCCTTCACCACATCCATGAATCGTCTCTTTGGTCTTCCTCTAGGCCTTTTGCCTGGTAGTTCCAGCCTCAGCATCCTATTACCAATATACTCACTATCCCTCCTCTGTACATGTCCAAACCATCTCAATCTAGCCTCTCTGACTTTGTCTCCAAAACGTCTTACATGTGCTGTCCCTCTGACGTGCTCATTCCTAATCCTATCCATCCTCGTTACTCCCAAAGAGAACCTCAACATTTTCATCTCTGCTACCTCCAACTCTGCCTCCTGTCTTTTCCCCAGGGACACTGTTTCTAACCCATACAGCATCGTTGGCCTCACCACCGTCTTGTACACTTTTCCTTTCATTTTTGCCGATACCCTCCTATCACACATCACACCGGACACTTTTCTCCAACCATTCCAACCTGCCTGCACACGCTTCTTCACCTCTTACACGCTTCTTCACCTCTTACAGAACAGCTCATAACTACGTTGCAGGATAAGACACACATACAGCCTGTTCAAATTGTGGGAGGACACCAGAGTACTCGGTGGAAACCAATGCAAACACAGATAGAACAAACTCCAGATAGAAATGTCCTCGCCAAGCCTGGGACCAGAACCCAGGACATTCTTGCCATGAGATGGTCATGCTAAGCACTACACCACCACACCCTCGTTAATCCATGAATTATTCAATAATCTATTGTTGTTGTTCTGTGGCTGTTATGCGATTTTGTATAATTTATAAATGACATTATCGATATAACAGCAAAAAATAACACACACTATCTCTCGTATCTACTTTAGTGAAATGTAACTAATCAAGATTGTTCTGTGTGTCCATGTAGTAAACTATTCACCATTACATTCTCAAAATAACGTTCCTGACCCCACGCTCGCAGGCTGAGCTAACTTTCGGTCATGTTCCTCCTGATAAAAACGTTCCATTAACGTTGCAGGAGCATTTATAAATCCCTGGCAGCGTGATGCAGGATTAGAAACACCGTGTTAAAGATGTGATACGTTCCTGCTCTGTATATAAAAATAGATTGTGCATGTGATCAGCGCATGTGTAAATCCTTACGTGCATTAAGGTGAACGGAATGGAAAAAAGCATCTTTCAAGCACTCGAACTGCACACAAAGGCGCTTTTGCATTTATTTTATTCTTTTGCTGAGATACTATAGTTTTTCTATTACATTTAAAAGCTGCTGTAGGTGATTTTTCTCCCTAATGTACTGGAGCTGAGTAACGTTCTCACTGGACGGGGCAGAAGCGGAGGAAACTCGTCCATCTGTCGACCTCTTTGGGAAGGAAGCGGCTCAAATCTTAATTTACTTCCACTATTCAGATGGAAGACTGTAATAATTCTCTTTATTTTCAGAAACTGTCTCTTCGAGTAGATATAAAAGCTTCTTTTTTTTTTCCTCTGCCACATTGTTCTGGAGCTCATAAATAAAAGACGAATCCCCGTGCGGTTTATCAGCGCTCAACTTCGGCCTTCATTAACTCGTCTTCTGTCCAAAATGATGATTAAAACATTAAAAACTCAATTTAGCCTCGTGAATTAAATCACATGCTAATCGAGGGACCTTTGGGGGTTGTGTTTCTTCACTGATGGCTGTGGTTGGAAAAAATATTAATGAATTGCAGCTCATTACAGCACTTTTACTGTTCTGCTCTTCATTCAAATTTCTTTGAATCAGAAGTAAAGAAGTGTAATTGTAAATATAAACTCTAAATACTGAATTGCTCTCAGCCAATCGGAACACACCATACTGCTGTCAGCCAATCAGAACACACCGTACTGCTCTCAGCCAATCGGAACACACTGTACTGCTCTCAGTAAGTTCATCATCAGTTCATTATCTGTAACCACTTAATACTAATTAGGGTCGCGGGGAGGCTGGCGCCCATCCCAGCCAACTTTGGGCAAGGGCAGAGTACACCCTGGACAGCTCGCCAGGCCATCGCAGGGCGGAAACACGCTGACGGCTTTGTGGCCTACTAGTGTCGAAAGTCAGCAACGGTTCTTTTACATGCCTCTCACCATAGACAGTGAGAGACATGGCTGGCCTTTGATAACCCAGTTAGCTGCACTGGGAGGACAGTGACAACCCTGTGGGGACTCGAACCCCCCAACCTTAGGATTAGCGATTCTGCGCCCTAACCACTAGACCATCACTGCCCTGGCTCCCAGTAAGAACATTCTATATTCTTTCACTCAGTCAGAACATGCTACTACTACTACTACTCTCCCCCAATCATAAGATACCATACTGCTTTAACCCAATCGGAACACAATATACAGTACTGCTCTAACCCAATCAGAACACACTATACTGCTCTAACCCAATTGGAACACACCATATTACTCTGCCCCAATCAGAACACATGTGGGGCCGGTGGTGTAGTGGTTAGAGTGTCGGGCTCATGATTAGGAGGTTGTGAGTTCGAATCCCACTGAGACCCCCACTGTGCTAAGACCCCTGGGCAAGGTCTCAACCACAAGTGTGCCTCTGTTTACCCAGCAGTATAAATGGGTAGCAGTAAAAATATACTGGGAAGGGAACCTGCGATGGACTAGTGTCCCATCCAGGGGGAGTTGAACTCCTGGTCGCTTCACGCTACGGAAACCGGGGATAAGCACCGGCCTGATGAGCCACTAGGCTCGGGTGTAAAAACCCAATCAGAACACACTATACTGCTCTAACCCAATTAGGACATCCTATCATTCTCTGTCAATTAAAGCATGCAAACCGCCATCCCACTCTCAGACAATCAGAAAATGTTGTACTGTTTTTAACCAATTACAGCCATTTATACTGCTGTCCACCAATCATAGTACCATACACTACAGCACAGTACAGCTGTGGAAGGTGAAATGTCACATGGACTCTCTTCTGGTTTTGAAAGTAGAGTAGACAGTGGGAAGTGAAGTGTGTTGGTGAGAGTCGCAGTGAGAGATAAGAGAATAAGAGATAAGAAAGAGACACTGACTCACACAGACGCTGAAACTCCTTGGTGTTGTCGTGATTCACACTTTGTCACAAAAACAGTATTATGAGTAGAATTAGGAGAGGGACCTTAGCTCTGATTGGTTATAGCAGGGATTTGTGTGGGGCTAGCGTCTGCCTCACAGCAAGACGGTCCTGGGTTTGAATCCCAGCTCGGGCGTTTCTGTGTTGAGATTGTGTGTTCTACTCGAAGTTGTGTGGATTCCTCCGGGATCTCCGGTTTTCTCCCAAAGTTCAAAAACAAGCACAGTAGGTTAAAAGGGTGTTCCAAATCATCCATAGGTGTGAATGTGAGTATGAATGGTTGTGTAAATATTGGCCTTGTGATGGCCTGGCGAGCTGTCCAGGATCTACCGCCTCTCGCTCCGAGTCGGCTGAGATGGGCATCAGCCTCCCTGCTACCCTATTTAGGATTGAGAGTTTCATAAAATGAATGAATGAATGAATGAATGTGTGAAGTGTCTGAGTGGTACCTATATACATGCACACAGATATACATACACTCACATGCCTATACACACACACACACACACACATACACATGCATACATGCATGCACACAAAAAACACACACACGCACACAGATATACATACAGTCACATGCATGCACACATGCATACATGCATGCACACAAAACACACACACATACAGATATATATACAGTCACATGCATACACACACACATATGCATGCACACAAAACACACACATACACACTCGCGCACACACACAGATATATATACAGTCACATGCATACACACACACACACACGCACACATGCATGCACACAACATATGCACACACACACATATGCACACACACGCATACACACACACACACACACACACACACACACACACACACACACACACACACACACAGTATTGTAGAAGTACATTTTAAGTCTGTCACGCTCACTTTAGTCTCTGTGTGCCTCTATTATTATCTTCATCACACAGTAAAGCGAACTATTTTCACCTGGACTCAGATGTGAAATCATTTCCTGTTAGGGTTTAATAATCAGACAGTGCATCAGATAGGACATGTTTTTCATCCTGGATAGGAAATGGGTGTGTTTGCGACTAAAACAAGGGGATAATGATCCTGAAATACAGATCAGTAGCATCATTCAGCGACAACAGAACATATGAACTGAATCTCTCTCTCTCTCTCTGTTTCTCACACTCACACATTTCACATGTTTTCTGTTTATTTTGGGTTAAAGGGGTGGTAAGTGTGGCATACAGGAGAAGTACAGCTGGGGTAAAAGAGGAGTACAGGTGGGGTAAGGGCATGGGTTTTAAGAAGGGTAAAGGAGCACAAAGATGAAATGAATGATACCAAGTCAGCCTTTAAATGATATCTGAGGAATCAATTGAAAGTTTTTTGGAATTATTAACCAGGATCCATCTCAGTGCCAGAGAGGAATTTCAGACTATTGAGAAGGATTTTTGAGTCTGTTCTCAATCAAATACTAGTCAGTGAGATAAAGTAAAATAAAAAAACCCAGAGAATATTGATGGAGGATTTTTATAGGCTGTGGATAAATATTTATAAGATGTGCAGTTTATGGTTTCATATCGAACCTGCAGCTTTAGTTTTAATGTTGAAGCTGCTTCTCTTTAATCTCTTCATCTCTTGACAGGAAATTTACCTTAAAATAAGGAGTATTCAATTTCTTCAGTGGATTACACCTGTAAACACACCAGCCCACACATACACGCATACATACACCCCCCCCCCCACACACACACACACAACACACATGCGCACATACACACACGAACACATACACACACACTGACCCACATGCACACCTACACACGCACACACCGACACACACACACACACACACACACACACACACACACACACACACACACACACACACACACACACACACACACATCGACCCACATGCACACCTACACACGCACACACCGACCCACACACACAGTAATAGGTAATACAAGGAATTGCAGGTAAAACAGGACCAGTGGTTCGTACGTCCGGCTCACAGCAAGAAGGCCCAGGTTCAGTTACAGAGGCTTGGGGCATTTCTGTGTGAAATTTATATGTTCCCTTTGTGCTTATGCAGGTTTCCTCCATGTATTCTGGTTTCCTCTCACAGTATAACAACATGCACAATGTTTGTGTGAATGTGAGTGTGGATGGTTGCATATGTGATGGCCTGGTGAGCTGTCCAGGGTGTACTCTGCCCTTGCCTGATTCAGCTGAGAGCGGCGGCAGTATATGGATATTTAAGTTAATCTTTAAAATGTTGAAGTACCCAAATACTGTCTACATTTAACTATCTACAATTGCTGACAGCACCTGAAATCCCAGCCCTTCATCCTCGATTCCATGCTTTGTACTCACTGGGGTGCTCGTATGTTCTCTTATAACAAATAAAGTACATTTTGGGTTCATTAATGTGGAAAAAAAATCCATCAGTGTGTCATCAGTTGCACTTAGCTAATATTAGCCATGTACGGTATACAGTTAGCATCATTTAGCGTCAGTGAAAATGGTGTTAATAAGCAGAATAATTAGAAAGTAATTAAGCTCACAGTTAATACACAGAGATTTCGGCAGTATCAGCAGAGAAAAAAAATCTGCAATGTGGATATTACACAAGCAATGAGTGGAAGGAATCTAATGAAAATCTGCTGTTATGTTTCTGGGGTTTTTTCACTGTTTACTGCAGAATCCCTGAAAAATCCCTCATCCAGCTGAGTTTTTAAAATGACTGCAGTTTCTGAGCACACAGCTGGTGATGTTATTAAACTCTCTTCTTTTTGTATACCTGAAATACTGCAAACACTGTGAATGGGCATTCAGATTGAGACCTGATTGAACCCTTTTATACCCAGTGTCCATCATAATGCATCTGTGAAGGGGGCCACCAGCCAGTGTTCATCCTCACGCCGGTCCCAAGCCCGGATAAATGCAGAGAGCTGTGTCAGGAAGGGCATGCGACATAAAGCATTTGCCAACTTTGTTATGCGACTCATCAATAAGAATTTCATACCCAGATCGGTCGAGGCCCGGGTTAACAATGACTGCCATCAGTGCTGTTAACCAAAAGGGTGCTGGTGGAAACTGGGCTACTGTTGGTCGAAGATGAAGAGGCATGAGTCATGTCCGTAGGCAGAGAGAGAGAGAGTCATGAGGCATGAGTCTAGGACTGAAAGTAGGGACTTTGAATGTTGGAACTATGACAGGAAAAGCTAGTGAGCTGGCTGACATGATGCAGAGGAGGAAGGTGGACATACTGTGTGTTCAGGGACCAGGTGGAAAGGTAGCAAGGCGAGAAGTTTAGGAGCAGGGTTTAAGCTGTTTTTTCATGGTGTGGATGGGAAGAGAAATGGAGTAGTCGTCATCTTGAAGGAGGTATTTGTCAGGAATATTCTAGAAGTGAAAAGAGTGTCAGAGTGATTAGTCTCAAGTTAGAAACTGAAGGTGTGATGTTCAGTGACATAAGTGTGCCCATAAGTGCACTTGGCACCAGGACACCCTAGGTCGCAATTCGATGATTGACTTTGTAGTCATGTCATCGGACTTGCGGCGGTATGTTCTGAACACTCGGGTGAAGAGAGGAGCTGAGCTGTCTACCCATCACCACCTTGTGGTGAGTTGGCTTTGGTGGTGGGGGAGGCTACCTTCCAGACCTGGCAGGCCCAAGCGTGTAATCAGGGTCTGCTGGGAACGTTTGGCGGAGTTCCCTGTCCGGGAAGCCTTTAACTCCCACCTCCTGTAGCGCTACAACCACGTCTCTGAGGAGGCGGGGGACATGGAATCCGAATGGGCCATGTTTCATGCTTCCATTGCTGAGACGGCAGCCCATAGCTGTGGCCGGAAGGTCATTGGTGCTTGTGGCGGTAACCCCCGAACCCGGTGGTAGACACCTGCGGTGAAGGGGGCTGTCCAGCTGAAGAAGGAGGCCTATCAGGTTTTATTAGCCTGTGGGACTCTCGAGGTAGCAAACAGGTACCGGCAGGCCAAACATGCTGCAGCAGAGGTTGTCGCAGATGCAAAATCTCAGGTGTGGGAGGAGTTGAGGCCTCTCTCCAGGAGGCCTGGAGAGTGATTATTGGTTGGCCTCTAAAAGGTTCTGGACCACCATCCAACGCTTCAGGAGGGGGAAGCAGCTCTCCACAAACACTGTTTACAGTGGAGGTGGGGAGCTGCTTACCTTGACTGGGGATGTCGTCGAGAGGTGAAGGGAATACTTTGAGGACCTCCTCAATCCCACCAACACGCCCTCCGTGGAAGAGGAAGACCCTGGGGGTTTGGGTGGGGGTCCGCCTATCACTGGAGTGGAGGCCACTGAGGTTGTCAAAAAACTCCTCGGTGTTCGAGCTCCGGGGTTGGACGAGATCCGCCCGGAATATCTCAGGGCTCTGGATGCTGTAGGACTGTCTTGGTTGACACATCTCTGCAATATCGCATGGTCATCAGGGGCTGTACCTCTGGATTTGCAAACTGGGGTGGTGGTCCCGATTTTTAAGGTGGACCAGAGGGTGTTTTCCAATTATCGGGGAATTACACTCCTCAGCCTACCAGGAAAAGTCTATACAGGGGTACTAGAGAAGAGGATTCAACCGATAGTCGTACCTCGGATTCAGGAGGAGCAATGTGGTTTTCGTCCTGGCCGTAGCACTCTTGACCAACTCTATACGCTCCACAGGATTCTGGAGGGGGCATGGGAGTTTGCCCAATCTGTCCACATGGTCGAAAGCCTTCTCCAAATCCACAAAGCACATGTCCCTCGAACGATCTTGTGGGGCGTGCTCTGAGAGTACGGTGTTCCGGACCCGTTGCTACGAGCTATTTGGTCACTGTATCACCGGAGCCAGAGTTTGGTCCGTATTGGTAACAACAGGTCGAATTCGTTTCTGGTGGGAGTTGGAGTCCGCCAAGGCTCTCCTTTGTCACCGATTCTGTTCATAATTTTTATGGACAGAATTTCTAGGCGCAGCCGAGGCGATGAGGGGTTCTGGTTTGGTGGACATCGGATCTCGTCTCTGATTTTTGTGGATGATGTTGTCCTTTTGGCTTCATCAAGTCGGGACCTCCAGCTCTCATTGGAGCGATTCGCAGCCAAGTGCAAAGCAGCCGGGATGAGGATCAGTACCTCCAAGTTCGAGGACATGGTTCACTGTTGGACAAGAGTGGACTACACCCTCCGGGTCAGGAATGAGGTCCTGCCCCAAGTGGAGGAGTTTAAGTATCTTGGGGTCTTGTTCACAAGTGAGGGAAGGATGGAGGGGAGATCGACAGACGGATCGCTGCAGCCTCTGCTGTTAAGCAGTCGATCTACGTTCCAACCCTCACCTATGGTCACGAGCTTTGGGTAGTGACCAAAAGAACAAGATCGCAGATACAAGCGGCTGAAATGAGCCTCCTTTGCCGAGTGGTAGGGTTCTCCCTTAGTGATAAGGTAAGAGGCTCTAAGATCCTTGGAGAGCTTGGAGTCAATCCGCTGCTCTTCCGCATTGAGAGGGGCCAGTTGAGGTGGCTCGGGCACGTGGTCAGAATGCCTCCTGGACGCTTCCCTGGTGTGGTGTTTTGGGTATGTCCAACCCAGAAGTGACCCTGGGGTCGACCTAGAATATGCTGGAGGGACAATGTCTATGACTGCCTTGGTGTCCCCCCGAGAGACTTGAAGGAAGTGGCTGGGGAGAGGGACATCTGGAAGTCTTTGTTCAGGTTGCTGCCCCCGAGACCCGACCCTGGACTTAACAGAAGATGATGATGATGTTCAATGTTGTTAGTGCTTATGCCCCATAGGCAGGATGTGAGCTAGAAGAGAAGGAGAGTTTCTGGAGTGAGTTAAGATGAAGTGATGCAGAGTACCCCCAGAAGTGAAAAAGTGGTCATTGGGGCAGACTTCAATGGACATGTTGGTGCAGGCAACAGAGGGGAGTAGGGAGTGATGGGCAGGTTTGGTATCCAGGACAGGAACACAGAAGGACAAATGTTGATAGATTTTGCAAAAAGGATGGAAATGGCTGTGGTGAATACTTTCTTCCGGAAGAGACAGGAGCATAGGGTGACTTATAAGAGCAGAGGTAGGAGCATGCAGATAAACTACATCTTGTGTAGACGATGTAATCAGTGACTGCAAAGTAGTAGTGGTTGAGAGTGTTGCCAAACAGCATAGGATGGTGGTGGATGACGCTGATGGTGAGGAAGGTGAAGAAGGCAAAGGAAGAGCAGAAGACAAAGTGGTGGAAGCTGAAAAAGGAAGCATGTCGTGTTGTTTTCAAGGAGGAGTTGAAACAGGTTTTGGGTGGTCAGGAAGTGCTTCCAGATGACTGGACAACTACAGCTAATGTGATCAGGGAGACAGGTAGGAGAGTACTTGGTGTTTCCTCTGGAAGGAAAGCAGATAAGGAGACTTGGTGGTGGAAGGAGGAAATGCAAGGGTGTGTACAAAGGAAAAAGTTAACTTAGAAGAATTTGAATATTGAGTGTACTGAAGAGAGTAAACAGGAGTACAGGGATACACTGCATAAGGCGAGGATAGCGGTGTCAAAGGCCAAACAGAGGATGTATAACAACTTGTAAGCTAGGTTGGATGGTAAGGAGGGAGAAAATGATTTGTTCGGGTTGGCACAGCAGAGAAATAGACATGAGAAGGATGTGTAGCTTGTTAGAGTGATTAAGGACAGAGTAGGAATTGTATTGACCGATGACAGAAGTGTGCTGGGAAGATGGATAGAGTACTTTGAAGAGCTGATGAATGAGGAAAACGAGAGAGAGAGAAAAAAGAGTAGAAGAGGTGACCGTTGAGAACCAGGAAGTAGCAAAGATTAATAAGGGTGAAGTGAAGAGGGCATTGGAGAGGATGAAGAGTGGAAAGGCAGTTGGTTCTGATGACATTCCTGTGGAGGTATGGAAGTGTCTAGGAGAGGTAGCAGTAGATTTCTGACAAGAACATTCAACAAGGTTTAGAGAGTGAGAGGATGCCGGAGGAATGGAGAAGTGTGCTGGTGCCCATTTGTAAAAACAAGGGAGACATGCAGATTTGTGGAAACTACAGAGGGATAAAGTTGGTGAGCCATACGATGAAGTTATGGGAAAGAATAGTGGAAGTTAGACTAAGGGCAAAGGTCAGCATTTATTAACAACAGTTTGGTTTCATGCCAAGAAAGGGCACCACAGGTGCAGTGTTTGCTTTGAGGATGTTAATAGAGAAGAACAGAGAAGGTCAGAAGGAGCTGCATTGTGCTTTTGTGGATCTGGAGAAAGCATATGACAGGGGGCCAAAAGAGGAACAGTGGTATTGCATGAGGAAGTTTGGAGTGGCATAGAAGTATGTTAGAGTGGTGTAGGACATGTCTGAAAGATGTAAGACAGTAATGAGGTGTGCTGTCAGTGTAACAGAAGAGACAAGAATCTCCATGGACTATGATGTTTGCAGATGACATTGTGATCTGTATTGAGAGCAGAGAACAAGTGAAGGAAAATCAAGAGAGGTGGAGGTATGCCCTGGAAAGGAGAAGAATGAAGGTTAGCCTCAGTAAGACAGAATACATGTATGTGAACGATAATGACCCGAGAGTAATGGTGAGGTTAAAGGGAGCAGTGATAAAGAAGGTGGAGGATTTTAAGTACTTAGGCTCAACAATCCAGAGCAATGGAGAGTGTGGAAAAGAGGTGAAGAAGTGTATGACTGTAGGTTGGAATGGCTGGAGAAAAGTGTCCGATGTGATGTATCGGTGTGAAGGTATCGACAAGAATGAAAGGAAAAGTGTACAAGATGGTATTGAGGCCAGCGATGTTGTATGGTTTAGAAATAGTGGCCCTAGGGAAAAGACAGGAGGCAGAGCTGGAGGTCGCAGCGATGAAAATGTTGAGGTTCTCTTTGGGAGTAACGAGGATGGATAGGATCAGAAATGAGCACATCAGAGGAACAGCACATGTAAGAGGTTTTGGAATCAAAGTCAGAGAGGCTAGATTGAGATGGTTTGAGGTAGTGATTGTATAAAAAGCAATATGATTGGATAAGAAGCAATGTGGTTGGATATAATTGGCGATCTGATTGGATTAGAAGCTATCAGATTGGATATGATTATAAAATAAGCTATATGATTGGATAAGAAACGATCTGATCGGATAAGAAAGTGATATGATTGGCTCAGAAGTGATCTGATTGGATATGATTGGATAAGAAGCGATCTGATTGGATATGATTGGATAAGAAGCAATGTCGTTGGATATGAAGCGATCTGATTAGATAAGAAAAGATATGCAATCTGATTGAACATTATTGGATAAAAAGTGATATGGTTGGATAAGAAGCGATCTGATTGGATATAATTGGATAACAAGTGATATGATTGGATAAAAAGTGATATGATTTCATAAGAAGCAATCTTATTGGATATGATTGGATAAGAAACAATCTGATTTGATATGATTGGATAAGACGCGATCTGATTGGTTATAATTGGATTAAACTACTTATGAACTCTGTTTGTTGGTCTCATCATCATCATTTTCCCTACACTGGAGCCTTTACTCCTCAGGGTGCACTCATTGGGTCCATTGATCAATGAAGTGCAGAAAGTTCTCCTTATCCATCATCATTCTCCTGAGCTGCTGGGCATCTATCCCTAGCAGTCCCTCCAATTTCTTCCAAGTTTTAGATCGTTCATCAAAAAGGACTTGTTTTCGCAAGAAGCCGGGATCTTACACAGGCTTTTAGAAACTTCACCCCAGTAGATAGATGCATCTGGTTGTCTGTTAACACATGTTTGAGCTCATTCCACTTTTCATATGCAGATCCCATTCTAGAGTAGAGATTCTCTGTGTTGTCGCAAGAGTTTGAAAGGGTGTACCCTAAATATCGAAACTTCCTCACGTTCTTCAACTTCAATCCCCCAACATCCACCAGACTCTCTTAGCTCATAACAGGTTCGTCAACATTAAAGGCCATCGTGTCTGTTTTTGTATAAGACATCTTCAGACCAAAGCTGACAAAAGTGTCAAAAAGTGTCTGTACAGTGAACTCTCTTCACCTGTAGACAGAGTGATATCAAGGAAGTTTATCTTACCGAATTTTAAAATGGCACCTTATTTAAGTTCTCTCAGGAGCTGTTCTGTTTCTTTTTCTGAACAAATGCATCTTCGGTCATGTCTGTGAGGGCTTTGTTAGTGTCGCATCGCCACCTGGAATTAAAGTTGACTCCATGTACTCGGCTGTGTGCTGCAGAATGTAGAAGGATAGTTTCAGAAATCATATCTTGCTTGGAAAATGAAATATCCTAGACAGTGCTTGAGAAACAGAGTCCAGAAATAATGGTCTGAACTCGGTTGTGAGTGAAAGTCAGGTGGGCGACGTGGTGGTTTGGAAGAACAGGAACCGCCGCATCATTATCACGTCTCAGGAAAGTATGAGATGTAAGACGCGGCTGTTCGAAGTGATGTGATGAGCTACGGTGACATTTTCGCCTGACTTCTGTGAGAGGGTTTTGGGCATGAAAACTTGTGCGCACGCACACACACACACACACACACACACACACACACACACACACACACACACTGCTGCTCTACATCTCAGCTGATGAGTTCATGGCATCTTCTACATTACTCACTGCACAATCAGCTTATTTTCTATAGTGTAGAATGTGTGTGTGTGTGTGTGTGTGTGTGTGTGTGTGCGCGCGTGTGTTATATAACAGGTATTTATAATCGGAGTGAGATCAGCAGTTCATTATAGGTGTGTATCTGTGCTCTTGCTGGCCTGGATCACTACCGAGTGCTGAAGGTGACCGAGTACAGACTTGACTCGTCACAAACACCCTGCAGCTGATTATTCTTCTGATTCTTACAGAATTTCTTCCTTCATATCTCTAAAGTCCTTCTCAAGGTTAAATATTCTCGAGGTTCTTCAGAAACACCGTTTGTACTTCGTTACAGCCTCAATACGACGTCATTAATCAAACAAAATATATGGAGCAAAAAAAGGAAGCTGATAAACTTCTGAAGAAAAGAAAATCATCTCGCTGGAGTCTCTCAGACAGAATCAGTGGCATGTTTGTGCACAATTGCACATATGCTGCATCCTGATAGGTCGGAATTCATTCAGAATTATAAGGTATGATGGATGTCTCGAAATAGTTTATTCCTAAAGATCCACTGATTCTGGGGTGAATAATTTGATATACTGCACACGAACGTAAACAACAATCAAGATTATTCTAGTTTATTTGTATATATTCATGTAATCATGAGAGCGATGGATCAGGTGAGATAAGAGCTAAGCACTGTGCAGCTAATGGCATCTATTTAAAATGCACGTATCAGACTCAAGGCCCACAAGCAGAATTAGGTTCGCCAACATATTTTTTGCACCCTACGAGAGTTTTTAAAATACATGGATTGTGGGCATGTAAATATTTGTGTGAATGTAAATATAAAAAATAATGGAAGAGAGTCACATGGTGTGACTCAGCTGCTTGAGTCTGGAATTTTCCATGAAGGGGACCAAGTTGCGCCCTGGTGGTGGGTCAAGTGATTGTGAAATTTTCCAGAGTGGAAAATTCCCGAACATGGGGGAATCTATATTAAGGACCTGTTGCAGACTGGCTACAGTGTCTTACAGTCTCCTCCTTCAGGCAGATCAACTAAGGAGACTCATCAGGGCAGATCACCAAAAGGGGAAGTCATCCAAGGCAGATCATGGAACACGCTTCACCCAAGTGTCTCAGGACTTCATTGCCAAAGTCCATCATCCACATGCACCCACAGCCCATGCAAAGATGGTCATCTTTTGTGCCTTTCCCCGCCAGCACATGCGCCATCTCTAAATTTACCCTGCTGCAGGCGCTATCCGTAACAAGTGGAGGCTCGTCTGAAAGAATCCATTAAGCATATGTAACAGGGATCCCTCAATTTTCTGTGGTTAATGAGGACTGAGACGAACCCAACCGCGACCGCCAATTTCCGCGAAGTAGGATCGAAACCCCCCCCACCCCCCCGATTGACTTATACAGACGCTTCCCTACTTACGTTTTTAATTGGTTCCAGACGGCCGAACGTAAGTTGAAAGTGAACGTAAGTTGTTACAGTGATGTATGAAGTGTGACGTATGACGCTCATACTGTACTATACATCCATAAATACCATTACCGAATCTCATAAAACACCCCTAAATCAATTATTATAAACATAACATTGTAAAATAATATCAAAGATATCAAATAATATCAACATTAATTTCAAATAAGTCACTTATTTATGCCAAGTCACTTTACATGAAGCTTATAACAGCCAATCAACCCTTACAATGTGAGGCGCTCAAAACCGAAAGTAGTGTACTTGCGAAAGTAGTGTACTTGCTGTGGGTTATACGGACTTCCGGTTTTTCAAGTGCGCAAGGGTGCCGTTGAACTCGTTCAGAACACAGCCTGCACTGATATGAATCACCAGTAGAACGGAGAGTTCTTTCTTTTGTGTAAGTAAGTAAGTAAACTTTATTCAAGAGATGCATACAAAGAACATTAGTGAATATTAATGTTGGATATTGATGATTAAATTCATGTAATTTAGTAATCTTGTGCTGCCCTCTGTGGGTCATATTGTTGAAAGTTTTTGGTGCCACCTTGTGGTTTTTTTCAATAAAGTTCTCAGTTTGGATCCTCATGAAGGAAGACTGTTTGTCTGTTTTCTCTGCCCATGTTTTGGAATTTAGGTAGTTTCCTGAACAATTAATATAAAAATAAGTATACACTCTTAGGATTCTAAAAGCTAATAATTTTTTGTAATTGTTCTGTAATTTGTGGATTCAGGTTTTCATTCATTTTACAACTCTATTTGCTTAACTGAGTATGCATGGTAGATTGTGCCGATCCGAGCAGATAGTTAATTCATCTCTGTGTATGAGACTTGCACCCATGCTAGTAGGCTTATGCTTCTGATCAACCATATTTGCTTAGGGTTACAAAAGTCCACAAAACAGTGTAAACACAAAGATCCCAGAGACGACGTCTTAACACAAGGGTCACACGCTATCTATATTCTATATCTATCTATCTATCTATCTATCTATCTATCTATCTATCTATCTATCTATATATATATATATATATATATATATATATATATATATATATATATATATATAACTGAACTGGGAAGAAGGACGGGCACGTTCACTGTCTCGTTTGTAAACAATGGACGCAGGATCATTACGTCATTACATCAGCGTACTACGTAGGTACGTCTAAACTCAAAATATAACTTTTTTTTTTTTGGAAAAAAAACCTCCTAAAATCAAAAAAACGTAAAATGGATGAACGTAAGTTGGAGAGTGTCTGTAACAACAATTAAACATTCAAAAATAATGCATAAGATGTAATTAAAATAGAAATACATACATTTACAGATGTGTGTGCACACAGATGCACATGCATTGACTCAGATGTGCACCTCACATGAAAGTGATGTTTTGATGGGGGAGGGGGGGTTGGGTTGGTATTTTTGCTTTTGTTTTTTTTTTTTTTTGTGTTTGTTTTTGGGGTTGTTGGCCTTGTTTTGCGACATTTCCCTTAACGTTTCCCCTATTTTTACTTAATTTCCTTATTTTTTTTATTTCGATTAATATTAAAAGAAAACTCAATGCACTGAAGCCACATGAATTGAAGCGTGAAGTAGCGAGCGATCACTGTAGTTTTGTTGGGAGGTTTTGGGTTTTTTGTTTTTGTTGATATATTTAGTAGGTCCTTGACATTCTCGGGGTTAGGTTCCGGGCCTTCCCGCGAATCGAGATAATCCGCGAGTTCTGTACCCGGAAGTAAAACCCCATGTATGACGTCAGATTCGTGAATGAGCAAATGTAAGTAAAATACTATGTATCTATTACATGCTTCTTAAACACATTCTATAGACAGTCTTACTCATTAATACAGTATTAATGTAGTAAAATGTAGTAATGATTAAGGAAAACTTTTCAATTTTTACTGTTATATTTATTGATGCTAAAATATAAACATTATACAGCATACGCATAAAACACCTTTCAGTGCATTCTCTTTATAAACATACAGCACTGTAATTTTCAAAAATGCCCACTAGAGGAACGTACTGTATTGTATTAGGCATGACACGACTGAATTCCGGTATTAACTGCATTTAATCAGAGCAGCTCGGCCACGCCCCCCCCCCCCCCCCCAACCGGAGCCGAAGTACAAAACAGAATTTTAGAGTGATAAAGTTAGAGGTGTCTAGCTGTGTCTCCCTCTGTGTCTCTGTCTCGCCCTGTGTGTCTCTCTCTTTGTGTATCTGTCTCTCTTTCTCTCTGTATCCGTCTTTGATCTCTCTCTGTGTCTCTCTTTGTCTCGCTGTATCTTTATGTCTCTCTCTGTATCTGTGTCTCTCTGTGTGTATCTGTCCCGCTGTCGTTGTCGCTCTCTCAATCTCGCTCCCTGTGGTCTCTCTGTCTCTGTCTCTCTTTCTCTCTCTCTCTCTCTCTCTCTCTCTCTCTCTCTCTCTGTCTCTCTCTGTATCTGTCTCTCTTTTTCTGTGCATCTTTCTCTCTCTGTCTGTCTCTCTCTCTGTCCCTCACCCTGTATCTGCCTCACTCTGTATCTCTCTCTGTCTCTCTCTGTATGTGTGTCTCTCTGTGTCTCTCTCTGTATCTCTCTCTTTCTCTTGTTCTGTCTCTCTGTGTCTCTCTCTCTCTCTCTCTGTCTCTCTCTGTGCATCTGTCCCTCTGCCTTTGTCTCTCTCTCTCTCTTGCTCTGTGTGTGTGTGTGTATGTTTCTCTGTACCTCTCTCCCTCTCTCTCTCTCTCTCTCTCTCTCTCTCTCTCTCTCTCGCTCTCATATAAAATGAAATCAAAACAATTTTAATTACCGAATACAATTGGTAAGTTTGATGTACAATTTTGCTCCCAGTACATACGTAACCGACGTAATAAGCGCTCTGCTCAAATAAGCCCCTCCAGTGTTTGTGATCTTACATCTAATAACCACCCATGTGTACTGGGAGCAAAATGGTGGATCAGACTTACCAGTTTCAGTCTCTGGAACAGGAAAATGAGGTGTTCACTGCCTGTAAAAGTGAGTTTACATGGTATTTCAAGACCCCCTGCCACTGGGGAATGTCTATAATGTTCATCAGTAACAACATATTTGATTGTTTTGCTGTGCTTTATAAAATAGGAAAATATTTTGTTGTGTTCTCTTCGTAAATGTCCAACAACTAATGAACCATTAGAAACTGCCTCAGCAAAACTATGGGATGCTCTGAATGAATGGAGCGATGAGCTAGATATGGACCTATTAGAAAGTGATGAGGAGGATTCTCCTGCTCACTGACTTCATAAATTTAAAGACGTTTCTGGCCATGTGCTTTTCAACTGTGCTAAAGTTGACCTTTGTGTTGATTGGTTCAATGTGCCAATTGTTTAAGTTGACATTCATGTTGATTGGCTCATTTTACTTGGGAAAATGTTTAAAGGAAATATTTAAAAGAACAGCACCAGAAGGGAAAAGTAAGAGAAAGAAAATTCTTTTTTTTTTTTTAATTTATGGTGGGGTTTTTTGTTTATTTTCAGCTTTCATGTAAGTAGTTTGGTTGATTCCTCAAAATGAATAATACAAATACCAGTAAAACTCTTTTATTGTTCTGTTATGATTCATGTTTTCCACCTTGATGGTAATAAGCACTTACCGTTCCATCCCGCTGGTAACTGACTCGATTTTAATCTTATTTGTTGGAGCATGGACAGGACTCACTGCAGGATTATCGGCTCTTCAGGATCACGTCCCGTCGTTTCAGGAACACGATCGCTGCCTTGGATGGCTCTGAAATATCTTTGCATTGAATTTAAAAAGCTTGTGACAGCAATGTGATGTGGAACATTCTCCTTCCATCACGTCTCCACCGCTTTCCTGACAGCGCTGCTTTGTGTCCTCATGCCTACGGAGGCTTTGTACCAAAAACATTTTTCATGTTTGATGATTTATTTTCTGAAAGATCAGCATCTGTTGATTTAAACATTCTGGTTATCAGAGAAGCTTTGCTTGTTTACGTGGGACGTTTCCTGTACAGTCGGCGTCATTAACCATCCAGGTTTGGATCCAACCAAATATTTCCGCTTTTGGAATTAAATGAAATGAAACGGATGCTCGAGAATTGTGTGGGAAAAGCCAAGATGTTCTCCACATGACCCACGAAGTCTCCTGTAGAAATACTGTCCATACACACACACAAACTTACACACACATTCACAAACTCACTCACACACACACACACACACACACACACACACACACACACACACACACACTTACACTCACTCACACCCAAGCTCTCTTACACACAAACTCTCACACACACACACACACACACACACTCACTCACAACACTGAGTTCCAGGCTATTACATTTCATAAAGTATTTATTCTGGAACTGCTGAAGGAAGTTTCTCACAGTCAGAAATTCAAATCGGAGGAAAGCAAACACAGGGACGGCTTCAGTTTCCCCGGAATCGATTTAAATCCACCTCAGGATTCTTCCGAAGGGTCTCGGGAACAGTGTCTTGGGTTACAAGCAATTTTTATACTCAATAAAACAGACATGTTAATAAAATCAAATAAACCTGCATGAACCGGATTTTGACAGATTCTTGTGGTCGCTTGAATTGTGAATACACATTTTTTAGTGTGTTTTTAATGATTATTTTTAGCCCTATGATGCCACTCAAATACCCTGCATCATCTCTAGTTTCTGTTAAGGAGCTTTCATTAAAATGTCATATCTTAGGAGATGGCAGAATGTTCATTTTACTGAAAAGGCCTTCTGCCTGACACGAGGGTCGGCGTTGGGTTTGATTTTTCTGGACCTCCCACAACAATGTCGGCAAATGCCGGGGGACCGGTGCTGATTTCGAAACCTGATTACAGAGCTACAATAACGTTGACAGCCCTGGGGCTGCAGTGCTTGGGTAATTTGCTGGATGCTGTAACTAATCTATAGTATTTCATATATTTGAGAAGGAACATTGTTGTGTGTCAGTTGTGCAGAAATCGTGCTAATTAACTGATGACAACCATGTAATAGCAAGAAGAATTTGATGCTGGCCACCATTCAGAAATGAGACAATTTCTTAAATGAATAATAAATATAAATGTCTCATATAAACACTGGAAGAAGAGTAACAAATTTCTTCACACTTAGAAGTTTTAAATGAATAAATATTCAAGCCAGATATCATCTCACTAAAGTTTCCTTACCGAGTAGTTTTTTCAGTGAAATCTCTGGTAAATTTGAAAATGATTAATAATTGATGAAGCTCTGCATCCCCTGGAGACAATAACAACATCGAGTCATGTAACATCGAACAAGCCTGGAGATAATATGGAAAACCTTCCTCCATAAATATGATTTTATAATATGTACAAATTTATAAAATACAGTAGGTCCCCGTTTTTCGTGATGGTTCGGTTCCGGCCAGAAAACGTGATGGTTCGGTTCTTGTCAGAAAATCTACTGCTACCTCATCGAGACACTTCCATACCTCCACAGGTATGTCATCAGGACCAACTGCTTTTCCACTTTTCATCCTCTTCAATGCCCTCCTCACTTCACCCTTACTAATATTTGCTACTTCCTGGTCCTCAACGGTCACCCCTTACACTCGTTTTTCTCTCTCATTTTCCTCATTCATCAGCTCTTCAAAGTACTCTTTCCATCTTCCCAGCACACTTCTGTCATCAGTCAACACGTTTCCCACTCTGTCCTTAATCACTCTAACTTGCTGCACGTCCTTCCCATCTCTATTTCTCTGCTAGGCCAACCTGTATAGATCATTTTCTCCCTCTTTAATGTCCAACCGAGCATACAAGTCACCATACGCCCTCTGTTTGGCCTTTGACACCGCTACCTTTGCTTTACGCTGTGTCTCCCTGTAATCCTGTTTACTCACTTCGGTCCTCTCAATGTCCCACTTCTTCTTAGCTAATCTCTTCTTTTGTTCACAGTCCTGCACTTCCTCATTCCACCACCAAGTCTCCTTATCTTGGTCTTCCAGAGGACACACCAAGTATTCTCCTACCTGTGTCCCTGATCACATTTGCTGCAGTTTTCCAGTCATCTGGAAGCACTTCCTGACCGCCCAACGCCTGTTTCAACTCCTCCTTGAAGACAACACAACAGTCTTCCTTTTTCCAGTCTGCCTTTTCCTTCTTCACCTTCCTCACCATCAGCGTCATCCTGGACACCACCATCCTATGCTGTTTGGTAACACTCTCACCCACTACTACTTTGCAGTCACTGACTTCCTTCAAATTACATCGTCTACACAAGATGTAGTCTACCTGTGTGCTTTTATAAGTGACCCTATGCTCCTGTCTCTTCTCTGCATCCCTTCATCTAACTCACTCCAGAATCTCTCCTTCTGTTTTAGCTCACATCCTGCCTGTGGGGCATAAGCACTAACAACATTGACCATCACACCTTCAATTTCTAACTTGAGACTCATCACTCTGTCTGACACTCTTTTCACTTCTAGAACATTCCTGACAAACTCCTCCTTCAAGATGACTCCTCCTCCATTTCTCTTCCCATCCACACCATGATAAAATAGCTTCAACCCTGATCCTAAGCTTCTAGCCTTGCTCCCTTTCCACCTGGTCTCCTGAACACACAGTATGTCCACCTTCCTCCTCTGCGTCATGTCAGCCAGCTCTCTAGCCGGCCTCTGTGTTTGCAGGTGTGCTTGTGTGCTATTATGAGTGGGTTTAACATTCGAATCCAATTCCATCATTACAATTTGAGCTTCTTCTTCATGTTAGATGGATCACACGCGTATCGGAAGACTCAGAAGAGGTACGTTTTTCAATCTGAAGTTCTCCAATAATCACACAGTAAGTAACATCATGACAGTAATAATGTTACTAATAAAATTAGCATAAACATGTTATAAATGTCATGTTAGACGCTATTATACAACTACAAGGATCTAGTATTACACACCAGCTGGTGCTATGCAAGATGTCAGTGAATGCGAGTGTTCTCTCCACTAGACATTTTATTTTTTATCCAGTAATCAGGTTATGTTCTTAAATATGTGATTAATAAAGAAAAGAGAGAATAATTCTGGAACAACTGTATAAATAATCAAATCCTCGTCCACACAGTTTCCATCTTCACACACTCTGAATCTGGACGTCAGTGGGGTACATCTCAGGGCTAACACTCACAACCGTACCACCATGCTGTCCAGACCGATGGAATTTATTTTCTAAGCACATTAATAACTCTATGTTGTCACGTTGAAGGAGAAACCTGGTTGTAAAAGGTGACCACATGGGTGTGAGTTCAAGCCACACAGGAGATCAATGTGAAATAAAGATTTACTCAGAATTATCGTAAATACGGAATAAAGTCGAGGGCGCTGATTACATTACGCTGATGGATTTAAAGATAAGAAGCTCATCGACTGAACACTCCGAACGGAACGAGCCTGCGACAGGGGCATGATGGACAGCAGGAATTACTAAGATAATCACAGCATGTGTAGAATCGAAGACGTCCTGTGTAATCACTTCAGTGGACGTGGGCGAGAGACAGGTTCAGCTAAATGATTACGAACGTGTGACTGCTGTTGCTTCCCGCCGGCTACAGATTAACCTCCTGAACCAATGAGCTACCAGTACATGGGAAACGGTGAAAAAACCTGAGCCTTTAATCCTCACCACAAGAACTCTTGAGAAACAAAAATGACCATGTAAGACCGTTTTTTCTCTCTCTCTCTCTCTCTCTCTCTCTCTCTCTCTCTCTCTCGCTCTCTCTCTTTCTCTCATACACACACACACACACACACACACACACACACACACACTGCACTTTCTCTCTCACACACAGAACACTCTCACTCTCTCTCTCTCTCACACACACACACACACACACACACACACACACACACACACACACACACACAGCACTCTCTCGCTCTGTGTCACACACGTCGTTCATCACTCGTCCTCGAGTATGACCACAGGCATCACTTTAGGTATTCGAGCTGGACTTATGTGACCGGATATGACGGACAAGCCCAATCCTGGCAAGAAATCATCTCTCACAAGTAGGGCAGGAGTGGGTAGGAGCTGTGCTTTTGGTTCTGGCTGCTCTGTCCTTCCGAAGCTGGTGTTTCTGTTCAGCTTGCTGGACACGTTGTTCCTCTGCTCTTTGGGCTCCTGACGAAATGATGCAGCGTCAGGAAGAGCGGTCGACAGCGAGCCTCTCCCATGATTCGACATCAATTGACAAGTCTTTGAGGTTGACCATCAGATTGCCCTTGAAACGTTTCTTCTGCCCTCCAGCTTTGTGCTTCCCTTCAGTGAGTTCTCTGGAGAAGACCTGTTTCGGGATGCAGTCATCTCACATGCGGGAGACATGACCTGCCCATCTCAGCTGAGTCTTATGCATGGTGATGGCACTTGGAATATCTGCCTGCTTCAGAACCTCTGTGTCAGGTACTTTGTCTTGCCAGTGGATGTGAAGGAGGCTACGAAGACACTTGAGCAATCACATTGACATGTGTGTGAAGGAGAAAAAAAAGGTGCAACCAATCAGCAGAAAGGAGAAACAAAAGCTCTCAGCCACTGGCTAAATTTGAATCACGTGCCAGTACCTTCCGGGTTATGTGTAGTCGTGTTTGGTGAAAAAAAAGTTCTTGATAATTAAAACTAGTTCTTACAATCACATAGTTTAATTATATATCTTGTTGTTTTTCATGTCTAGATTAATCTGAAACAGTGCTGACCATAGCATGCCAACCTTATGGAGCTTACTGATGCTAACTGGCCAGCTATCAACATAATGTAAAAGTCTGTTATACTGTGGAAGAAAGGACATGATTTGGAACAGTGAATTAGCCTACTGTGCAAGTTTTTAAACAGTGGGAGGAAATCATACTACCCGGAAGAAACCCACGCAAGGCCAGGGAGAGCAGGCAAAGTCTACACAAAAACACGCCAAGCTCGAGAATCAAATCCAGGACATTCTTGCTGTGAGGTGGACATGCTAACCACTGTACCAAAGTGCCTCTGTCAAAAATTATAAATAATAATATTTCTGCAAAACTAAACATATAAGTGAGATGTATCAGAGTCTTGACAACTAACGAGACCATTGCGTCAGCTCTGTGTTCTCTACCAGAAGGTGGTCTCCCTTCCAAGTACCTCATGCCGAGAATCAATTATCATGGCAAGGATCATTATCACATATCCCAAACATCTACTGATATATTTTGAATTAATAATAAAAGAGCTGCGCAATTCAGCGTTCGTGTGAGGTGGGATTATTCAATCTCAGAATTATTCAAACACCTTGATTCAATAATTCTCCATATTCTACTTCACCTCACTGGTTATAATTCAATACAATAAAAATAAAAAATAATTGCTCTCTTTATTGGTGCTAATAGTTTTTCTGCTGAGATTTTTCCCTTCCTGTATATTTTTGCTTTTTAATTAGACTTGCCTTGAGATGGTCATTAAAAAGAGAAAGAAGAAAGTAAAAAAAAAAAAAGAAGTGTTGCATGCAAAGCGGCAACGTTTCCTAAATTATGCCATCTATAAAGTCCTGAGTTCATTTTCCAACAGCAGTGGCCGTAATGTGAGCAATCGCTCTCATTACCAGATGGTAAAGTAAGGTTTGAGCTTGAAAGCCCTGAGAAAACTCATTTCGGGAGTGTGTTCCAGGCTGTGGTGTGATTAATCTGCATTCACTCCGGTAATGTGACACATGGACACCGTTGTGGCTTCGGGCCACCACACTGCAAATCACATGTTTAGCAACATTATGAGAGTAATAACGGGTCTGAGTGTCGCAGTCCAACATCTAATTACAGGTGTGGCATTAACCACTTCCTGTTCAATAATTCTTCAGACCGATGTGCAACATGGCTAGTAAACAAGATTAGCTACAACGCACTGTGATGTTTTCTCACATCTGATTTTACTTGCAAACTCACATCATGAAGATTAAATGAATAGCAGTCTTCTTCTTTCGTAGAGCTAGCGGTATTCGCCAAGTGCTGAACAACACTTTTATTTAGCTATGCATAATGCCACTGTTATTTTATTCATTTTTTAAAAACAAATTGTACTGATTTATTTCTATTTTCTTTAATGGTTAAATACGAAATAGCATTGCTTGCTATGCTAACATTGTTAATGTTCTGAACATGAATAAAAAGAAGCATCTCTACACACAAAAATTACAGGATGTATAAATGCACAGTAAATCAATATGCAAATTTGGAGACACACCCATGAAACACCCATTTCCTCGTGCCGTCTTTAACAACCTAAAATCCTAGCATTCATTAACTAAGATAGCTAGTAAGCTAACTGCTCATAAACATACAACTCTCATTTGAATAAAATAAATGAATGTACAGTATAACAAAATGTGTGGTGTGTAAATAAACGATGATACTGTAAATACATTGCTACTGTAAAGAGCACAGTTACGCTGGTGAATGAACCTCCTAACTGTTTTAGCATGTGTGCAAATCTGTAGTGACTTTAAGGTTCTGTTTTCATCACGGTTAGCTGGTCAGCCTGTGTTTAGCAAAAAAATGTACATTCACTGCCTTTGGCAGATGCACTATTCCAGGGCCATTTCCTTTTTATATTTACAACTTTGCAATTGAGGGTTAAGTTTTGCTAAATGGCCCAAGAGTGGCAGCTCGATGGTACTGGGATTGAACTGTCAAACCTTGGATTAGGAGCAAAATAGTCCTGCCTATTGAGCCGCCACTGCTCCAGATACACGTTCTTACTAACTGTTTATTGCTCTGGCTGGTGCAAATTAACCATCTCGCTGTGTATATATTTTGTAATCTGGAAAAGCTAAATAAAAGAAATATTCATATTTTCCGGACTATAAGTCGCACTTTTTTCATACTTTGGCTGCCTCACGTGCCTCAGAGAGGGGCTTGTCAACATTGCAGTTGCGTCTCCATGTCCAGGGAGTTGTCAAGGAGATGAATATAAATTACTTTGCGTGAGGACTTTCTTGGTGTTACCACTTCATGTCAGAGCGAGGACCACAACGTCACAAAAATTGCCTGCAGATTTCCAAGCCAAGATAGACCGTTTCCATGCGTTTGCAACTTATAGTCCAGTGCGACTTATATATGTGGGTTTTTTTTTCTTCTTCTTTATTATGCATTTTTTGGCCAATGTGACTTGTACTCTGGAGCGACGTATAGTCCGGAAAATATGGTAATAGCTTTTAAAAATTAGGTTTATGAGTTGAGAAGATTTACAATTTAAAGCCAATGTTTACATAGATTGAAAATTTTGTTTGCTCTGTAGTAATAATGACCTGGCTTCTGAATGAATACAAAATAAATGTTAAAAAATCAATAAAGTAACAGATTAATGTGTGATTTATGAAGTTAAAATATTTACTGTTTCATCTGAATGTTACCTAAGAGATGAAAATGTTGAGGTTCTCTTTGGGAGTAACGAGGATGGATAGGATCAGGAATGAGCACATCAGAGGGACAGCACATGTAAGATGTTTTGGAGACAAAGTCAGAGAGGCTAGATTGAGATGGTTTGGACATGTACAGACAAGGAATAGTGAGTATATTGGTAGGAGGATGCTGAGGTTGGAACTACCAGGCAGAAGGTCTAGAGGAAGACCAAAGAGAAGATTTATGGATGTGGTGAAGGAGGACATGACGGCAGTTGGAGTAAGAGAAGAAGATGCAGAGGATGGGGTGAAATGGAGATAGATGATTCGCTGTGGCGACTCCTGAAGGGAGCAGCTGAAAGGAAAAGAAGATCCAAATGTTACCTAAAAGCTAACCTGTTCCTAAACACGACGTTATCCGCGGATGACACCGCACACTCACATTTGTGAAATTAAGAAAGTAAAGTAGAGGAGAATCATGTGCTTTTTTGGTTTCTTTTTTCTTTGAGATCATAAAATAAATGCAGTAGTGTGCTGCTCAGTCGTTTTGGACTTGGGTGTGCACTTTAACTCTCCTCCGCTCTGGAGGCTTATCTTTTATTTACTAGAATATCCAAACAGTACGAGTCGAAACCAAGCTGCTGGAGATCCAGAAGTAAAAAGAGAAAAGTGTAATGGAGGTCTGTGTGGGATTTTTCTCTCAGATGCTCATCTCAAACTTTAAATCTTACAAAACCCCCACAGGGAAGTAAACACCTGATTGTTCACCTCCAAATAAATAAACACTACAAGATAAAAATAAAAACGAAGCATAAGAAACTAAATTGTGAGATAATAATTAGAGTTTATACTCCTCAGTAAATATCTGTTTATGTTCCACCTTGCTGGTAAACAGACATTCAA
Source organism: Plotosus lineatus (assembly GCA_024760905.1). Lineage (NCBI taxonomy): Eukaryota > Metazoa > Chordata > Actinopteri > Siluriformes > Plotosidae > Plotosus > Plotosus lineatus. The sequence goes on along the minus strand of CM045747.1, from coordinate 1,238,285 downwards.
CGGAGAGCAAGAATTTTAATGCTTTTGTCTCCTTGCTCACGTGTTTCTTGTCCTTTCTGATGAATGTTGATGAAAATCAGGGTTCGCCTCGTCATTTTTTGACATTCAGCAAGGTTGAGCAATGATTAGCAACATGTGTGCAAATGTTTGAAGGAGTGTTTGTGAAAAAAATTGGGGGAACATTAGTGACTGCTGGCAGTATTTTTTTTTTTTTCAACTGTTAGAATGTACGCGGCTCTTTTTTTAACCGCGATTTTGAAACATTTGAGACCTTTTGCAAAGTCTGAGTAAAGGTAGAGGTAAAGTCTGTTGAGCTTTTTCCATCCGACAGACAACAGTTCATCAGGCCGGTGCTTATCCCCGCTTTCCATAGCATGAAGTGAGCAGGAGTTCAACTCCTCCTGAATGGGACGCTAGTTACCTTCCCAATATATCTTTACTGGTACTCATATATACTGCTGGGTGAACAGAGGCACACTTGTGGTTGAGACCTTCCCCAGGGGTCTTAGAACAGTGAGGGTCTAACTGGGATTCAAACACACAACCTCCTGATCATGAGCGCAGCACCCCAACCACTACACCACCGACCCCACAACTCTGAGTAAGATACTAAGCAAATATCAGGCAAATGCTGGGATTGAAGCACCCAACCCTATAAAAAGGGGCTAAAACCCTCCCCAAATATAGAAGATGGACTTAGCGAATATGGAAATGGATTTCTATCAGAAAGAAGCCTGTCGTGATGTTACCTTTGAGGAAGAATTGCTTTGTTGGCTTGCTGCTGCAGGGATCCTATGGCAGAACAGAAAGAAAAAAAATTATGGATTGACCCAGCCCAATACAAAATGGTGAGCAAACTCTCCTCAGCATTGTGTTCAATACTTAATGGACTAAAAAAGGACTTTAGAACCTGTATAACAACCTGTGTGGGAAAAATTAATTATGAACCATTCAATTTGCCCACGTCTTGTACAAACTGTACATGTACACATTACTGTAGCATTCTGTATCTATCCCACTGTGTGTGTGTGTGTGTGTGTGTGTGTGTGTGTGTGTGTGTGTGTGTGTGTGCCTTTTTTTACTTTATATTTTATCCAAATATTATAATTTATGTGCAATATTATATATTATGTTATATTATGTTATATTATATACCATTACCCTCAGCTAATCACCACTATTAGTGCCATCATCATCACTGCTATATCACTGTCATTATGTCTGTCATCATTATCGCCATATCATCAACACCTCAATTATCATTACTATCATCTGGATCAGCACCATTAGCATCATCATATTCACATTATCATCATCACCACCTCTAATCATTACCATCATCACAATCACCACCATTAGCACAATCATCATCATCATTATATCACCATCACTACCTCCATCATCATCACTATCATCTCGATTGTCATCATCCTCACCATCATCTTGATCAACACCAATAGCACCATCATCATGATCACTAAGATTATTGTCATCACCATCTCCATCATCATCACTATTATCTCGATTGTCATCATCCTCACCATCATCTTGATCAACACCAATAGCACCATCATCATAATCACTAAGATTATTGTCATCACCACCTCCATCATCATTACCAACATCAGTCATCACCATTAGCACCATTATAATCACCACTATAATCATCACCAACTTATCACTATCACTACCTCCATTATCATCTTCACAGTCTTCGTCATTAGCACCATCATCCCCACCTCCAACATCATTACATTTATCACAATTATCACCATTAGCACCATCATAATCAGCACCATCATCATCATTTTACTGTGTAAAGCTGTAAACAAACAAAGCTTTGAAACAATGTAAATTGTAAAAAGTGCTGTACAAATAAAACTGAATTGAACTGAATTGAATCATTATCCATACAATATCACCGTCATCATCACCATTAGTATCACCATCACCATTACCGTCATCACCATTAACGTTACCACCATCTCCATCATCATTACCATTATCACAATAATTGCCATTAGCACCATCATAATCACCACCACCACCACCATAATCATCCCCATTAAATATCCAACTATCATCACCACTGCCATTATCACTCATACCACAACTATTGACATTACTACCACCACCATCACTACCATTATCATAATCACCACCGTCATTATCGTTCTCATTCTCATCAGCACCATTATCCCCATCATTGTGAGCATCATCATCATTCTCATAATCTTAACCACCATCCTCATCATCAAAATCATCATCACCACGATCTTCAACATCATCATGAGCATCATCATCTTCAATATCGCTGTCATTATCAGCATGATCATTGTCAGCATTGCCTGAACAGACCTCTGATTGGGAAGCAAGGGATCTGAACAGACCTCTGATTGGGAAGTAAGGGATCTGAGCAGACCTCTGATTGGAGAGAGGGGGGAATTGAACAGACCTCTGAATGTGGAGAATGGGATCTGAACAGACATCTGATTGGGGAGAGGGGTCTGAGCAGACCACTGATTGGAGAGAGCGGATATGAAGAGACGTCTGATTGGGGAGTTAGGGGGATCTGAACAGACCTCTGATTGGGGAGTGAGGGAAATCTGAACAGACCTCTGATTGGGAAGAGAGGGGGATATGAACGGACCTCTGATTGGGGAGAAAGGGGGATCTGAACGAACCTCTGATTGGGGAGAGAGGGGGATCTGAACGGTCCTCTGATTGGGGAGAGAGGGGGATCTGAACGGTCCTCTGATTGGGGAGAGAGGGGTATCTGAACGGACCTCTGATTGTGGAAAGATCGATCTGAACGGATGTATGATTGGGGACAAGAGGGACTGAATGGACATCTGATCGGTGAGAGTGGGATCTGAACATAACTCCAATTGGGGAGAAGGGGATATGAACAGACCTCTGATTGAGGAGAGTGAGATTTGAAGTGACCTCTGATTGGGGGGGGGGTGAACAGACCTCTGATTGGGAAGAAGGGGATCTGAACAGACCTCTGATTGTGGAAAGAGGGGGATCTGAAGAGACCTCTGATTGGGGAGAAAGGGGGATCTGAATAGACCTCTGATTTGAGAGAGTGGGCTCTGAACGGACCTCTGATTGGGATGAGAGGGGGCTCTGAAAGGACCTCTGATTGGGGAGAGAGGGGGATCTGAACGGACCTCTGATTGGGGAGAAAGGGGGATCTGAATAGACCTCTGATTTGAGAGAGTGGGCTCTGAACGGACCTGTGATTGGGATGAGAGGGGGCTCTGAAAGGACCACTGATTGAGGAGAGAGGGGGATCTGAACGGACCTCTGCTTGGGGAGAAAGGGGGATCTGAATAGACCTCTGATTGTGGAAAGAGGGGGATCTGAACGGACCTCTGATTGGGGAGAAAGGGCTCTGAAAGGACCTCTGATTGGGAAGAGAGTGGGGTTTGAAATTACCTCTGATTGAGGAGAGAGGGGGATCTGAACGGATCTCTGATTGGAGAGATGGGGATCTGAACGGACGTCTGATTGGAGAAAGGGGGGTCTGAATGGACCTCTGATTGGGGAGAGGGGGGATTGAACGGACCTCTGATTGGGGACAGGGGGATCTGAACGGACCTCTGATTGAAGATAGAGGGTCTGAATGGACCTCTGATTGGGGAAAGGGGGGACTGTACGGACGTCAGATTGGTGAGAGTGGGAGCTAAACAAACCTTTGATTGGGGACAGGGGGATCTGAACAGACCTCTGATTGGGGAAGGCAGTCTGAACAATCCTCTGATTGGGGAGAGAGGGATCTGAACAGACCTCTGATTGGGGAGGCGAATCTAAACAGATCTCTGATTGGGGAGAGAGGGATCTGAACAGACCTCTGATTGGGGGAGCGGAATCTGAACAGACCTCTGATTGGGGAGGGGGATCTGAAGAAACCTCTGATTGGGGAGGGGGAACTGAACGGACCTCTGATTGTGGAGAGGGATATCTGAACGGACTCTGATTGGGGAGAGGGGTAACAGACCTCTGATTGGGGGATCTGGATCAGAACTGATCTCTGATTAGGAGAGCGGGATCTGAACAGACCTCTGATTGGAAAAGGAGGACTAAACAGACCTTTGATTAGGGAGGTCGCGCTTAACAGACCTCTGAATGGGGAGAAAGGGGTCTGAACAGACCTCTGATTTGGGGAGTGGGATCTGAACAGACTTCAGATTGGGGAGGCGGGACTGAACAGACCTCTGATTGGGGAGAGAGGGGTTTGAATAGACCTCTGATTGAAGAGAGAGGGGTCTGAATGGACCTCTGATTGGGGAAAGGGGGGACTGTACGGACCTCAGATTGGTGTGAGTGGGAGCTAAACAAACCTTTGATTGGGGACAGGGGGATGTGAACAGGCCTCTGATTGTGGAGAAGTGGATCTGAACAGACCTCTGATTGGGGAAGGCAGTCTGAACAATCCTCTGATTGGGGAGAGAGGGATCTGAACAGACCTCTGATTGGGGAGGCGAATCTAAACAGATCTCTGATTGGGGGAGCGGAATCTGAACAGACCTCTGATAGGGGAGGGGGATCTGAAGAAACCTCTGATTGGGGAGGGGGAACTGAACGGACCTCTGATTGTGGAGAGGGATATCTGAACGGACTCTGATTGGGGAGAGGGGTAACAGACCTCTGATTGGGGGATCTGGATCAGAACTGATCTCTGATTAGGAGAGCGGGATCTGAACAGACCTCTGATTGGAAAAGGAGGACTAAACAGACCTTTGATTAGGGAGGTCGCGCTTAACAGACCTCTGAATGGGGAGAAAGGGGTCTGAACAGACCTCTGATTTGGGGAGTGGGATCTGAACAGACCTCTGGTTGGGGAGAGAGGGGTTTGAATAGACCTCTGATAGGGTAGGGGGATCTGAAGAAACCTCTGATTGGGGAGGGGAATCTGAACAGTCCTCTGATTGGGGAGGGGAATCTGAACAGTCCTCTGATTGGGGAGGGGGGATCTAAAGCCAAGTGCAGGGGGTGTTCTGTATCTTTTTTATTTTCAGTGTCCACTCAGTCTTTCACATTTACAGAATAAGCTTTCATATTGTAATATTTTCTGGTTTAGTAATCTTTAACATGTGCTGCTCTGTCAATGTGTGTGTGTGTGTGTGTGTGTGTGTGTGTGTGTGTGTGTGTGTGTGTGTGTGTGTGTTGTGTTCCCACATATGTAGGCGAATATTATGATGTTGATAATTTGCCCTTAAAATAACAGTGAAATTCTGCAGCACATTTCATTTTACGCCCTACACACCCAGATGCTCAGAGGCAAAGTGCAGTGTTTAATATTTAATTAACGCGAGTGTTGAAGAAAATGAGAATTTCCGCGTGCACGGTGCTGTTTGCTGGATTTTTTTTTTTTTTTTTTGGTGGGGGGTGTTCTGTAACTTTATGTTGTTAAGAAGAAATACTGTGGAAGCTCCTGAATGGTTCACAGGACTCTGCCTGATCCAGAATCTGCAGGACTTGAAGATGTTACATAACTGTTTGTGTGTGTGTGTGTGTGTGTGTGTGTGTGTGTGTGTGTGTGTGTGTGTGTGTGTGATTATTTATGCACATTAAAAAGGAGATGGTATCATCTTATCATGGATCATATCACTGATGATAAAATTTTAAATATTTTTTCCCTCTAAAGGAGCAAAAATCAAATTCCACATGTCAGTAGGTTTAGTTTGGAATTTTACTTCCATCTTTCCCTCTGCAGAGTAAAAATAAACACACCCTCATCACATCTGCGCTGAGCCCCGCCAGCATCTCAGATAAACCAAGCAGTAATGAGAGGAGGAACATCTCACCACTCTACCATCTCTCTCTCTCTCTCTCTCTCTCTCTCTCTCTCTTTCTCTCTCACACACACACACACACACACACACACACACACACACACACACACACACACACACACACACACACCCCTCTCTCTCTCAATGGTCTTATAATGTAAAATATAAAACCCTGCCAGTGCTCTCTTCCTCATTCCACTGGGGCAAATATTAATCTTCATAATATTCAGAACTCTACATTCTCTTCAATAGACACAGATAATATAAATCACTTATTTTGTGTGAATAAGGATTTTCTTTAAAAAGTTGTTCTAAAAATGTTCCACTGATTTGCAGCTTTGTTTATTTTTTCCTCTGATTCTCTCCCTAATTCCATTATCTGCAATTCCCATCCATCACTCAGCTCTCTGCTATCACACCACGGAGGGGAAAACGCAATCACAAAACTTCCTGTGAAAAGTAAAACCTGTAAACATTATTGGCTTCTCGTGCAACATCACGCCGTAACAGGCAAAAGTCAGTGCTGTCCGCCCACTTACACATACCGTATCGTACATGACAGAGACAGAGAGAGACCTTCTTCCCTTTTTTCCTTTCATTAAGAGATTCTCACTGTGTAAAACTGCAAACAGGTCATGCCTGGGTTGCCAGAATGACATTTATAACATTAGATTGGGAACGGTGTTTTATGTGAAGTACAGAATCACTTTAAGTATAAGACATATTATAAGGAGAAGAAACTATGAACATGTTCATGTCTGACCAGCAGAAACAAGTAATCTCCCCACACATGCCCACCCCAAGACATACCAAGGCTCCGAGGAACTTCTGTGACTTGTCAACCCAGTGAAAACTCAGAGAAACAGATAAATATGTACCCAGTAGTGTGTTACAGTATAAGTGAGCTGTGATCGCGGTTTGCAGTTCCGTTGTTATCACCGCAGTTGCGCAGAACCAGTGCGGCCCACTCATCACATCGTAGTTAGCGGTTTATTTCCATATCTGATCAGGAGTGTGTGTGTCCACTAGCAGACTGTTCATGTGCAGATAAACGTGGCTATTTAAGGCAGGAAACGGATTATAGCTGGACTGCCTGCGCTTCATTTTCTAAAAGTTTCCTGAGTTTTCAGAAGTCTGAGAGGGAGGGCAAGCGACACACAGAGAATATTCCAGAATATACATGGTGCAATTTAATGAATAACAAAATGTGCACAAGGTCCTTCTTTACCCCAAATGCAGTCTGCGAGTTGAGACGAGGGTAATGGAGCTAATAGAACTCTGTCTGGAACTGCCGATGATGTGGGTTTGGAAACTGTGATGTCATGAGTGAAAGTATATTTATTACTGTGTAATTGATTATTTTCATGTTGTTAGACAGGTGATGATGATATTGTGTTCAGCTCCTACATCTTTGTGGAGTTCCCATGTTCTCGCTGTGCTTGTATGGGCTCCCTCTGGATACTCCAGATTCCTTCCACAGACCAAAGACATGCGCATTGGGCTAATTGGCAATTCCGGATTCACGCGGAGTGTAAGTGTGAATACTTGTGTGTGTGTGTGTGTGTGTGTGTGTGTGTGTGTGTGTGTGTGTGTGTGTGTGTGTGTGTGTGTGTGTGTGTGTGTGTGTGTGTATGTATTGACCTTACGATAGATACTCATGGTCAGCTGAGATGGACTCCAACCTCCTCGCAATCCTAGAAAGATTAAGTAGTTTGGCAAATGAATGATAGAAATGTGCAAGGAAGATAATCCTAAACTCCGCCCATGCCTGGATTTGTATCAAAGCTTATTTATTTTTTATAAAGTGGGTGGAGTCCATGATTTATTCAGGCATGTTACACTACAGTAACTTACATAGCACTCATCAAATGTATCCTATTACAACAAACTTGTTGACAATAAACGTGGACTCTATCCGCACAACCTGCTCACCAATCATAATCCAGGATTCAGTGCTGCGCCTGTTTCTCATACTGATTCATTTCAGTACTTTCCTGAGTTGTGTTATATTCTTTCCAGTCATGCTGCTCTATTTCAATTACTTTCTTGCCCCGCAATGTCTGTTTGTGGTTCCCCAAGGTTTAAACACCCTCCCCCCACTCTCTCCACACACACACACACACACACACACACACACACACACACACACACACACACACACACACTTCTTCTTCTTCTTCTTCTTTTCCTTTCGGCTTTTCCCTTCAGGGGTCGCTACGGCGAATCATCTGCCTCCATCTCACCCTATCCTTTGCATCTTCTTCTCTTACACCAACGACCTTCATGTCCTCCTTCACCACATCCATGAATCTTCTCTTTGGTCTTCCTCTAGGCCTTCTGCCTGGTAGTTCCAGCCTCAGCATCCTACTACCAATATACTCACTATCCCTCCTCTGTACATGTCCAAACCATCTCAATCTAGCCTCTCTGACTTTGTCTCCAAAACGTCTTACATGTGCTGTCCCTCTGATGGACTCATTCCTA